>CM048670.1:18150000-18640000 GCA_026401315.1 Dysphania ambrosioides | reverse complement strand
GGTCCACCACCACCCCCTCCTCCACCGTCGTCATCATCACCACCACTTCCACCACCAGCTATTCCTCTTTTTATTTTACTTTTACAGAAAATACCCTTATTTTGTAGGACATCAAATTATGGCACACTATTTTGTATGATAGTTTATACCAAGTATTCCTATTCTTTCGCTGTTTTATTTCCAATATAATATGGTCTGTTACTCTTATTTCAACGTAAAACTTATTTTGTAGGACAATACTATTTAATTAGTTCCCTTTATTCTAATTTTTTTATTTTTTATTTTTTAAATTGTGTTTATGTTTAAGGACACCTTAGCTTGTGAAGGATGGACATGTTTATGTTTGTTGCATGCTTACATTGTTCAATTCCTTACACTTTTTTCTCCCTTTTCAATCCAAACAAAAAAAATCTTTTCTTGTTTTTCCCTTTTTTTTAAACCTCTTGAGGACACTCAATTTATGATTGGTTTCATCAAAAAGTTTCAATCTTTAAAATATTTCATTAGATTTTTGCACTTTTAGTATAAATAAAGAACTAAATCCCATAATTTTAATAGATAAATATGCATGGGTGAATTGTATAGTACCCTAAGTTTAGAGTTTTGTCTTGCTTAAAACTTGTTCTTGTGTTGTTAATTGGGTGCTAAAAAACTTGATTGATATGTGTTTGTTCCCCTTTCATATATATGTTCATGCTTAAGGCATTTTTTATGCATATAAGTAGGCAGGAAATCTCTTATATGTTAAGAGTGCAAGTTTTGATAATATCACATTAATCTCATTCTTAAAACTTAAAAGTGTGTGATTTTTCTCTTGTCGCTCATGTTTACGTTGTACACACAAATTCACTAACTTTTTAATGTTTTGTTTTTACTGAATATATGTTGATTTTTTTTTTTTTTTTTTGCAGGGTGTAATTCACATTTTGGTGACAAAAATGGAAAGATTGAACTCAGAGTTGTACTTGCAAAACTGTTACATAATGAAAGAGAACGAGAGGCTTAGGAAGAAAGCCCAGAAACTCAATCAAGAGAATCAGCAGCTGCTTTCTGAGTTGAAACAAAGGCTTTCAAAACAGGGCAACAACAACAACTCCTCTGTTTCTGAGCAACACAGTCTTTGTTGCTCAACTTCTTCTCCAAATCCTTCAAGCAATTAGAATTACAACAATTCTAGAAATGGAAGCATTCTTTTGGGCCCCACCCACCTCTTCAAATTTTTTTTTTTTTTTTTTTTTGTAAATATTCCCAGAAAAATACTAGTAGTTGTAGTGGAGGTAGCTATTTTAGCAGTTGTAGTATATTTTTTTATTATTATTTTAATTTCATAGGATAGTAAAAAAAAATCAGAAGGTTGTAGCATTAAATTTTAATTTTGGATTGGCAGTTCTAGGAATATATTCTATCTCAATCTGTTTTTGAAGGTGGGTGGGTTTATGAAAAATGGTGTATTAACTTAGCCAATATTGAAATATAATTACTCTTAGCTTATGATCACTCTTCAATTCATCTTATTTTACTATAAAAATGTCTTTGGAATAAGCTATAAAAATATATGTGGAAGGAAACAAGGAGGTGCTCCATCTAATATAATTTCATACTTTTTTCTTTGACATAGTAACTAAAAGATTAAACATCATTAAAAGAGATATTAGTAGTCTGTCTACGCATATTCGCTATCTCATGTGTCCAGTCAACCTTTTTTTATCGGGACTTTGGTGATTATACACCGTTTTAAACAGTTTCCCTATTCGAAAGATACGTCCAATGATATGCCACGTGTCCATCCGCTTTGTGAGGTTCCCCCTCAGCGTGCTCACAAGGTTTACTGAGTCAGTAAGCAAACCAACCCTTCCAATGTAATTTCATACATGGATTCTACTAAGTGAAATTATTATTAATGAAATAACTCCTGATCTCAGGATAATGGACCCAATGTACACAAAATAGAATACTTGGTTGTTCCACTTAATGATTATTTTACTTGCTATTTCATTGGGAAAAATCTATTGGAGATTTCACTTTTGACATCTTAGTAAATATTTTCAAAAAAAAAATCATAAAATTGGTATATGATTAATATGCAATAATATTTTTGAAAAAAAAAAAGATAATTTATGTTATTATTACTTCATATTTGTCGTAGTGGAAAGTTGAGTGAATGATCATCCGCAAAAAGGAGGGAAATTTCATTTATCTCTGTTGTTTGCAAGAGACAATGCAGCTTTATTGCTTTTAAATCCATGAATATGTCTCCTTATGTGTGATTATGCCTCCAACTATTCTAAAGCTATGTATTGTTGTTTTTATTTTATTTTTGAAAGAAAAAGCTACGTATTGTTAAAGCTATGCTAATTGGAATTTTAGCAATAACCCCACCTAAAAAATTGATTACGTTTATCCATATAAACCATGTCACCTTCATTTATTCTACATCGGATTTGGGGTTATTGATTGAACAAAACTTTATTTAAGGACCACATCCACTAAAGGTTCTCTCTTTCGAACACTCTTGTTTCTTAGTATTTGGACGAGTTGTGCAACAGACTCATTATACAAATAGTAGTGCTAGACACTATGCAAACGATTACCTCACTTAGAGATGGCCAGTGAGTCGGGCTTGTCCAACCCGGATCATATTTCGGCTCAAATTCAAACCGACACACAAGGTTAGTGGGTCAGTCACGAATCTGGATTTTTCAACCCTGATTTGATTTAATTAGAACAAAAAAAATCGGCTCTGTAAACCGGTTCGCCAACTAAACCGGTTCGATTCGGCCCGGTGGCCCGACTCTGTCCAGCTAAACTAGCCGTTACAGAGTTTTCTATATAAATCCTCCCATTTCTTCAATCATCACCTTACTCAATCTCTCAATTTCTTAATCACTCTCAAATATAATTAGTTTAATAATTAGTACTAATCTTATTCCTAATTACTCTCTTAATCTTAATTTCTTTTTTTAATTAGTTCTATATTCTTTATTAGTATTAATGTATTCTTAGAAATTTCATTACTCAAATTAAAAAAAAAACTATAGCTTCAAGAGGAAGATCTAGTAAAATACTAGCAACTCGTTCGATGATTCGTTTCAATAACATGAAACGAACACAAATACTTTTGCTCAACATTTAGGCAACAAATAATGCTCAAATTTCTCAAACATCAACTTCAATTCGGGGATGAAACTTCTTTTTGGTGGCCAAGGTATGTTCTAGAATTCTAATTTTGTTAGCTTTTGTTTATTTAAATATAGTTTAATTTATATGAATGTTAGTTTATTTGAATATAGTTTAGTTGATATGAATGTTAATATATAAAAATGTTAGTTTGTTTGAATATAGTTTAGTTTATATAAATGTTAGTTTATTTGAATATAGTTTAGTTTATATGAATATTTAGTTTATTTGAATATAGTTTGGTTTATATGAATTTTTAATTTATGTGAATGTTAGTTTAGTTTAATATAATTTAGTTTACATGAATGTTTAATTTATGTGAATATTAGTATAGTTGAATATTGTCTTATTTAGTTGAAAGTAGTTTAGTTTAGTTGAATGTTAGTTTATTTGAATATAATTTAAGTTTATATGAATGTTAGTTTAAGTTTATATGAAGAATAGTTTTACTTTATATGAATATTAGCTTCAATTTGAACTTATTATATGAGTATTTATACATAGTTCTTGGTGATAACGATAGTGGTGATGGTGATGGTTGTGATGGAGGTGCTACAATCAAAATCTCTCAATGTAGAAAAAAAAACCTTCTCATGTGTAGCTATACTATGACAAAGCTCCAATCACAGATTCTTTTTCAAAAGGGAAGAAATTCATGTGATATTGTCTCATTTGCAAGCAAACAGGGAAAAATCGACCTGCAACGTATGTATGGAAGATCGGATATGGAATGGGGGCATTGTCCTGCCATTTGACTGGAGTACATAGAATTGATCTCAAAGCAATGAAATCGGGAAGAGAATCATCTAGTGGTGGCGAAACTCAAATTCATTGGTAAAATGCCCGAAGGAGGTATGTCTTTTATGTATAATAGAGATAGAATAATTGATGAACTTGCAAACTTTGTTATTGTCAATGAAATGTCGTTTGGCCATGGTGAAAGTCAAAACTTAGAATCTTGGCCCATATTTAGGCGTGTCCCTAGGAACACCCTACAACGTCATTCTCAAACTACCTATTAAGGTCGTGTTAACCTTACTAGTGATACATGGGCGTCTACTTTTGATGAACCTTTTCTATGCATTATTGTCCAATGGATAGATGATATGTGGTTTATTCAAAAACATATTATTTGTTTTGATACGATGGAGGAGAGAAATACGTAATATTACATAAAGGTACATATTATAGAATGCCTTATGACTTTCATGATAAAATCTTTTTTCCTTTCCCTAGAAAATGCTATAGCCAATACCAAATGCATTGATTACTTGAAGGGTGAGTCTAGTTTGAAGTTGGGGTGAACTTTAGCATATATGTTGTGCTCACATTATGAACTTGCTGGTCCAAGAAGGTTTAGGTAAATTGACTCCTCTACATAACCCCATTAGAAGTGTAATTAAGAGGATTGAGATCACTGCCTCGGTTAGAAGGAAGTATACGGCTTTGTGTAGATAGAGGACTTAGGAAAAGACAATAATGCATCGATATCACGACTCGCTGGAACTCAACCTTTAGATTGTTAAACAGTGTGATTAAGTATCTTGAGGTTTTAACCCTTCTTTGTAACGAAATATGGGTGAATTTCGATGAGCTAATTACATATGACCATTAAACTACCACTACTTTATTCAAGATGTTTTTGCTTCCTATGACCATGCAACCAAGATTTTTTTTCCTCAAATCTATGACCCTAACATTTATTTAGTCGTATTGGAGTGTATTTCAATTGTTAACACTATTAATGAGCATTTTCAAGTTCCACATATTATTTATGTTATTTCGATCATGTTGAGTAAGTGGTACACTTATTTCACGAAATTCTCCCTCATTTACGGCGAAACTACTATTACTGATACCAGAGTTAAGTCCAGGGTTTGGAAAATTTGTAAGAATGTTAATATAGTACTCTTGATCTTACTCATGATGTTGATGAATATATATAGATAAATGTAAAACTTTTAGCTAGTTTAAATGATTATTATGCTCCACAACAAAATATATCATCTATCAAAGTTCGAGTATAAGATTCATGCCAACACTTATTATGATTCTTAAGAAATCTAAAACAACTTCTTCATCTTATTCGATAACTTTTATTATTGACTATCTTTCATATCCACATGAAACCGACGAAATAATTTTAAATTATTAAGTGGTGGCATGATCACGACATGCAATTTCCTATTTTGGCTAGAATTACAAAAGATATATCCTTGCGATTCCCACTTCATCTATTGCTTCCAAGTATGCTTTCAGTGCAGGTAAAGGAGTGCTCGACAAGAAGAGATCCCGATTATCTCCTGAAAGCATTAAAATATGTGTTTGTAAAAAAGATTTGGATCAAACCAAAAGAAGGATCCAAAGATTATGGGAAGACAAGAATGACAAAGATGATTCTTGGATGTTGATTGGATGTTGATGGAGTTAGTGGATCATATTCAATATGTAAATACAAAATAATGCTCCATATTCCGTAGTAGATTTAGTTGTAAATTTATTCAAATTCTTTATTATTATCTTTTTCTTTTGAATTTTTTGTCAATCTGTTAAAATTGAATCTATTGAAATTAGTATAAATGGATTTTGTTTGAAAGTAAACTTATATACAAATTAGATGATATAAAAATTACAATTGCATGCTTGTAAGATTTGTATTAAAACTTATTTTTGATTCTTTGGATATGTAGTTTTAATATTTGATTAGAACAAGACTCTAAACTTTCCTATCTTAATAAAAAAAATATATTTAATTTAGCTAGTGTAATATGTGATATGTATACCTAGACTTTTAGACTCCGGAATACAAGTACTCATACTATTCCATAGTTCAATACATTTGATAAATTAAAAGTAAATTAGGACAAGTATAGTTACTGTAAGTATAGACAAAAAAAAAAGTTGAATTTGGAGTAGAAGATAATTAATCTAATATAGTTAATTTATTTAATATTGACATGAAATATTTCTCATCAAAACGAATCATTTCAGCTATTTCAAAGGTAAGAATGAAGATTATACACTTCCAAATTGTACTCATTATAATTATTGATATTTGCAACATTTGAATGCAAGGAAATCATGCATTTTTTATTTTTTATTTTTTTTGGACATTTGTAATTTGACATGCATTAAATCATGGATATTTCTCCTACATTCTGATGATTGATTAAATAAAATTTCTTTGATCAAAGACACTAAAATAGAATTTTCTGTAAATTAAAAGGAAAAAACAGAGTTGAAGAAAACAAAGGAGCTTTTCATTTAGATCCTGTCCGACTGAAGAGTGAAGGGAGGATCATTTGCAACCTTCAAAAAGTGAAATAGTGAGTGACTAACAAACACAAAAATATAAAATATAAAATCCAAAATCTAATTAAATGAAATGAAATAGTAAACTATTAAGTCTGTCTAACTTTATATTTACTCCCTTCATCTTTTTTTACTTACTGTATTTTTCGTAACCAATAATGAGAAATTCTGTAACCAAAGAAACCACCACCTTACATGGGTCAACAAATCCAATTATATCTACGACTCACAAGTAAGGGAATAGGCAATAAAAGTTTATGCTTAGGTTTATAATGATTTGCCTGTCATTCGACACCATACTTAAGGTTACTATGAGCTTGCCCTTTTGTCCCCAACCAATTTATATGGTACACCATAAACTGCTAGCTAATATCGTTAGATATTAATTAATCTCTCATATAATTATTGCATGAATGGTTATTATATTAGTAATTTTGAGAAAATAGATTTATTACTTTTGTAAGATTAATATTTTGGATAATAATAGCGGCATTTTGAATTAAAGGGTTGAGAATTACTTTAAAAAAACATATTCAAACCAACAAGATAAAATAAGAAAATGTGAATTAGATTATGTTAGTGTCTATATTGGTCATTTATTCAAACAAACATGTACTAGATACCAGTAGTGGTGGCCATGGGGCCAGGCCAGGCTGGGGGAACCGGGATCGGACCGGTCCGGTTCCAGGCTGGGCCTTCGGGGGCATGAGTAGTACCGAATCACGAATCGAATCAAATCGAATCACGAACCGAATCGAACTAAATTAGTGAATCGAATTGATGATTTGAATCAAACCGAATCGAATCGAATTGACGATTCAAATCAAACCGAATCGAATCGAATTGAAACGAATCAAAATGAATTACATAGAAACACATTTACAAATTAGAATAAATAAACTATTTCGAATGTAATTAAACGTTTATATTACACTCATAATGACATTTTTTCTAAACTTTTAAAGAACGTCGTATTTTTATTTATTTTCTTGATAATTATATATTATTAAACTAATTATGTATATTCACCTAATTTTATATTTACGTATTATTAAACCAAATAAACTAATTAATCTATTATTAAATAAACTATGTATTATTAAACTAATTAACGTAATTAGATAATTACATATTTATAATCTATTATCATATTAATTTATTTTAATTAAAAATGTTTTGGAGATTGGGAAAAAGTAAAGGGCTTGCACTTAATTTAGGAAATCAAAATTTGATTATATAATTAAGTATTGATTTTCAAAATGAAGTTGCCTACGTATTCCGAAGGAATCAAAGCCTACGTAGTTTTGTTACGTACCTTGAGGGGTGTTGGACAGTCCTCGAACCTCCTTCACCTTGTGTGTTGTCACTTGATTCGCTCGTGTCCATCATCATCCAAGAATCGTCTTTGTCATTGCTATCCTCCCTCAATCCTTGGGTCCTACACTCCCCCTGGTCCCAATCTTTCTTACATATGCATATTTCTATGCTCTTCAGAGATAAGCGGGATCTCTTCTTGTCCGGTACTCTTCTACCTACACTAAAAGCATACTTGGAAGCAATAGAGGAGGTGTGAATTGCGAGAATATCCTTTGCAATTCTACCCAGAACAGGAACTTGTCGTTCGTGATCGCGCCACCACTTAATAATTGAAAAATATTCATCTGTTTCATGTTGGTAAGAAAGATATTTGTTAATAATATAAAGTGAAGAAGATGAAGAAGAACAAGAAGAAGAAGCCGGTGTTTTTGATTTTTTTTTTAAATTTTACCAAGTGTTGGCACGAATCGCATACTGGAACTTTCACTAGATTACGATAAATGTTGGAAGGTGCATAAATAGAATCATAATAATCATATAAACTAGATAAAATATTTTTACATTTTTCTATATAGGCATTGACGTCGTATTGTAAACCTAGAGTGTTATGTAAAATTCTAACACGTTTTTTAAACCCAAAGCCTTAACCCCGGGATCAAGAATAGTAGATATACCATATATGACGGGAAATTCACTAAAATAGGCATACCACTTACTTAACATACTAGTAAGCACGTCACTAATTTGGGTGATGTTGAAATGCTCGCTAAGAGTATTAACTACGCTAACATATTTTAATATAACTAAATGAATGTTAGGGTCGTAAATATATGAGAAAATTTTGGTTTCATGGTCAAATGCTGCTATAATTTTATAAATGAAAATAGCGGTAATCCAACGGAAATCACTAATAAATTTATCAGGAGTCGCTCGGGTTTCGTTATAAAGAATGGTCAAAACCTCATGGTATTTAATGTCATCATTTAACAATCTATATGTTGAGTTCCAATGAGTTTGTGTATCGAGACACCATTGTCTCTTCTTAAGGCCTCTTTCCTTACATAAGGCCATATACTTTCTTCTAACCAATATCGTAATTCTAATCCATTTGATTACACTCCTAATGGGGTTAAGCGAGTCGCTTAACTCAGCTAAACCTTCTTGAACCGAGAGGTTCATAATATGAGCACATCAACAAACATGTAAAAGCTCTCCACTGTTCAACAAATTTAAGCTAGGTTTAGATATTAAATAATCTATATATTTTTGTGTTTGCTAAAGCATTATCTAAGGAAAGGGAAAAAACTTTATCAAGCAAGTGAAAGGTCTTAAGGCTTTCTATTATCCTTACCTTAAGGCTGTAATTGGTATGTACGTCTCTCCTCTATAGCCTCAAAGCAAATGATACGTTTTCTAATATACCACTCATCATCTATCCAATGGGAAGTTACACAAAGATAAGGTTCACCGAAACTAAAGGTTCATGTATCACTAGTAAGGCTAATATGACCGTTAAATGTGCCTATTAAACTACTTCTATATTTTTAATAAGTAATTTGGGTATGGAGTTTAAGTGTGTTCCTAGGGACACGCCTATAAGTGGGTTGTAAAGAGGTTCTAGCAAAATGTTCAAAGTTCATACTCTCACTATGGTTAAACGGTAATTTGTCCACAATTATAAAGTTAGCTAATTCATCAATCATCCTATCTCTATTATACATAAAAGGCATACCTCCTCAGGGCATGGAACCCATATACCGGTGTAGTTGTGTCTGACTTGACGATTTTACTGCGCCTGCGGATTCAGCTGCTTCTTAGTAGATTCCATGTACTCAGATCAAGTGACGAGATGATGTCCCTATCCCATAACCGGTCTTCCATGAATACGAAGCTATTGGCTTCTTCCCTTGTTGCTTGCATATCAAGCAATAGCACATGAATTTCTTCCCTTTGGAAGAAGCATCGGTCATTGGAACCATCGCGAAATATGGCCATACAAGTGAAGATTTATTTCTACAGTGAGTGGACTCGGGTACTCCACCTTCACCATCATCTTCACCTTCATTTCATATCAAGTTAAGCCAAAAACTAACATTATTAGTTCATTAACTAACTAATTAACATTATCAACCTACTATAACATAATATAACATAATCAACTTCATAAAAGAACTAGTAATTATCAAGTTAAACATTGTCAACTAGTTAAACATTGTCAACTAGTTAAACATTATCAACTATTTAAATATCATAAACCTAATATAACATAATCAACTAATCAATTTAACTTGAACATTATCAACTAATTAAACATCACCAACTTAATATAACATAATCAACTAATCTAACATAACTAATCAATTTAACTAATATTAATATAAAATAATCAACTAATCTAACTAATCTAACATAACTAATCAATTTAAACTATATAAACTAATCTAACTAAACTAATCAATTTAACTTAAATTAATTTACTTACAATCAAACAAAATTAATCATTTTACTTGAAAAATTTATTATCAACTAATTAAACTAATCTAATTAAATAAAGTAATTAAACTAATTAATTTATTTAAACTAATCTAACTAAATAAATCAATTTAACTAAATTAATCAATTAACTTAAATCAATTTACTTAAAATAATTAAAACTAATCTAAATTAATCAACTTATTTATCCTCATCAACCTAACTAAACTATCAACTATTCAACTAATTCAACATTACCAACATTATCAATTAATTAAACTATTTAAGATAATCAATTTAATTAAACTAATTTAACTAATCTAACTTAATCTTCTTAATTAGCATCACTAAAAATAATCTACATAATTAAACATCATCACTAATTAAATATAATTACATAATCAATATATCAACTTAATCTACATATTATCATCGACTAATCTAACATTATCAACTAGTTAAACATTATAAACTTAATTAATCTATCTAATTAAACTAACTAGTTCTCAAATTAACATTAATTAATTAGAAGTTTAAGAGTTACCTTGACCAGTAGAAGGAGGCAAACGTATTTCTGAAGTTAGAGTTTGAGGAACTTGACCAGTAGGAGTACCGACAAGTTGTTCCTGCAAGTGTTGAGCGTAATTTACGGTATCCTGGTATGAGCTACTAATGCTGAGTCCACTTCTTGAAGCCGGTCATTTCTTTTATGAAATGTAATAGTATACAAGTAAACTAAGAATAATAAATCAACTAATAAAGATTAAAATAGTAATTAAGAAGAATATTAGTACTAATAAGTAAGCTAATTATATTTAGTAGTAATTGAGAGATTGAGAGAATGAGAGTTTGAGAGAGTTTGTGTGGAGTGAAAAAACTGAATTGCTCGGTTGATATAGGGATGAATCAAACGGCTACTTCCAATGGTTGAAAATGGCTAGTTTTTAGCCAAATCATACGGGCAGGGTCGGTCCGATTGAGTGGGCTGGTTCGGTTCAAATCCGGTTCGAATTGTAGGCTGAGTCGGATTTTTTTATTAACCGAATTAAATAAGGTCAGGGTTGAGAATTTAGGATTTGTATTCAGCCCACTAAGGAACCGGGCCGGGTTGAATCGGCCCAATGACCGCCTCTAGATACTAGCTATTAACCAAAACACTTTTAAAATAAAACTAACAAATTTCATTAGTCAAACCTGCGTGTATAACTCATTAGTCAAATCTGCTATTTGCTACTGCTTTCAATATTTTTTGTACTTCCTATTTGGAATAACTAATGAATATTAAAAGAGTAATTAAGAAGAATATTAGTACTAATAAGTAAGCTAATTGTATTTAGTAGTAATTGAGAGATTGAGAGATTGAGAGAATGAGAGTTTGAGAGATTTTGTGTGGAGTGAAAAAACTGAATTGCTCGGTTGATATAGGGATGAATCCAACGGCTACTTCCAATGGTTGAAAACGGCTAGTTTTTAGCCAAATCATACGGGCAGGGCCGGTCCGATTGAGTGGGCTGGTTCGGCTCGAACTGTGGACTGAGTCAAATTTTTTTATGAACCGAATTGAATAGGGTCAGGGTTGGGAATTCAAGATTCGTATTCAGCCCACTAAGGAACCGGGCCGAACGGGGCCTTGCCCGGTCCTTAGGCGAGCCAGGTTGGGACTAGGCCGGGTTGAATCGGCCTAGTGGCCACCTCTAGATACCAGCTATTAACAAAAATACTTTTAAAATAAAACTAACAAAGTTCGTTAGTCAAACCTGCGTGTATAACTCATTAGTCAAATCTGCTATTCGCTACTGCTTTTGTTCTTTTTTGTACTTCCTATTTGGAATATTATAGATTTTTAGAATCAAATTTTGACTACAAATTCTCTCCAATCTAGTTGAAAAAACAACATATTTATTTGACATCTTAATAGATTCGTTTCATTTGTATATTTTCTAAATATGAGTTTTTTTTTATATAATTTTTACAAATGCACAATTGAATATATTTGAATTTTAAGTTTACATTAAAATTTGCGCAAAAAGAAATTGGAAAGAAAAAAACAAAGAGATTAATTAATAGAATAGGCCAAAAATTATTTCCTATCCCAAATTAATAAATTCTCCCCATCAATCCACCACCATTTTAAACAGTTGACACACTCAAATGACTTATAATCATTGCACATCAAACACTTCCGCCCTCCTATTTCCAGAATCAAACTCAAACCAATAAATTCCAAATAGAACCGAAAAACTTACACTAACAAACTTGATTGTAATCAGAATTTCAACACAATAGTCACATAAATAACATCAATTTAAATAAAAACAAAGAGTTCAACTATTAATGCAAATTCAAAATCATATTTTTAGCGATATATGTGAAAATTAACACATAATAGCTTAATGTTTAAGCATAATTTGAAGCACAAAGATTACAAACATTATATCCTGTACAAACAATAAAGTGTACAAAATTATCGTATTTTCAGTAAGGGTGTCAAATCGGGTCCACGGGTCACTGGGTTGAGTCATCGTGAGTCGATTCTTATTGGTTCGGGTTAAATCGAGTCAATTTAGCCCGTCGAGTTGGGTCAGGTTATTATCGGGTGGGGTTAAATTGGGTATTTACTTGCTTGGGTTCGATTCGGGTTAGGCCGTATTCGATTCAGGTGAAGGTCAGTTTTGGTAAAATCGGGTCAGTTCCTGAACGTGTTATAGCGGGCTATTTTGAGATCGGGTAGATTCGGGTCAATTCAATTATGGTAATGGGTCATCTCGATTTTGATTGAAATACGGTTTGGGCTTTATCAGGTTTGCATCGGGTCACTAATAAAATGTTATCGATTTATGACTCGATATTTGACTATTTTGTTATATTCATCCCGGGTCATATCAAGTTATTTGACTCATTTCGAGTCATCTCATGTAATAACTCATTTTTATATGATGATTAATTAATAAATTGGACAATGATGATATCGATAAGTCATTGTAAAATAAAATATTTAGGAGGTAATGATTATTAAATGTGTATTAGCGTATCAAACTATTACAGGATATGTATCTTTAGTGTATCAATGTATGATATATATATATATCATTGTATTACGACTATTATCAATATCAATTATCTTCATTAATACATATATATTATATAAATATATAATCAATTTAATGATTGAATTATTCAATCAAATACGAACAAGTACCAAATTTCAGATATAGACATATCTACCAAACAAACTCAAATTCGGATAATCAATTGAGTATGATAGATTTAATCAAATCAAATCATTAGTGAACACTAAATAATTTGATATATTTATAAATGCATAATTTTTAATATATACTTAAAATACGATGTTAAGTTTATATGTACATAAGTAAAGAAATTTTCATATGTTTAGTTTGAATGGACAAGGACAAGTTCGTATAAGTGAAGTTAAATCATATTAACATAGATTAGTTAAAATAAATTGCATGGGTTCGAATCAAAATATGATCTTATTGAATATTGATCACTAAACCTTGAATGATATAAAGTATGATGATAATGACTTAATGAGTTTTATATTTCATGACTGATTTTAGTTAGTGACTTATGGAAAGTTGAAAAATATTGGTAGAGTTATGAATGCGTAATGATTTGTTAATATATACTTATACGTTATAACAAAATAATTAAATTAATAAACATATTTGGTTTCAAGGTTATTAGAAATTGGGTAAAAAAAGGGAATTACTAAACATCGCCCGCGAATTACCTGGGATCGCCCGCATTTTCATCATAAAATGACCTTTTTGCCCTTACTAATTTTTTTTTAAAAAAAAGGATAAATAAGTTCATTTCATCAGTCACTATAACATTGTAATTCTGTAAAATTGTTTTTCACTATAGTAAGGTGTATTTGACATTCAAAACATTCAAAGCTCACAATTAGAGAAGGTGTACGTGACGAATTAAGGTGTACTTGACACTAACTGTGGGAAATTGATAATGTCGGACCAACTAAGAACGCCTTCACCCGAAAATCAGGTAAAAGTTCGGATTGTACTTGAGAAATTGGTCGTATTACCGATGTGTTTCCAAAGCGTCTTCGAAAGACGCCGTTCACCGTGGTGGGGCGTCTTGGGAAGACGTCACTGACCATGGTGGGGCGTCTTGGGAAGACGTCACTGACCATGGTGGGGCGTCTTGGGAAGACGCAACTGACCATGGTGGGGCGTCTTGGGAAGACGCCACTCACCATGGTGAGGCGTCTGGGGAAGACGCCTCTGACCATGGTGGGGCGTCTTCCCCAGACGCCACCCACCATGGTGGGGCGTCTTCCCAAGACACCTCAATTTTTTTTTATTTTTTACTTTATTTTTTTTTATTTCTAATATTTCCAATCTTGTTCTTTTAGGATAATAATGAAGATTACGATGGAGATGAAATTGATTATAGTGGTATTTTGAACATGATGATTTTGCAACATCGGAATTGGCAATTGAATGGGCTAAAAATGTTGCAATTCAATCCGGTTTTTGTTTGACGACTTCAACATGGAAAACGCAAAGAGATGGTCGATATGATAAATTGTTGCAATGTGATCGTTCTTCGAAGAAAGTTGATCGAGATTTGACAACAGCCATGAGGTTCGACACGAAGAGGAAAGGTTGTGGTTGCTTGTTTAAGATTAAGGTTTGTCAGCGTCGAGATCTTAGCGGTTGGCACATTGTTGGTGCTTCGAAATGGGGTAAACACAATCATGAGTTGGTTGTGTATCCACAAGGACATCGACAGATTAGCGGCATTAGTCCTGGTGCGAAGAAAGTTGTGCACGAGATGACTGAGGCACAAGTTAGACCGGCTAAAATACTGGCAACTTTGTTGGAGAAATATCCAGAAGATAATCCAAATAAAAGACATGTGTACAATGAAAGAGATAAGATAAGGAGAGAAAAGTCAGAAGGAAGGAACCCAATTCAGCAATTGCTATATCAAGCAATCAAGTATAATTACTTACACTGGTTTAAGAGTGATGAAGCCACTGATGTTGTGACCCATGTCTTCTTGGTGCACCCGATGTCTGCTGATTTGTTACGCACGTATCCGTATGTAATCCTTATAGATTCTACGTACAAGACAAACAAGTACAACTATCCTTTAGTGGAGATAATTGGGATGACTCCGGGGAACATGAACTTCGTGATTGGTTATGCGATCATGAAAGATGAAACAGAGTCAAGTTATCGGTGGGTGTTGGAGAAGCTGAAGAATTATGTTGGTCCTGAGGTGCACCCGAGTTCTATAGTAACCGATTGCGAGGGTGGTCTTTTTGCTCCGATTAGGGATTTATTCCCTAATTCCGCACATTTACTTTGCACGTGGCATATCAATAAGTGTGTGTTGAATAAAGCTTACCATTGCATGGGAAAGAATAAGGTTTCAGCTGAAAAATTCCAGAAGGGACGTTGGAGGCAAGTCATGTATGCTACTACGCAAGACCAGTATGAGGATAATGTTCAGTTCATGATGGATTGCTATAGCTGGTGTCCTCCACTTTTATAATACGTTACGCAACAATGGATTCCTCATAAAGAGAAATTTGTGCTATAATGGACGAATCAGGTCCTTCATTTTGGGAACACTACGACTTGCAGAGTCGAGAGTGCCCACAATGCACTAAAGGAATGACTTAACTCTTCCACATCGGCTCTTGACACGTTATTCGAGCGTGTTAACAAGGCAATTGAGACCCAAGTCAATGGTATTAAACAATGTTTGGAGGACTCCAGACGAAGACATGGCACGTTATATCGAGGTCGACTGTACCATAATCTCCATGGTCGCACTTCCCATCATTATCTAAGCTTGTTGGAATAAGAGAAGAGTAGGATGAGTGCTTTAAGTGACGAGATTGACATTAGATGCGGGTGTGCACTGAAGACAACCCATGGGATTCCATGCGCTTGCAAAATATCGCGAATCATTCAGTCGGGCGAGAGTTTTTACCTAGATCAAATTCATCCTTTCTGGAGATCGCTTATCATTGGTGAAGTTGTGGACCCTAATATCGTAGATCGATCCACACAAGACACAACACGTTTTGATGAACTTACAGGCCAAGTGCGAGCTAGTCATCCCTCGTTTGTACGTGATGCCACTCTACATTTGCATGGTATGCTCCACCCAGATGAGTCGGAGATTAGAGAACCCGAGGGTATGACCATTACCAGAGGTCGACCTCGGCGTGATTTCAGTGCTTGGGAGTACATGGAGAGAAATGCTGCTCGGGGTCGGGGTCGTGGTCGAGGTCGGAGTCGATCTTCTAGCAGTACTCAGACTATGGGTCGTTCGTCCTCATCTGTTAACATGCCCTCAACAGGTAGAGTGGACGTTGACCAATTCCTATATATTGATAGACTCCCCGGATTTATAATGCCGTATTTAGAAGGATGGAATGATGTTGTAGCTGATGGAAACTGTGGATTTCGATGTGTTGCCGATGTGTTTCATGGTTCTGAATATCTGTGGTTTGTTGCCCGGCAAACAATGTTCAATGAAATTTCAACAAAACGACACAAATACCAAGATGTATACTACGACGGTTTGGATGCTGCGTTGGCACATATCAATTGGGGAGGAGGGCACTGTGGTATTGAGCATTACATGGAAATTATCGCGGATCTGTTTCCAATTGCCAATTTTTATAAGAGCGCCGTCATGTGCTACGGATTGGGAAACGATGGAGTTTCAGTATACCCATGTGTTACTGTTCTCCCTTGGGAAAGTCCTACTAGCATTACGAGGCCATTAAGAGAATTTGCGATTGCACACTTGAGCAGATATAAGCATTTCATTCGGTTGGATTTAGCTGATGGTTTTCCAGTACCACCAGTAGCTACCTTATGGTTTCAAATTCGAAATAAAAGTGTGGTCGGCTGGGAAGATATATATAGACAACGAATTGAACTCTAGCAAAGCTTATCATGTATTTAGGTTTTCAAATGTATCATTTTGAATAGAATTATGAACATGTATCATGTACCATTTCGAAATGTATTTAGGAGTAATTTGATGGAAATCCTACGGAAATTTTGACAGAGTTTCCTCTGTAAAGTGAGCTACCAAGTGACGACAACAGTAAAATTAACCTGTTCCAACACAATCCACCAGCAACAATAACACACACCTGTTCCAACACAATCTAAACACAACAAAATATCCAACAAAATAACTACAAATCAATATAAATGTATCAAATTCCATAAGAAACAACATCAAGAATCATCATCGGCATCTTGCATAGTCAACGATCGGTTCCACATGTCAATAATATTATCCCACCGAGTGCAAGTGGCCTTTGCCTTCTCGGTAGGCATCAAATCTCTAACTTCCAAAAAACTGGACGTTGCTTCAATCGCCATGTTCAATCACTGCACATAGAAGTAGAAACAATTATAAGAGACAAAAATTAATAACTGAGAATTATAAGAGTAAGTGACTTACAGCATCGGTTGCAGTTCGTGGTGGAACTCGGTCTCTTCTGGATTCAGACCCGTCATTTGCTACAAGGCGAGGATGTGACTTCGATTCGAACCATGTCATGTACGAGTCATCACAAATGGAAGGAACCTCAGTACGCGCCAAATCACCTAAGAAAAGTCTTGCACCCCTCGGGAACTGAACCCACAAGTTCTCCACCACAGATATAGGCCACTCCACCTTATACTCGGCCGATACTTCTGGACGATAAGCGAACACAGGCTTGGGAGCGGGAGATGGAATGACCTGTACATACTCGAGCTGTCGCAAACATCGGTCGGGCATGTAAGGCTCAATAATGTCCCGATACTGTAAGAGACCGAGGAATGCAGTCCTTGGTACCTTCGTAGCAGGGTCTCGAAAGTAAGGCAACCACTCAACCTGCAAAGCAAACGATTACCAGTCATACGTCAAGTAAACCAAAATAAGAATATAAAGACAAGGATAACTAACCTCTGACGCAGTCATATTATCAAGCTGCCGACGAATCACCCTCAGTCGCTCTGTAGAATTAGTAACCATGCGGACATTCCAACATCCGGCACGAGGATACCCTTCGTCAATGGGAATGCGGTCTCTATGAGGACGAAAGGCAGGAAAATACTCATATATCCATGCCTGAAATAGAGTAAGACAACCAGTGAGTTGCTTACAATCAGTACGGCTGGCTATTCCAAGCTGATGGTATAAGAATGCTAGAGTAGCCGATCCCCATGAGTATGTTCCCATAGTACTGGGTTCCCTCGCCTCTACTATATCTCGTGGCCTTACCCTACAACCACTCTTATCAAGGAACAAACAACATCGAAGGCATAGAAGAAAATAGGCACTGAGTTGGTTTCAAATGCCTAGGTGGAACCACCTTCCTACACAAATCATCGACTGCCTTGATATTCAGTCCACCTCCTTGCCAATAGTTACGAGCATCCAGTGTTTCAATGCTCACAGCAAGTAACTCAGCACAATAAGTCTTCAGATCCCCAACATCTGGTTTTTCACTTACTAATTTACCCTCTACAGGGAGTCTAAGTATCTCATGCACATCGTGCAATAAAATCGTCATCTCTCCAAAAGAGAAGTGAAATGAGTTGGTGTCAGGCTGCCAACGCTCTATGAAAGCTGATAAAAGGGTAGCATCAATATGGTTGAACATGGCCCAAGGCAGGTGGGACACTCCAGTGTTATCTAAGCATGCACAAAGAGGTGAACCATCAGCCATCCATGATTCATACCAAGTTCGCAAATTTGCGCACGCTCTATCTCTGTTCTGACATTTTAAAATACCAACACATGATGAAGATTCCATCTCCTTACCATCCCATATGCGCCTAGCAATGTGACCCAAAAAATTAGGAATAACACTCCCATCAACCGGCCCACCAGGAACCGCCTGTTTCACAACCCATGAATCATCAACCTTCGTCTTCTTCCGGCTTTGACCAGAAATAGAAGAGGTAGTTGTACCAGAAGTACTAACGAACCGGCCATCCTTACCCTTACGAATAGTAATTTCTCGATCAGCTCGATCACCCTCTAATTCAACCTCTAATTCATCTATATAATCATCTCCATCTTCCTCGAAAATGTTTTCATCATCATTCCAACTATCAACACTTTCTTCTTCGTCCTCCATACCTACTGACTGCTCGTATCGAGTAGATACCCTCTCCCTTCGAGCCGAGGCAGACACACCACGAGTACGTGGATGCCTTGGACCCGAATCATCCTCTAAGTGTTGTCTAATCATGTGAGCAGGTATCGATTTCCCTTTTCCTGGTCGGTAACTCGATTCCTAATTACATCAAGGAAAATGACATAATCATAATATTATATCCTAAACATACATTTTAAAATAAATCAATTACCACAATTAATATAATAATTATTACACAATTAATATATATCTAAATATACATTTATACTTAATTAATTCACGTAGTTAATATAATAATTATAATTATATATACTAAACATATATTTTTTACTTAGGTAATTAACATAATAATTATAACTAATATGTCTAAAACTTATATTTTAGCTAATTAACATAATTAATATAATAATTATAATAATATATCATAAACTTATATTTTAACTAATTAATATAATAATTATAATAATATATTATAAACTTATATTTTAACTTATTACCATAGTTAATCATATACTTTAACTAATAATATATATATATATATATATCTTAATCACATATTCTAACTAATTATCATAATTAACCTAAATATACATATTAATATATTATAATGCCTAATATAATTAATTAATTAAATGCATTAGTAATTAACAAATAAATTGAAAAAAAAATTTACATCACCTAGGTTCCGGCGATGGTGGCGGCGGCGGGCGCCGCCGTCCGCCGTCGCCGCCCGCCGCCGCCACCATCCCTAGCATATGCGAACTAAAAAAAAAAAAATTTACCTCAGCCACCGGGAAAGCCGTCGCCGGTGCCGCCGTCGCAAGAGGTGTCGGCCGCCTCAACACTTCTTTGCCGGGTCTTCGGGACATGATGTTTGAAATGAGAATTTGTAAATTTTGTTTGGAGAAGATGATGAATGAATGGTGTTTTGTAGAAATGAGTTTGATTTAGATGATATAATGTACTAAGGGTGTAATGGTAATTTCATTTGAAAATTTGCTGGCGATGTGTTGAGTGAATTCAAATTATTAACATATCGAGTGAATTTGGGTCACAGATTGTTATAAATTGAGTTATATTGGTTATGTGTTGAGTTAAATCGATTTCGGGTTATCTTCGAGTTAGGTCTGTAATGGGATAGGTTTGTAACGGGGTTGAGTCCTGAAGGTTCAATGGGCACTCAAGAGGGGGGGGGGGGGGGGGGGGTGAATTGAGTGTTAAGTAATCGTTGGCAATTTTTACTTCTTTTCAGATTATGTGTAAGGAACCAGTTGTGCTGGTTCCCTTATGCAGCGAAATAAAACAAGGCTATAAAGAACACCACAGACTTAACGAGGTTCAGCCAACTCTGGCCTACGTCCTCCTACTCTAAGTCCTTTATTGATCTACTCCGAAAAATAAAGATAAAGAACACTCTACTGTTTCCCTACTCCGAGAACCAGTAAACCCCACACTCTACTCCGAATGTGCTTTAAACTTACCCTCGTAAGTTCCTAGTGTGTTTGAACTCACAAACACTCACCAAGTCTTCAACCCCTCTGTCAAAGACTTAATACAAGATCAAGAACTCTCTAATGATCTAACTCTCAAAAGTCAAATAGAGAAAAACGTTAAAACACTATTATGCTCTTATGTATCACTTAATAATTGAATTAGTGCTTTTAGCTCTCAAAGATCAAACTCTACTAAAAATGCGTGAGAGCTCTGTATGTGATTATTCAGAGCAAGATGTATTTATAGGTTAGTTGGCTAAACCCTAAAATCATGCATATAAGATATATATACGATTTTAGGATAAGTATTTATCCTAATCGATTTGATCACAAGATAAGATCAACTTAGGATAAGATACTTCCCGGTTTTTAGCTAACCAAAAATATCATCTTATCTTTTAGCTTCTTAGATATATCTTAAATCAATATATTTCGGAAAATATCCTTTTTGTAAAATCTTTGTAAAAACCGCAGCTTGAATAATCTGTTCAGTTAACCTGGTTCCCTGACCTGGTTCCCTGAACTGAATATGTTATGAAATTTGTTCCAAACCTTGTACCAAATTTCATAACGATATTTAATATACTAAAAGCACTTTATATACTCAATTATATAAGTTGTACTACGGAGCATTTACATGAAGATCCTAAATAACTCTTCGAGTGAGTCTTCCTTCATGCATTCGTTAAGTCTTGAAAGCTTCCATGAATGAACTAAATTATTGACCAAGGACCTTCCTTTAAGTTGATCGAAAGTCCTTTCAAGCTTCCAATCTTAGAAATCAACTTAGATGCATAGCTCATTTATCATCTAGTTGTTCCCTGCATAAAGACAAGTTAGTTCAACAAATATTTCATATAAGTAATAACTTATCTAGGGAAACAGTATTCTATTTTAGCTGGTTCCCCAACTGTATTGAACACTTTCAAAGACCTGTTTCCCTTAGCTGTTTGTCATCATTCAAAACTGTCAATCAAAGCCTAAGGGACTCAACAAATTCCCCCTTTTTGATGATGACAAACATTTGAAGTTTCTGCACCTGTGAACATACTCAAAAGAAAGTAGTCAAAAACTTCAAGAACTCAAGACTCAATGGAACAAGTCAGTTAAGCCAACTAGTTCCCTAAACAGAATAAGAAAATAAGATAAAGACTCAATCTAAACTAGTAAAGACTCTAGGCTTCAACTTCAACTATTTTCCCCCTTTTGGCATCATTAAAAAGATATGCAAAAGTAGCATCTTATGCATAAAGTAACGTGCTAAACCATCAAATGGCATCAACCATTATACAAATAAAGTGCTGCAAAAGAAGGTCAGAATAGTCAAAGTCAAGCCATGCCACCAATAAAGATCATAGTTTAATACAAACCAACAAAAGTGAACGATAGAGCCCAAATCCATATCAAAACAAGTTCATGGATTGGGAGGAATAAAAACAGTCCAACAAAATCAGTTATTCAGAATATAATATAATAAAGGTAGGCTAAATGAAAAAGAGAACATATTCAATCATCATCATCATTTTCATCATCTCCTTCCTCTTCTTCAGTGGCAGCCTCCTCAGCTGTTTCTTCCTGGTTCTCCTCTTCTTTACTGTCATCTTCCTGCTAGTCTACTTGCTGGTCCTCCTCAACTTGTTTCTTCTCATTTCTAGAACTACCAGCAATCTGTTTCTCTAACTTGATCATCCTCATAATAAACGAAGTAGATAGACCTTCCACTAAGTTCACTAACTTGCTGAGTTGATCCCCTACAGCACTTATCTTCTCTTCCTGACTCTCCAGCCTCTTAAGAATAACCTGCTGACTAGCTGGTTCCTCTGCCTTTTGTTTCTTCTTGGCAGGCTTAGGAGTCTCTACTGGTTCCTCCTCCCTAAACTTCAACACCCCAGCACTTATGATCAACCCCTTTTGTTTCAGAATACCTTTGGTAAACACCATTGCAGGAGCAGTTGATCCACTAAGAGAAACATTATTCTCTTTAAGAAGCTTAGTTATGTAGGAGCCATAAGGAAGAGAGTGGTGGGATGAATTATAGCAATTCATCATATGGTTTATCATTAGAGAAGGAAGATTTATCTTAATCCTTTTCATCAGCAAATATATAAGCACCATTTCCATAATGCGCACAAAACCCCTACCTTGTGCTCGAGGGATAATCATCTTGTTACACACAGAATGAAGGACCAGCATCACTGGTTCCTTCAAGCTACCAGTTTTAAACGTTCCAGCTTTCTTTGGAACTTTCCCTCCAAACACAAAGTCATGCACTTCATCTGGACTGACCCCTATAAGTGTGGGCCATCCATCTCCAGAATACTCATCAAAACCATCTCTGGGTATATTCAACAACCCAGCCAAACTTGCAACAGACACATTCACTTCAACATCATTCACAACTGAACTTAACGATCTATCCAACATTTGTTTCAAATTCACATAAAACTTTCTAACACCATCAATATTAGCATCACAGACATCAAACAGAGGCATCCAACCCTGATGTTCTAACAACTCTTTCACATCACTTAGGGCAACTTCATCAAAATAACCAACTTCTGTTTTACACCCAGATACTACAACCCTAGAACCTAAATCAGTCATACCAACAGATGGAGATTCTACTGACATACCTCTTGCAGACTTCCGTGCTGTTCTCTTTCGTTTGGAACCAGCAGAGTCCATCGACTGTTCCTCTATTACTACTTCGCCTTTAGGGAAGACCTAGTCACTCTGCTGCGAACCAAGGGTTTTGTAGTCCACTTTTTATGCCCAATAATCTGTAGATCATCTTCCTCACTTCGAACTTCCTCCTCTTCCCTTTCTCCAACAGTGTTGAAGAATTCTTCAGTGCTTTTGGGCTGGTCCCCCTGAGATGAGACAGGTTCCTTGATGATGGAGTCATCAGCCTCAGGGGTTTTGGGTAAAGGTGCATTTTTGGGAGGTGGAGGTGAGGGAGATTTAGAAGATGGAGATAGAGTTGGTGATGGGTTCTTTGTGGCGGTAGGAGGTGAGTTGCTCGATGAAGTTGGAGCAGGGTTTGCTTCATTGATGGAGGTCTCCTTCAATTGAGTGGACTCACTTGCTTGAGTCTTCTCCTTCCTTTTCTTAGCTGGAGCCCTGGTTGATTTCCTTCCCATTGTAGCAGATGAGCTTCACAGATTTGAGGGAGATGAGAACGGAGTGAGCAGTGATCAGGGTACCACTTTTGAACGAGAGAGAGAGAGAGGATGAGTAGAGTGATGATGTGATGTAAAGTTGTATCAATGAGTTAATGTGTATTTATATCAATTGCATAGACATAGGATTTCAAAAATTAACCGGTTGAGAGTCAAGATAAACGGAAGAGATAATTTCAGAAATTGAAACTTTAAAAATTGTAGTTATCTTTTTACAAAAGAGTCAACCAACTATAAATTAGGCAATTTAATATATTTGCCTCTTTGTAGGATAGGAATAACTGAAATAAGATACTTCTTTCCAAAAAGAAATTATCTTATAGTAATCTTCCGAAAATAAGATATTTTCGGATGACATATCAGAGCTGAACTGCTGTTTCCTCTTGCTGGTACCTGTACTGAACCAGTCATTCTATTTTCAGCATGTTTCAAAATAACTTCTCTTGTTTCTATGCAACAATAATCCACTTAGGTTATTTACACAATATTTGTAAGTAAGCAACATAATTATATACATAATCGATACAAAAGCATACTTATTCTAACCAATCATTGAAGGAAATAATTGAAGCCATCGCCTAAAATCTAACTAGACCTAAAAGGACTCTTAACCTACAAAAAGACTCTCTACATAAAGGCTTTGTGAAGATATCAGCTATTTGATCTTCACTTTTACAGAACAACATCTCCACCAATCCTTTTTCCACATTGTCTCTTAGAAAATGGTGTCTTATCTCAATGTGTTTGGTCTTGGAGTGTTGCACGGGGTTCTTTGAAATATTGATTGCACTAGTGTTATCACAAAAAATAGGAACACTTTTATAGATAACACCAAAATCTTTCAGCTGGTTCCTTATCCACAGTAGCTGGGAACAGCATGAAGCTGCAGCTATATATTCTGACTCTGCTGTGGATAGGGCCACTGAATTTTGCTTCTTAGAACCCCATGATATAAGACAAGAGCCAAGGAAGTGTGCCATACCTGATGTGCTCTTTCTATCAACTAGGAAACCAGCATAATTTGCATCTGTATATCCAATGAGATCGATGGTACTGCCTTTGGGGTACCACAAAAACAGATCTGCTGTTCCCACAAGATACCTGAGTATCCTTCTAACAGCCTTCAAGTGAGATTCCTTTGGATTGCTTTGAAACCTAGCACACAAACCAACAGAAAAGACAATGTCAGGTCTACTAGCTGTTAGGTAAAGTAGAGAACCAATCATTCCTCTATAAAGCGTAGCTTCAACATTTTTTCCTTTAAGATCAGCATCCAACTTTGTGGATGTGGGAACAGGTGTATCATAAGCTTTGCTGTTCTCCATGCCAAACTTTTTCAGCAGCTCTTTTAAGTACTTTTGTTGATGGATCATTATACCATCATTTGTTTGCTTAATCTGCAGCCCTAGGAAGAACCCTAGTTCTCCCATCACACTCATTTCAAATTCACTCAAGCCCTTGGAGCTTGTTTCAAGCCATATATTGCTTTATCCAACTTATATACATGCTGGGGAAATAGTGCATCTTCAAAACCAGGTGGCTGCTCCACATATACTTCTTCCTTCAAATAGCCATTAAGGAAGGCAGTCTTCACATCCATCTGAAACAGCTTAAAATTCATGTGAGCAGCATAAGCAATTAAAATCCTAATAGCCTCTAGCCTAGCTACTGGTGCAAACGTCTCATCATAGTCAATTCCTTCTTGTTGATTGTACCCTTGCACCACTAGCCTTGCTTTGTTTCTGACTATAGTACCGAGGTCATCTAACTTGTTTCTAAAGACCCATCTAGTACCAATGACTGATCTTTCCTTTGGACGGGGAACCAGGTGCCAAACCTGGTTTTTCTGAAACTGATTTAGTTCATCTTGCATAGCTAGTATCCAATCAGGATCAGTCAATGTCATTTTATAGTCAGTAGGCTCTACATTAGACAGGAAAGAATAGAAAGCGCAAAAGTTTTGAAAGACACTTCTTCTCGTTTGAATCCCCTTATTTATATCACTAATTATTTGATTAGTGGGATGAGAGGCTTGATATCTAAAACTTTTAACATTAATACTGTTTTGTGCTTCCTCATTAAGTTGGGAACTAGCATGTTCATGAATCTCTTCTCTTTCTGAAGAACCAGGAGGATTCACATTCATGCTGCTTCCTCTATCATTACTTACCTCAGGTTCAGGGGTGGTACCTTCTTCTGTTCCCCCTGAGCTCATTACCTGTCTATTTTGTGAGGAACCATCAGGACTTGGTTCCTCTTCAGAATCCTCATTTTCTCCATTTTCTTCTCTAGGCACTTCATCATTATCATCTGGTGGAGTATTTGGTAGGCCTAGCTCTGCTTGCACTTCATCTGAGGGACCAGTATACTGGTTCCCCGTGAAATCCATCAATCCAATCACTTCATCAGGTTGTACCTGCGCAATCTCAGAAGACATGTTAAATTCATCAAAAATGACATGGACACTCTCCTCAACACAGAGAGTCCTTTTATTGAAGACTCTATATGCTTTGCTGTGAGAAGAGTATCCAAGAAAGATTCCCTCATCACTTCTGGGATCAAATTTATCAAGCTGGTCCTTCCCATTATTATGCACATAACATTTACATCCAAAGACACGAAAGTATGTGATGTTGGGCTTTCGACCTTTAAGAAGTTCATAGGGAGTCTTATTTAACTTTGGTCTAATGAGACCTCTATTCAGTATATAGCAAGCAGTGTCAACAGCTTCACCCCAAAAACTCTTTGGGAGACCACTCTCAATGAGCATCGTCCTTGCCATCTCCTCAAGAGTTCTGTTCTTCTTTTCTACAACACCATTTTGTTGAGGTGTTCTAGGGGCTGAGAAGTTGTGATTAACTCCATGTTCCCTACAATAATCAATAAAGTTAGCATTATCAAATTCAGTGCCATGGTCTGATCTTATCGAGACCAGCTTATGGGTGAGCTGGTTCTCCACTTGTTTCACCAATGTTACCCATTCTTCAAATGTTTCATCCTTTTTGTGTAACATCATTACCCAAGTGTACCTGGAATAATCATCAACCATAACACAGACATATCTATGACTTCTTCGACTTTGTACTCTCATGGGACCACACAAGTCAATGTGTACAAGTTCGAAGGGTCTGCTGGTACTCAAAACAGTTTTAGGCTTAAAAGAGATTTGGACCTGTTTTCCCTTTACACATTCAGAACAAACTTTATCAACTTCGTACTTAATGTTAGGAAGACCTATCACTAAGTCACGTGCTTTAAGCTTGTTTAGAAGTGTTAGGCTAGCATGTCCAAACCTCTTATGCCAAATCCATTGATTATTTTCAGAAACAGCTCTCAAACAGATGGACTTGTCTTGAGGGATCTTATCTAGGAAGGTGATGTAGACATCATGCTTCCTAGTTCCCTCACATACCAGTTCTCCTGTTTGTGAGTTAACTATGTGACATAGGTTGGCTTGAAACTCAACTCTATTACCTTTGTCACATAATTGCGAAATACTCAAGAGATTATGTTGCAAGCCTTCAACATAATAAACATCATCTATTGTGTTAGAAAGTGTCTTACCAACCTTACCTAAACCAGTGATGGTTCCCTTGCTGTTATCCCCAAAGGTGACACTTCCTCCATCAAAGGCCACTAGTGAAAGGAATTGATCTTTATCCCCGGACATGTGTCTTGAGCAGCCACTGTCCAAATACCAATAGGTGTCTCCCTTCACTCTAGCCTGTAAGATTAAATCAAACATTAGTTTTAGGAACCCAAGCACACTTGGGTCCCTTTTCAACAACATTAACATCATGTTTATCCTTTCTTCTCCACACATACATTATACTCTTGCTGTTCTTATTAGCACTAATTTTCTTAGCTGGACATTCATGTATCTTATGTCCATTCTTACCACAATGAAAACACACGTGCATCTCTTTAGTCATGACATACTTACCTCGCTGATATTCTGTGATCCAGGTGGTCTCTCTGGGAGACCAGTTAGTCCTGGTTCTCTGTCTAGTATAACCAAGACCAAATTTTCCTTTGTTTCCTGCTGATGAAGTCAGAAGGTTCAAAGTTCTTTGTGCGTTCAGTAGCTTATCCAAATGTCTATGACTGTCATACAATTCCCTTTCTTTTGTTTCAAGTGTTTTAACTAACAACTCGTTTTTCTCTTTCAAAAACTCAAAGTTACTTTCTAAAGTTGCAAGTTGTAAGTTAAGATCTAAGACCATAGGGTCATTAGACATGTTACTAACTACTAATTGTTTTTCACTTTTTAGTTGATTAAATTTAGCATGTAACTTACAGATAGTGCTTTCATATTCATTAATCATACTGCTGACTTCAACGCTGGTTCCAGTGGGAAAACTAGGGGACTGAGCAGCTTTAAGTGAAGCAATTTCTTTGTGAGAATTTTCTAAGTTGAAAGCCAATGTTTTAAATGCCTTCAACAGAGAAGTTCTATTGCAAGAATTTGCTTTACTTATGACTATAGAAAAATCAGGGACTTCACTAGTAGTTGATAAGTCTCTGGGGAACCAGGAGATCAGATCTTCTTCACCATCACTTGGATAGTCAAGTTCAGAAGATCTTGCCCTTTCTAGTTCTACCTTGCACTTGTCCAATTCAACTTCTAGTTCAGCACTTTGATTTTTCAAGTTATGGCAAACCATCTCTAGATGATCACAACTAGCAATAGCAATTTCACATTCATTGCGTTTTTCTTTTAGTTCTCTTTTGCCGGTTATATAAGTTTCACCTAATTTATAGCATTCATCTAATAAAGAATCTATACAAGCAAGCATATTTTCTCTATCATATTCATGCATATCTATTCTAATTTGTTCAAGGTTTACCTTATGTCTTTGTAGTACGTCCTTCTTAGCCATTAAGCATTTCTTGAATGTACTGGTTCCCCCTCTGGTTCCCGGACTAGTGCTGTTCTCCTTGATGTTTGTGAAGGCAGTTAAGCAAACATCAGAACTAGTTGTATCTTCTTCTTCATCAGATCCTGAGTCAGATTCTCCCCACATAGATGCTATCATGGCATTCTTGAAAGCCCTCTTATCTCCAGATTGAGATTGCTTGTCCTTCCATTTTGGACAATCACGAATGATGTGTCCTTTCTCACCACACTTGAAGCAGCCTGAAGATGAAGACGAGTTAGATTTTTTAGTGTTTTTGAAATTCCTACCTTTGAAATTCCTCTTTTGATCACGAAGAGATCTTTCAAATCTTTTTGCAATCAGGCTGATCTCATCTTCTTCTCCCTCTACTGTTTCCTTTAGTGCCATGCCTCTGGCTGGTTCCTTCTCAGACTTAGAGTCAATCAGCATCTCATGAGTCATAAGGGAACCAATCAGCTGTTCCAAGGACAGGGTAGACAGATCCTTTGCTTCATATACTGCTGTTACCTTAGCTGTCCATGTATCTGTTAAACTACGCAAAATTTTTCTCACAAGATCCTCATCAGAAAATATTTTACCAAGTGATCTAAGATCATTAACAATAGTCATAAACCTACGAAAGCAATCATTGATTTTTTCATTTTTATTCATGGCAAACAATTCGTATTTAGACATGATTAAATCAACTTTAGACCGTTTTACCTCACTGGTTCCCTCAAACGCAAGTTCAAGGGTGTCCCATATCTCCTTAGCACTACTGCAACCAGATATACGATTTGTTTCGTTCTCACCTATTGCTTGTTGTAGAATTGACATTACCTTAGCATTTTTCTCCAGTAGCTTGTAATCAGCAGTGACCAACTCGATATCCTTCTTGGGAACCTGTTTCCCATCAGCTTCTGTCTTGAGAATGATATTAGGACCATTTTTAACTACTAGCCAGCATTCATAATCAATACCCATGATAACATTCTGGATCCTATTCTTCCACCAGGCATAATTATTTCCATTAAACTTTGGTGTCTTGTTGTCATAACCGATTGCACTTAATTCTTGAGTACTCATTCTTAACTCCTCTAGATGTTACTCTTTCGAGAAGCTTAGGCTCTGATACCAATTGAAGGTTCAATGGGCACTCAAGAGGGGGGGGTGAATTGAGTGTTAAGTAATCGTTGGCAATTTTTACTTCTTTTCAGATTATGTGTAAGGAACCAGTTGTGCTGGTTCCCTTATGCAGCGAAATAAAACAAGGCTATAAAGAACACCACAGACTTAACGAGGTTCAGCCAACTCTGGCCTACGTCCTCCTACTCTAAGTCCTTTATTGATCTACTCCGAAAAATAAAGATAAAGAACACTCTACTGTTTCCCTACTCCGGGAACCAGTAAACCCCACACTCTACTCCGAATGTGCTTTAAACTTACCCTCGTAAGTTCCTAGTGTGTTTGAACTCACAAACACTCACCAAGTCTTCAACCCCTCTGTCAAAGACTTAATACAAGATCAAGAACTCTCTAATGATCTAACTCTCAAAAGTCAAATAGAGAAAAACGTTAAAACACTATTATGCTCTTGTGTATCACTTAATAATTGAATTAGTGCTTTTAGCTCTCAAAGATCAAACTCTACTAAAAATGCGTGAGAGCTCTGTATGTGATTATTCAGAGCAAGATGTATTTATAGGTTAGTTGGCTAAACCCTAAAATCATGCATATAAGATATATATACGATTTTAGGATAAGTATTTATCCTAATCGATTTGATCACAAGATAAGATCAACTTAGGATAAGATACTTCCCGGTTTTTAGCTAACCAAAAATATCATCTTATCTTTTAGCTGCTTAGATATATCTTAAATCAATATATTTCGGAAAATATCCTTTTTGTAAAATCTTTGTAAAAACCGCAGCTTGAATAATCTGTTCAGTTAACCTGGTTCCCTGACCTGGTTCCCTGAACTGAATATGTTATGAAATTTGTTCCAAACCTTGTACCAAATTTCATAACGATATTTAATATACTAAAAGCACTTTATATACTCAATTATATAAGTTGTACTACGGAGCATTTACATGAAGATCCTAAATAACTCTTCGAGTTAGTCTTCCTTCATGCATTCGTTAAGTCTTGAAAGCTTCCATGAATGAACTAAATTATTGACCAAGGACCTTCCTTTAAGTTGATCGAAAGTCCTTTCAAGCTTTCAATCTTAGAAATCAACTTAGATGCATAGCTCATTTATCATCTAGTTGTTCCCTGCATAAAGACAAGTTAGTTCAACAAATATTTCATATAAGTAATAACTTATCTAGGGAAACAGTGTTCTATTTTAGCTGGTTCCCCAACTGTATTGAACACTTTTAAAGACCTGTTTCCCTTAGCTGTTTGTCATCATTCAAAACTGTCAATCAAAGCCTAAGGGACTCAACAAGTCTCTAATGTGTTAGACACAAATCGGGTTCGAATCTTCGAATACCGGGTCAAATTGATTTCGGGTTGACTTCACGTTGGGTTGAGTCGATTTTTGGGTCTCACTTTTTGGGTCATAATTAGGTTGAGTTGAGTTCAGATCGATTTCGAATAACTTATCGGGTCGGTTCTGATTTTGACAGCATTTTCAGCAATAAATCCTTAAATTGAACGTATATTACTTGACTTTAACAATTAGTTAGAATTTCAAAAATAGTAATATTAATAACATTAAATTAAAGAGTTCGATCTAATTGAGAGAGTGAGAGATCGTACAAGAAGAAGAATGATAGAGGAGCTGAGGACGATGAGAAGAGACGAAGCGACGAATTATGAACTGCGTGTAAGAAACAGGCGGAGGAAGGTGGAAAGATAAGCGTCGGAGAATGGAGGATTGCGTTGTAAAGTAATGCAAACTAGCACTGCTGATATAGGAGGATGCAATATCAGAAATTAAACGAGTTTTCTAAAGTTAGTTAATTTTGTTAAGTGGTTGCAATAACAAAATTTTGTCCTTTTGCTAAACAAATTACGTTTTGGAGTTTGTTAGAATTTCTGATTTTCTAGAAGAATCTATCCATGATCGGCTGTAATCTAATCCTATTTAAGGATGTAAATTCATAGTATTTGGATTATGAAATATAATAACAGCCTTTCCTATCTCTACTCTATTTTCCTCTCTCTCTCTCTCTCTCTCCCTCTGCTACTCTTCTGATTTTTCTGCTGCTCGTTCACAAATTGCTTGCTGTTCAAGCAAGTAAATACAAAGCAAATATTACAGAAAAGGAAAATTATACAATATCCTTATCAACTGCCGTCATTTTAGATATGCACTGGATTGATGATACTTCTTCTCCTACCTCCATTGTAGTTGATGTGATGATAGAGTGACTCATCTAAGATGTTGAAGATTGTTTAGGAATCTTCGGTTGGAGAGAGGACAAGAGAGAGTTTGAGTGACGCAATAAAACTTCAGCTAATCTGAATCCAAACTAAATATAATTTTCTTACCGATGATAGATTGAATACAATCCAAACCATTTCAAAAAAATATTTAGCTACTTTGGATTCAAACCGAAATATGAAACTTTTTTAGTCACTTTGAATCCAAACCAACATCTGAAAAATTTAACTAGTTTAGATCCAAACCAAATCCAATATATAAATATAAAAAATGAGCCTAATATATTACAACCAAATATATAAATTTAGTTTTACTCGATTTGGATCTAAACATAGTCAAATCGACCAATTTGAATTCAATTTTTTTAAAATTACAATCCGATCTGAATTTAAGAAAAAAAAACTAATCCAAATTGTTAATTGGTTTAGATTGGATTTTGTTTTCTATCCGAATAACTTTCACCCCTACAAATGTGTTCGATAAAAGTAATGGTTGTATTTGTAACCTACGAGCATTACACTATTACTTGGGCTGATTTGTTTGGGTTCGAGTCACTGAGTAGCTCAACGTTATGGGGTTGAAAATTGCTCCTCCTATTGTTTGTACTAAGTATAGAAGACAAATCCTTTGTTCGAGCACATCATGTCAGGCTAAGTTTGATTCAAACTCGGTGAAAGAAGGCCAATGAGGCAAAGGCCAAAAGATAAGTAGAAATGGTTCGAAAGTACTCTAACATTCCATTTTTTTTGCTCCACTTTGGCAAAGTTGTTTTTTTTTTTCATTAATTTTGTTAATAATACAATAAGTAGAGAGAGTGTGTGGAGGTCGAGAACTGACTTTTTACAACATTTAATGTGATACAGCATAAAGAACCCAAACAAGAGTTGCCTTTTCAGATTTTCCACCGAAATTTTAAGGGAAATTTAATTATGAAAATTTCACCAAAAATTTAAAACCCTAACAGTACTTACTTAACCTACTTCACACCAATTACAAAAGCTTTCAAAGCTGTGGAGAGAGAATTACAACAAGTTTAATTACAACAATAATCTCAAGAACACTGTGTACCACAGAATTCAAGTATCAACAACTTTAGGTAGTGTATTGTCTTTTAAAGATCATCGTTGACCAATACAAGAGCTGTCATTTGAAATTTTATTTCCCAACATCAATGACTTTAAAAAATTTCAACCAGAAGCAAACAACTTAGAACAATATGGTAATGAGCAAAGCCACTCCCCACCTAGAAATGATTTGGTCAACTGAGTGGGGCAACTTATGTCATGTTGCACACCACTACACAAAATTGATTTTGACAAGGGTCAAATTATGTCAAGTTACACACCACTACACAAAATTGATTTTGGTAAGGCTGAATCTGCTTTGGAGCCGAGCTTTGATAGAGCCATAAGCAAAGGCACACCATCATTTGGCTTATTAGTGAAAGGCACACAGTTCCAGAGGTTGAAATTTCTAAACACAACAATATATGGAGTATTTGTCCAAAAATAGTACAATTGTAGTAAACTGACACACAGTAATTAGCAACTGTAAGTAGCACATTTGTCCGAAATCAAGTCAAAAAAACTGCCCAATTGTCATGGCTTTGTGGATTTAGCTCCCTGGATCAACCTTTTACTAGAATACTTAGCGCTACGTCAGTTAAGCATTTCCAGATAATTACACTCTTCTGTAGTTCTGTGCTGTTGTCAACACTTAGGCATTCTGGTATATACATGAAAAGAACGCCTGGAGCTGCTTGTGGACATCAACACCTCCAGGCACCCAATTGAATACAAAGAAAGAAAAATAGAATACAAACAGAAAAGGAGAAAAGTGGCATCACCATCTAGACATGCCAAGAATCTGTCAATGTTTTCTCCTTTCCAGTATAGCACTGATCCAAGCATCTCCAACACGCTAGAATGGCTCGAACACAGTTCGTCTTTCTAGGAGCTCAGATAGAACACTTCTCATTTTATCAACTGATACAGGTTTCAATATGCAACCATCCATACCCATCCTGACACAATTTTCTCGGGTCAACCTGTCTGCGCTTCCAGTGAGAGCCACTATCAACGGCCTCTCATGACGCTTAGAGAAGCGTTTTCGAATTTGGACGGCAACTTCAAAGCCATCAAATCCAGGCATAGACAAATCAAGGAATACCACCCTGAATTCTCGGGTCACAGCTAACAAACATTCCTCACTGGAAGCTACAGTAGTGACATCACATCCAAGGTGCATTAGAAGTCCTTTTGTCACTGTTCTGCTAACCCTGCAGAACTCCCCAGTGTACACTTTAGAGAAAGTAATCAACTGGTTATTACAAGGCATTTACTAGATAAAACACAGATCACACTGGGATCATGTTCATTGAGAGTACCATATAACACTTGCATGCAAAATCAAGGAGAACTAGAAATGCTATCTAAGAGAATTCAAGCAATGTTATAGCCAGAAAAGGGTCCTCCCAATCGAGGCAAGCCAGCAATCATAGGTGAAGAAAGAGGGATACTATTGCAAAGTCAGACTACGAGAAAGCAATGCTCCACCAAAATAAGGATCAGTCAAAATGTATTTGCCCAAAGGCATACCCCATAGTAAAGCTAGACATGTGCTTAGGAACTTGCAGAACAAGTAATAATTCTGTTCAACTACAGAAGTGAAATTCATGCCAGACGTTCACTTCCTCCATTTAACCCTATCCCCCCCCCCCCCCCCCCCCCCGAAAATAAAAAAAAATATTCTTTCCATTTACCAGAAAAACAATGTGAAGAGCATAGGTCTATGATGCCTAGTATAGTCACATAACAGCATCCTTCTGTAACAGTCAGTATTATCTGCTTTAGCCTTGTCGCGCTTGTACACAAAATTCCAAAAATGAGAATTTCATCCACTACATATCCCTAGTATCTCTATGAGGAATCTTCAACACACTCTTTCTCTATCATAATGTATACTTGTTTGTCGTAGTCTGGGGTTAGTGAGTCGATCATTTATTGCTTTCTAATATTGATTTCTCCACTTGGCTTTCATTGATATTGCTAGGCATATTCCATAACTGTGGTTTAAGCACATTAACACAGAGGATTCAACTTTTGACTAACTTGAAAGAGCCCAATCAACAAGTACACCAATCCCCATCCCCTCAGTAAACAAAAAAAGGCTAATTTATAACTTACCCATTCTCATCCATAATGAGAACTTTAAGGCCACCAAAGCTTGACTGAATATGATTTACCAATGGTTTGGATGCGAAAGGGACCATGGTTCCATTTGATCTCTCAGGACTTCCAAGTTTAACTACAAAAATAGCAGAGCAACCCTTGCCAATACCTTCACTTTCAATCCAGATGTTCCCTTCCATGAGGCTCACAAACCTAATATGGAAAATAAACAATACACAGATTAACAAACACATTAGCAAGAGTGAATCAAGATAAAACGAACAGGTTAGCATAAGTTGATATAACACAGTTGAAGTCTGAGGCTTTGTTCAAATAAGTACTACAAAAATTGAAAGAACGAGTGACTGCAAAAAGTTTAGCATCAACGTCTGCTAATTTTTTTATACTTAAGATTGCCTAATAACATAGCCAATTCAACAAAAAGGCAAGCTACCTTTTGCAAATGGCAAGGCCCAATCCACTACCACCAGAATTTCGATTTGCAGGTGTTTGAGGTTGGGCAAATTTGGTGAAGAGCTTCGGAATATCTTGCGGGTTGATTCCAGGTCCTGAATCCTTCACCTAAAAACGATAAAGTCGGCAGTCAAATAAATAAAGTCCATCAAAAAGGATTGATTTTGTTAGGAAAAAAATTGAAATCAACCTGCACTCGCAAAAAGAAGTGATCATCTGTTGCTACTGGGATAAAATCTAGAGTCTGAGCATCTCTTAAAGATTCTGCTTTTGCAACTACAGCAGTGACAGTGACACTTCCTTCTTTAGTGAACTTCACAGCATTACCAATAACATTCAATAGAACTTGCATTAGACGTTTTTCATCACCAACAGCAAACTCTGGCACATCGGGAGCCAAAGTCATTGTTGTCGACAACTTTTTGACAGATGCTACAGGCTTGATCAAATTAAGAACCTGCATCAATGGTCATAAGTGTTACAAAGACTTTGACCCAATATCATGTAAAGAACCTTTATATCGCCCCATCGTTAGATACTTACAAAATTATAGCATGATCAAAACAAATCTACAGCATAATAAAGAAGACAGTTCAAACTAAATGTGGAAAGGGTAAACAAAAAATTTGACAGGAAAACCTTTTTATGCACAATGTAATATACACACTAGAACAATAAATGAAGGCATATACAGTCACTTTAACCTCTCTAAACATAGTATGGATATTGAAAACTCCATCATCAAGCTTCAGGCTCCCATCTTCAAGCCGTGAAAGGTCCAAAACATCATTTATCAGTGTTGCAAGAAGATTACTGCTTTTTAGAATTGCCTCTACCATCAATCGCTGCTCAGGAATTAACTCAGTTTCTTGCAATAAGGAGGAAAGGCCTATTATTGCATGCATAGGAGTCCGCATTTCATGATTCATCACAGCCAAAAAGTCATTTCGAGCCCGGATGGCAGTCTCTGCTTCTCTGCGAGCTAAATCAAGAGCAACATTCTGTTCCAAAAGTTGTTGTTGAGCTTTCATTGACTCTTCCAATATTGCTGCATGGGATAGAGCAACTGCTACCTGGATCATTCAAAAACAGGAGCAATATCAGAATATGTGCTTATACGAAGGTCCACGGTGATATAGAAGAAACATAATAGATCAGTTATTGTTTTCTCAATGTGAAAAAGGACTTATATCAATTCAACCCCAATTGAAACAAGTGGAAAAGGACATACGCTGAAGAAAACCCACTTTTCAGTCTTATGCTACGACTATCAAATTTGTGGCCTGTTAAAATGAGGGGGATGACAATTAAAAATGGGAGTTTAACACAAAATTTCAAATCATACATTTTTGAAGGTCTTCACAGTTGACGCTTGAGAGGCCACTATATATTCTTCTCCTAGCCTATAGAGATTGAAATGTGACCCAACTAATAGATCAGCCTGAAATTGACACTTTGTTTTTGCGGAATTTTGAGCCTCTATCCTCTATCGAACCTTAGCCTCTAACCCAACAACTTAATTTATCTTGATACACTAACGTACCAAATCCTTCATGAACAAATATGGTAACCTTAAAGCACACTCATTACTCCTACAACTATTACATGTTGATAAGCTATCTCCTATTATAATTGCCAACAACCTTACTTCCTAAGGTACAACTCAAAGATGTTAGTTCCACAACAATTGAGATGGTGTCAAAAATGCCACTCCTACACTATAATTGGATATCATAATAGATCCTTACTTTGGGGAGGAGGAGAATATACATATAATACAACTATTACTAGGGGATCTCTATTACAATTATGTCATACCCCTTAGTAACAAGAGGTTTGGCCGTATGGATGAAGAGACAACTAATTCCGGATGGAGAGATTATTATATATTGTCCACTATCAAAAGCACTTACAAATATTTGGATAATTCTCTCTAAGAATATTGGGATGATTGACTCTAATAGAAACAAGGTACTTGTTAAAGGGGATGGGTGGCACTCATATAATCTATATCTGGTTGGCTTTACCAATGTCGGGTCACTAACAAGAGTATATTTCTCAATTATTTGCTACTATGAGCTATTTTCCTAAGCTTGAGAAGGATCATACAAGGTCAAGTAGAAAGCACAGCTGTGTAATTTAACAAGTAAAATTATCTTAGTATCCAACACAAAAAATCTAGCTAGATGCAAGCAAACCTGATCAGCAACAACTTCAACAAGCTCCAACTCATGAACACGCCATTGCCTAGCACTATCTGAAGGAAGCATCAAAACCATCAGTGCATAACGTTTTGTTGATAGCTCTGGCCAATCATTAATTTGGAAATTAGAAAGATGAAGAAGGGGCACACGCACAGCAACCACCTCTCCATGCATGTACTTCCCTGAGATAGGCCGGATTCTAGCCACAGGGCAGTTTGGTGAGATTTTAACAGCACAGTTGGTGCTAAATACTTGATTGATTACAGGATGCTGAATGGGCACGGTAAATCCAACAGGGTTTTGTTGGCGGAGTGTATAAGCTAATTGAAGCTCCAATCCAGTACATGTTGGCATCCATAAAGCACACTCTTCAAGAGCCAAAGTCCTACCCAGCTCAACAAGAGTGGTTTTGAGGATTGTATGTCGGTCAAGAGTACTTCTAATCTCATGAGTCAGCATTCTAACATGCCTCCCTGTTTCTTCTTGGGTACGAATGAGGCCCATCTCCCTGTCAAGCTCTGCAGCCTTATTTTTCAAAAACAATTCCCTAGTTTTTACGCTCAATAAATCTGGTATAATATGCACGAGCATCAGTGCAGTTGCACAAGAGACAGCAGCGGTTAGAACCTTTGCAGTGGTCATTACTACTTCAACTGTTTTAGTATGTATTCTAAAAGTCCACAAGTTAATCAGATGTGTAGCTCCACAAAGCACTATAAAAGCACCAAACTGCACAAGCACCCATCTATATGGAAATACAGCCGATTTTTTGACAAAGTAAATCAACTCTAATGGGATTGAAAAATATGCTAGGGCAATGAAAAAGTCAGATATATATTGATACTTCATCAAAAGATCATCATGAGGCCACTGTGGCTCAATACAATTGCACAATTCCATCTTCTAACAAGCAACGCCGGTATACTGCTTCTTCCTAATGCCTGCAAGTTTGCAACAAAAACACACAAATTCATCAAAACGATCAACTTTCATCCAAAAAGGCCCATGAGAAACCAACCTCAGCAACCCATAGACACCACAAGTCCACAACTAAATCAATCGTATATAGCTACTATGGAATAAGTCATCTTAGAATTACCAACTGATTCCGAAAGCAACAAACACAACACTCAGTTTGAGCTAAAACCCAGATCACAGAATCTCCAAACCGCCAAAATTTACTGAACTTGCAAAACCCTTAACTCAGAATCTACTAAACAGTAAACTAGAATTAGCCCCCATACTTAAAACAGTAGCTGAGGCTAAATCAACCAACAGCACGGCAGCACCATTCAAGCTCATTAACACCATGCACAAATTCACTCACTAAATTAAAAGCACTCAAACAAAAAAAAAAACGGAGACACATCGTCCAAATTTAATCATCACATTAATAGTTCAAATCATACTGTTTATGCTGACAACTGATTCGGAACAAAGATGTAATACTGTAATAGTAAGTTAGTAACTAATAAATTATTACATACCAAAATTAGAGTCTGAACCCTTAAATTTATTTCTCAACCAAAACAATTAAAATCCAACAAAGATTATTGCTTTACACCTCGAAACTCAAATCAACAACCAAAGAACCCAACTTAAAATAAAAAAGAAAAAGAAAAAAAAACTGAACTTGGAATGACAGATAACGGAATTTAAAATTCAATTAAAGGCAGTCAAACTTAACTTACCCCCAAGAATTCTTGAGGAGAGTGACTCGATCACGCGAGCTACTCAGAGTTAAGACTTGAGACCCCCATGTAATTTTCGGGGAAGGGGACCAAAAACTTGAGTATTTTAGTAGTATTTTGAGGAGCTTTTTATTGCAAAGCGGTGGAACTGGGATATAATTACAGCGCTGTGAGAGTGATGTACGTGTCACAGACACATCCCGTTGAGGCGTTGAGTTTTGGTAAAGACGGCAATGCGGGGCCGGGTATCTGTTGGAGGAAATGTAGGTCATAAACAGAGTAGGTGCTCCATCCGGCTAAACGTCGCAATAACCCCGATAAATATTTACGGAGTTTGTCTTCCTTCCCTCGTTTAACTTTCATTCACTTTATCTCCCTAAAATCTAATCTTTTCTAATTCTCCTTCACTTCCTAACTTTTCTTCACTCATGCTCTTCAAAGGAACACCATGCCACCCCGAAATAAAACGACATTTTTATTAATTAGAACCACTTATTTTGGGCATTTCTACCATAATAAAAATGCTTATTTTGGATGGTTCTTCCATGGTAGAAAAGACTATTTTAGATATTTCGTGCATTTTTTAAAAAATTATTATTATTGTTATTATTACTAATATTGTTGTTATTAATATGCTTAGTTATTATTATTGTTATTATACTTGAGTATTACTATTGATTTTATTGGTGTATGCTTAATACTATTAGTAATTATAGTAACAATAATGATAATATTTTATAATTAATTAGAGTTGTATAAATCATTAACAATAATAATAATAATAATTAGTGGATATTAATAATTTCTAAAAATTTTATAAGAGTTTATAGTAAAAACAAAAGGTAATTATAGTAATACTATTCTAGATGATGTTTTTGAAGTAGTGAGATTAGTACAAATAATAATAATTATTATTAAATTTGTATAAGTAATTATAGTAATAATAATATTATTATAATAGTAAAGCTATTATAGATGACTAGTGTATTATTAATTTTATTTTATGTTGAACAATAGCCGAGAGAGTTTTGGAGGGAGAACATCAAGTTTCAGGGCCTTGACAATACTAGATCTTGAGGTGTTGATGCCTCGGTTAGGAGGGCGAGGACAACTCCTCACTTGGCGGACAATCCACCTCGTGGTGACAATGACATCGATGATGTCTTCAATCAGTCTATTGGCGGGGACATGGATTCCTTCGACACGAGCCTGCATGTTGATGAGTAGGAGGGTGGGGAGAGTGGGACATCCTCATCTTAGTGTTGGTGAGGAAAGGCAAGGGGGGAAGGTTTGTGGCTAGTAGATCGAGCACTGCCAGTTCGTTTCATCCAGCTCGTTGTTCGCAATCCTCTCGAGCTGCAAACACTACTTAGGTTATTAAGGGTGCGATGCTGGGAGGGCCGGCGGATGGGAGTCTCATCCCTAGTAACGCGACTCACATAGCCGCATATTTGGGATGGCTAGGATCGTGAGCTTCGTGATGCCACAGTAGATCACAATGGCGTGTTAACCTATGGGATTGGGAGACGGACATGACCAATGAGTATGGCTTAGGTTTGAGGTACTAGGCTTCAGCATCTTCCATATATCATGCATTCCCACATCAATTGTGCGTTGATTTCGGGGTTTGTAGAGCGTTAGCAGCATGATACGAACACATTTCATCTATCTTTTGATGAGATGACTATTGTGTTGCACGACGTGTTCTATATTTTAGGATCCCAATTGAGGGGGATATGGTTGAGATGGTTTGCGACGTCCCAATATTACATGCTAGTTTTCAAGAGGTGTTGGGGGTGACCAGGGATCAACTTTTGGTTAAGCCAAAAGCTCTTTAGAAAAATGGAGGTGTTATGGTCAGCACCATTTACGATAGGTGTAAGGTGCTGGATCGAGTTCCCTAGGTCAAGTTTGCCGGCTACTAGATGACACTACTCGGATTGACATTGTTTGTCGTTAAGAGTAGTCACTGCCTTCTCCCTCCTGTATAATGGAGGTGTATAATGGATCCACATCATATCTAATAGTACTCGTAGGAATTAGTTGCATTTGCTTACTTGTATTGCTAGTTAGGGTTTGCATCTCGGGATGGTTGTTCCACTATGAACGAATGTATCACACTTCTCCAAGCATGAATCTATGAGTATTTCCCCTATCTTTGACCATCTCAGGGCTCTCTGATCGTGAAACATGGTACTGTATGGGCTAGGATGTGGGATATGCAAGTTGAGTCTTGGGACCACCTACACCTCGAGACTTTTTGGACTTAGCTCGATCAGATGACTGAAGCTGAGATATCATTTAGTATTACTATGCGTTGTTGAAACTAGAATATAGTCGTATTATTGTTTTAAAACTTTACTTTCAATTTTAGATTGCAGGTTCACTGGCGGCCTTATTGTTTGGCGCCTGCCCACGACGTCTCGAGGATGACTTACATGGGCACCATTTGGTTTTGCGACATCGTTGAGTCGTATCACTCGGATAGGAGGTGAAAACTGTTCTATAGTGTTTTTAGTCATTTTTAGGTTGCATTACTAGAGCATATTAGTTCATTCAGTTGCATTTTAGGCATCATTCGTATATATTATCCATTTTGTGCTCTATTATACTTTATTTGTGGTTTTCCTAATATTTCATAAAGTTTTATAGCTATGTGAATGCTTTTGAAACGATTTTGGATGAGTTGGATAATTATTGCAAATGTAATAGACGAATTGAGGATTTTGATTGATGAATTTATGCTTGTGGATGGTTTGATTAATGATTATATTTATATGATGTTATTTGGGTTTCCATAAGGGTCGAAAAATAACTAGCAACGTTAATTTGGGTTGAAAACAAAGAAATATAAGAGTTGAAGAAGAACAAATATGACACATTCTCACTCTTTTGATCACAACTCAAGTTTTACAAATTGAATTGATACGATTCTAATTAGGCTAGAAAGTAGACTTGAAGATATTTGTAATGGTAGGTTTTAAGCTTGTGGGAGTTCCTAGAACAAAGTTAGAGCCTTGCAAATTTGACCATGAAAACCTGACCGTAAGAGAGCAACGAATTCGAGTTGTAATCGGATTAAACCACTAATTCGTCCCTAATACCTAGTTTTGTCATCTTATCTTTCTATTTTAAAATAGTTTAGTAAAAAATAAATACATTAGAGATTTATTATCATTATTTTTATATATTATTTTTCCTTAGGTTTTCTCTTCTCTAAAAACACAGTAGTTTTTTTCCTCTCTTCCGTTGATGAAAAACCTTAGTTTTTACTTTTTTCATTAATCAAGATTTATACAGGTACTTTTCATTGATTTCTTCTCTATTTTATTTTTTTATTTCTTTGACTTCTATTATCATTGATTATTAGTATTGCTTTCTTTATTTCTCATTTATGAATTTCATGTGTATGGTTATTATTGTTTTTATCAATTTAGTCATGAATTATGAGTAGATCTCTTTCTAGGGTTTTGGGGATACATGAACACTTCAATGAAATAGTTTTATACTAATTAATCGGTGTCAAGTTTACAATTGAACTTCTATTATTGGAATATCATTGCTTACAATTCAATTATGGCCATGTTTAATTGTATGTTGGATAATTGTTGAATTTGATGTCGAGAGGTAAAAATACCACAATAAGACCAAAGAATAATAAGCTTGAAAAATCTAGGTAAGAGCGAGAGCCCGAAGAGCCTTGAGGGAGTCTAAGTTCGAGAGAATAAGTGAGCCCGATGAATTCATGAAACCTGTTAGTCATCATTTCTCTATTGATTTGTTTGTTCATGGTAAACCATTGACCTAGGCTTTAGCTAATTTGAATCAAGTCTTCTCTAAATTTTCATCACAAGTTTCTTAGTTAATTAAAATTCCAACCAAGGCTCTTTTATATAATTTAAACTTTTAAGAGCTAATAGAATTGCATTGCTTCCCTAGCTATATTAGTTGGTGTTGTTGGTTTAATTTTTAGAGGTGTACGATAGCATGTGCAATAGGGTTGTACGACAACTCGGTCATGTGTAAGGAATTCCAAAGCCTGATATTTTACTTCAAAAGGTGTACAGGCCTCCAGGTCTCCGTGTATACAACATCAACTTCTCGGACGAGAGGTTGTGGACTAGGTTCGTACCTGGCACTAGTTCTTTCTGTAGGTGGCTTCTTTCCCATGATTTTTGGAAGGAGGGTCCACATGTATGCCGGATTATTTGGATTTCTTCATCACCTACTCTCATCCTCGCCTTATCGATAGTGAGAGCACCAAGATGCAGCGCCAGAGAGGACTCACACCGATTACGTAAGTACTTTTAGTTGTTTGTATGTGAATGTTTTGTCCTTTCATATTATATTGTTTCTTACTATTGTAATTTACATTCTACTATGAATGGGTCGGGCTATGCATATCATTTGTCATTTTATTGCTAAATCTCGTGGTGAAATTACCTCGATGGTGGTAGTAGCACAATATCTCCTTATTGACTAGAACATTATGATAGAGCGACAACCGAGAGATGTTTTAATTTTTTTTATGTTCTAGCTATAGTAATTTATTTATGTTTTACCAGAGAAATGATTTTATGTGGATGTTTATATATATATATATATATATATATATATATATATATATATATATATATATATATATATATATATATATATATATATATATATATATATTATGCACTCATGTTTGCTTTGGTTATTTGATGCCCCTAGATTGAGTTATACACTAATGTCTAAATATAATTACTATCATGATTGCAATCACTTAAAGCGTCCATAGTGAAAATTTCAACTTAAAAAGTGATATCAATAGAGTTATCTTACAATTGATGCCAATTACTAGAAAGTTAGTTACTAGCAAGATTTAAAAATATAGCATTTTTTGTTCATACAATTGGTGTCAATTATTAACATGAAACTTGCAAACATGATGCCAATAACCTGCAATGGTAGGAACGGGGAAATTAGATGTAAGACCAAGCCGCATAGTGGTACTTCCCGACATGGCCTTGTAACACTCAATGGAGCACTACATGGTAGCACGGTATCAAAATCGGGAATAAGTCTTGGAATACTACCATCCAATAATCAAAATCACATCTCCTACCACTCCACCTAATATGACGAATCTCGAGATCGAGCTACTCTACACCGTAAATGGCATTGTACACCTGAGGATTTACAGCAACCTTATTTGTAATCATGGTTATGGCTAGAACCCACTACTCTTGGTCCCCCAAAAAAAAGTTGGAAACAATTCGGAATCCATAGTTACCATCGCCTATTGGGTCAAACCAACTCTCCAAAAACGACAACATAAATGACGGGATTTGATCATGATATCGAAAATCGTTGATGTCCATATGGTGATTAATAAAAACATTAATGAACCACAAGTGACATTTACATAAAAGACAAATAGAAAATATAGACTAATATTTATTTGGAGCTAGGTAGTATAGAAATTTGACTCTGACCACGACCTCTTCTTTGTCCACGACCAGTTCCGCCAATGAACTCAAACCCATGATAGTTATGCTTATTGGATGAAGGCTACTATGGCGCTTCTTAGGGTGGTCGGCGCCTTGTTGACTCGTTAACCTCAGGCTTTTCATTATTTGCATTATTGGGATGGAGCTCGGCAAATAGAACTCGACTCACACTCCACAGGAAGCTTGGGTCACGATGGAGCACCTTATAAAGCTAGGTATAGAAATTTGACTCTGACCATGACCACAACCTCGACCTTTGCCTCGTCCATGACCAGTTCCACCAGTAACGTACTTGAACCCACTACAATTACGCTTAGTGGATGAAGGTTACTGTGGCGCTTTTTCGGGTGGTCGGCACCTTGTTGATTCGTTAACCGCTGGCTTTTCATAATTTGCATCATCAGGATGGAGCTCAACAAATAAAACCTAGCTCACACTCCACACGAAGCTCGGGTCATGATGGAGCACCTCATAAACTAGTTACTAGATATCCTTCTCTGACTTAGCTACAAATACTGGAACGTGTTTGCCTTCCCCAACAACAAGAGTCTTCCAAAAAGAGTTCACATCGTTCAAATACAATCCCGTCTAGCATGGATCAAAGTGTACATATGAAAGGCAAATGGGAGCCCGTGTGTCCTTAATAATGCGCAACCACACCGCTCGTACACTTCACCATCTAGTTCTCTCACCCTTTGTAATTCTTCATCAAGAAGTTTTAGGCCATGGAAAGAAACGTGGCTAGTGAGATTATGAAATGACATACCTCTATACTTTACTTTGATATGTCGCCTCGAGTCCTCCAATTCGTTACGAATCACCAATAACAAACCCTCGGCATCGCTATTTACGTAGGTGAATATAGAGTCCAATGCTCCATTGGAAGACCCAAGTCACTATTTAAGTATTGAATGCTAGCTTTCAACCCTACATGTGTTCACATTACCGAAAAGCATCACCTAGTTCAAAATATAAATAATGATTAAGATAATAATAATAATAATAATAATAATAATAATAATAATATGACTACTACTAATAATAATAGTATTATTAATAATAATACTATTAATGACGTTAATTATCTGCTTTGTCCATGCCAACACAAATTTCTCTTTATATATAAACCATGTCCTTCTTATGTACGCCCAAACCGAGGGGTGAGGCGGACCCTAAGTGTATCTCAATTGTTGGACGTTGTGGTCATTCTCGGCTTCAGTTGTCGAGTTCTTTATACTTGAACACCTTCTACTCTGAAATTGTTCAGCCAGAGACTTGTCCTTATTAAAATGGTGGTACACCTTCCCCAAGACATCTTTGATGACCTCATCCAATGCCTTCATAAGACCCAACTCATGATCTGTTAAGAATACACTAGGAGTCACCTGAAATCTTATAAGCATTTGCAATTTCTCTAATACCCATTCGTAACTCTCATAAGACTCCATCTTTATCAAGGCATACGCAATTAAAAATTTTGGTTCGTCAGAGTCACCCCAGCAATCTCGAAGAATAGCGTGTTGTACCTATTAGTCTTATATGTCGAATCCATTCCAATGACATAGGGGTATGTACACAATATTTTTGCCATCTCGGAGGTGCCATGAATGCATGAGTCATGACACGAGACTGGGGATCTGCCACAACCCAACTTATGTAGTTGTGCTCATCCAAGTGAAGGAATTGAGTTATCGCATCTCTTCCATCCGTAGTTCTAACCTCAAACAATTTTTGAAATTGTAGATGTGTCTCTTGTATGAATTTTCATTGAAAAACATCTCCATCACGTTTTCCATAATGTGACAAGGTTTAGCACATGTGGTAGTCATTTGCTTCACTAACTTCTTTGCATCCGGACTAAGACACCTAATATGTCTGTGACCCTCTCGATATACCTTCATCGGGTGGTTGTGCATGCCATGAAGACCCGACTAAATAACTATCTTCCAACCTTGATCACCTTCAACTTCTTCAACTTTTATACATTTACAACCCTTTCTTTGTATTCTTTCGCACAACATTGAGCATATTTCTATCTTCATTAGTGTCTCTACGACCAAGATTACAAAACAGGAATCTCACGAAATGACCATCTCGTTGGTTTTTATACGAGGACTTTGTAAGAAAAAACCCACAACATTCAGCAATGTCTCTTGCCCATTAAACAAAATCTTCAAATCTTTCAAAGATTGTCGTAGATTCAAAACAAGAGTTGTAGTCAATCCCATCGGAACCATAATCCGACAACGAAACCTTATATAAAGAAAGAAAACAAAAATAAATTGTAACACCCCCAAATTACTAACATAATAATAATAATAGTAACTTAGAGGTATTACCGCCACGTGTCACCACGCTTTGGTTGTGCTAACTAATTTTTATATTGCAGCGGAAGAAAAACTTGATTTATTTATTAAAAAAAGAATTTTGTTTATCCAAAGGTATAAAAGTTGAATAAGAAAAATTATGAAAATTCCTAACTAGTATATGCCCCTTGATGTAATGCTTCCATGCACATTTATTTCTGCAACCTACTAACCATAAATGATAAGTAGAGCGAACCAAAACAAATAGGAAAATACGTGTTAGTATAAGAACACTATATACATATATATGCTAAAAGAAAAACTCTTACTTTTAAATTCTTTTACTTCGAACTTGTCTTCTTAATAATTAATAAACTTTATACTTTCCTTTATAATAATCCAATACAAATGGAATTATTAAAACACTTAATAAAATAATTTTCTCTTCTTATATCCCTCCTTGATCCTAAGTGTGCACCCCCCCCCCCCCCCCCCCCCCTAAATAAGTTATCTCATCACGGATCTATCTTTGGAGTTTTCTTTTATTTGCCAACAAGTAGCCTTTGAAGCATAAACCCTTCTTGATTCTAAAATCAAGCGGTAATGTATAATAATAATAACTCTCTTTTTATAACTCCTTTAAATACAAAGACATAGCTTTAATTATTATAACTCATTAAAAAATAATATAATCTCAAATGCCATTTGCCCCTTTTAAAACATGATACATATTAAATAAAATAAGGTAAATGTATATTATATTTTTTATAATCGGAATTTCAAATAAATAACCAAATATATACATATATTGAAAAAATGGCGCATGGCTAAAATTCCAATTACAATTTATTTAGCAAAATACATATTAAAAATATCTTAATACAATATAATTCACAAAATAAAATATTCAATTGCACATAAAAAGATTTAACACATATACGTACCTTAAATTCTAGTACTTCCTAGCAACTCTCTACTAAACTTCAAGTTGATCCTCCTATCAATTAAAATGAACTAATCAACATAATGCAACACAATAATTATGCATAAAATATTGAAATTTTAGCGATAGGTTGGCGAAATTTGATGAGGAGAGAGATAACCTAGTAGTCATCAACTTTTTTGAAGACGCTTTAGCAAATCCCATGGAAATCAACAACATTGTTTGCAATGCGCAGGAGAATTTTGTGAAGCTTGAAGAGTATTCAATCTACCATACGTTTAGGGAAGAAAACCAAGCCACGGACTATATGGTAAATAAATGAATTTTGCATCCTAAATTATCTATTTGTTTCTCCTACTATTGCCTTGATTTCATCTACTGTCAATGTAGACTATCCCTTACTTTGTGTACGGGTCTAAATACCTTATGTTACTGGCCCAATACCCCATATCAACCCAATACCGATCTATCTTCATACAATCGAACGAAGCAAGCATTGTGGGTCCTGATCAACCTACCAACAAGACCCAATCCGACGCTCTCAAGTCCATCTAACCTTCCTTCAGTCTTATAAATACAAATTTATGAAATTTTCACCAAAGCTAGTGCGAAAATTTTTTCACCAAGGTGTTTCCATTCTTTTTGCTTAAGCTTTAGCAATAGGCTAGCAAAATTTGATGAGGAGAGAGATAACCTAGTGGTCATCAAGTTTTTTGAAGAGACTTTAGCAAATCCCATGGAAATCAACCCAACATTGTTTGCAATGCGCGGGAGAATTTGGTAAAGCTTGAAGAGTATTCAACCTACCATAGGTTTAGGGAAGAAAACCAAGCCACGGACTACATGGTAAATAAATGAATTTTGCATCCTAAATTATCTATTTGTTTCTCCTACAATTACCTTGATTTCATCTATTGTCCCCGTGGATTATAAAATCCCTTACTTTGTGTATGGGTCCAAATACCTTGGGCTCATGTTACTGGCCCAATACCTCATATTAGCCCAATTCTGATCTAACCTCATACAATTGAACGAAGCAAGCATTGTGGGTCCTGATCAACCTACCATTGAGACCCAATCTGGCGCTCTCAAGCCCATCTGACCTTCCTTCAGTCTTATAAATATAAATTTATGAACTAAGGACAAGGTGCATTCATTTTCTTCAAACACAACAACATCGAAGGCAATCTCCTCTCATTCAGGAGCAAGTAAGAACATTTACTCTTCCCTAGAACACACCCATACTCATTGAAAACCACCTGAGCTAACGAGATCTCAATGGACTTTCTCCCGATCCTTAGTTCATCCACTAACTTATGCATTAGAGTTGATTTCCTTGGAACACCACCCCCAATACCAATAATCTTGTTGTTGGTGCAGGCTATTCATCTTGAAGGTTTACGGTGCTCAACTTAAGAGGACACTCATCCACTCTCTTTCTCGTTACTTGGCCTTCAAATAATAGTTTCGGTCTCCCAAACATAAACACTTTCTCCCCCTGAAATACCACGTTAGAAGCTCATTAGAAATTAAACAATTGTAAACTCCATTCTTTGTGCCCATCTCATTGCTTCTAAGCAAGCCATTTGCTTTTGCTTGGACATCAGAGGAGGCTAGACCATAGTCTACTCTCACAAAAGTATGGGAAACAAGGTTCCTAAGAACCAACCAATGACCATCCTTTGATTTCTCTTTATCCAAGCTCCATCCATTTCAATAGTTTGAGTAGCATTTCATATTTAAGATTATAATGTTGGCATCTTCAATTCCTTCTGACTCTGGATTAATGAAGGAATTCAAAGGCTGGAGTTGCACTATTGATGCTGGAACACCCCCAAAATTCAAGACTTTGAAAACCAATGAAAACAATGTTTTCTATTTAACAAAACCTTTTAAACCTTGAAAGTATTATTGCTACATTTAACCTAATACGAAACAAAATCTTGGAACATTCCAACCCATACTAAATGGTCTAATTGGCGAAGCAAAATAAAACAACAACCAATCCTTGAACTTAAAATCCAAAACAAAAAACGGAAATAGCAATGTTTTGTACCGTCAACAGGTGACACACTCCTTGCCAATCGCTTATTGCCTGCTACTCATCCCTCGAGCGCAGTACCTGTAAATTCTGGGGATTCGGATCACCATCATACCATGTCTGCTAAAGTCTTGAGTTGCCTGCTAGTAGTATGACAGGCAGATGCCTGGAAAACCTGAAGTGTTTTTTTCAGTGCATAGCAAAGAGGAAATGAACTGCTGCTATACCACTAACATGCAACCCAGGTTCTAATGTATTAGTATCAAGAAGGTACTCCAGCTCCTCTAAAACACTCCATATACAGGCAATATAGCACTTCTAATGTAGCACTTGTGCAGTCACTATAAGAGTTGAGGCTTCAGACAGATTTCTTAGTGCAGTTTATGATGTAAAATGTTTTTGTCATAAATATTTAGCTTTCAGAAAAATATTATTGCACCCATACAATTCATTTCTCAGCAAAACGGTAAAAAGTAAAATCAGTAACTTGAAACTTGGAAAAATTCGTTCTGATTCAATAACAAACATATGATTACCTTACTGACAAATATAATTGAAAACGAAAAGAACTGGCAGATAGGTCAAAGACAGAGCACTAAGGCAATCCCAGGATAAAAATGCTCAAATTTTTCTCAACTTGGAGCTAAAGTAAATGTACTCAGCATACGAAAATCATGACAGTCCATGAAGTCCTCTAAAAATCAATAATATACTGGTAATTGTATTGAGATTGCTTGAGCCACATTCATAACCATCCTGTAACTGTGATAAGATTGCCTGAAAATCAAAGAATTAAGATACTCTCACAACCATCTTGTTTTTCTTCCCCGCAGACAACAGGAGAACTTTTCCATCCACAATATCATCAACCTCAATCTTCTTACTCTCACTGTCAATTCGGCTGTTATTCAGATAAAGACCCCCTTGCTTCAGCATACGACGAACAGCAGACTTACTCTCAAGCAAGCCTGACAAAACTGAGAGATCAACAATAGAAAGATTTAAAATTTCATCATAGGCTAAAGAGCAGGAGGGAACATCTTCAGCAATCGCTTCAATTGTCTTCCAGTCCAATGTGGTCTCTGCACCAGGCCTCAATGCCTCAGTTGCCTTGATAGCCTCTTTCAACCCTTCTTCCCCATGAACAAAATGTGTTAGTTCTTCTGCAAGCCTTCTCTGAGCTGAATTAGGCACATATCCAGGTCTCTTCATCTCATTCTCGATCTCTTCTATCTCCTCTATTTCAAGAAAAGTCAATATCCTCAAAAACCTCCCCACGTCAGAATCTGGAACTGTGAAGAAATACTGATAAAACTTATAAGGGGATAGCAATGCAGGGGATAACCAAATCGCCCCTTCCTGCGATTTCCCAAATTTTGTCCCATCGCTCTTCAAAAGTAGAGGAAATGTAAGCCCATATGCCCCTTCTACAGCCAAAATCTTCCTAATTAACTCGGTCCCCGCGGTTATATTTCCCCATTGATCACTACCACCAATTTGGACAGAAATCCCCTCATTCTTGTAAAGATGAACAAAATCATAGCCCTGCAATAACTGGTAACTAAATTCAGTAAAGCTCATCCCTTGCTCCGATTCTAACCTCTTTTTAACACTCTCTTTGGACATCATAACACCAACCCTAGCATACTTTCCCACATTTTTAAGAAAATCAAGGAAGCTAACATCCTTCCACCAATCATAATTATTCAAAATCAAAAATTTATCATCGCCAAATCTACTCAAAATCTTATTCAAGATACATTCAATACCTCTTATATTCTTCCCTAGGGTTACATCATCCAAATCTGGCCTTTCTGCGGACCTTCCTGATGGGTCCCCGACCCGGCCAGTAGCCCCACCAAGTACAGCAACCGGTGTATGGCCGCATCTCTGGAACCAAGAGAGAACAATTATGCCAATCAAATTTCCCAAATGTAGGCTCTCAGCTGTTGGGTCAAAGCCACAGTAGACTTTCAATGGTGGATGATTTTCTTTCAACGAACAAGCAGAACGGAGATTTTCACTGGTGACAGATTCGATGAGGCCTCTTTGCTCAAGTATTTCGACCACATTTATGCTGAGTTGCTTGTCATTGGTGGTGGTGGCAGTGAGTTCAGGAGATTGGGAAGATAGGGTTTGAAGCGAGCGGCGTTTAAGAAGAGATAATGAGAAATGGGAGGCAGTAGTCCAGATGGCATTGGTGGGGCTGAATGGAAGGAGAGATAAACAACGACGGTAGGAGAGTAAGGATCTTGCAGCAACAGGTACTGTCACAACTGCAGTCATGGATGGATTCACGGAAGAGAGTGGAAAGAGGATAAAAGACAAGCAGCAGGTGCTGTGGCAAGGTTGCTACACAGCAGAGGCAGGAAGTTTTAGGTGATCACAAGTGCAAAACCCAAGTACATCAAAATCTATCTTTTATCAATATGGTTCAATCATATGTGGGTTTTCTAATTTTTTGTTATTGTTTTTTCAATTTGAGGTTTTTTTTTTCAGCCAAAAGCTACAATCACGATTCGTGACTATTAAGGGGAGGTGGTTAATTTTTTATTAAAATGATCTCCTATAGTTATCTAATGTATCAGTTATTATTATTATTATTATTATTATTATTATTATTATTATTATTATTATTATTATTATTATTATTATTATTATTTCATCTGAAGCTAGCTTTTGTAATTTTTTATAACTTTTTCCACCCAAAGCAACAAAAGCCTCATATTGTAATTTGGAGACCTCTAATTCATTCTTACTCTTAAATAATAAAATAGGTTATGTTCCAAAAAATATATAAGTCTATTATAAAAAAAAACTTGATATAATTATTCTTTATATTCAATATAAATTAAAATCGTAAAAAAGGTTATATATGTCTTAAGTTTGTGGATCCTCATGTACATTATTTAAATTTTCTACTCATCTTATTTGAAGGACTTTTTTGAAACTTTAATATATCTCTTTATATGGCATGAAATAATTTTTAATTAAATAGTGACCTTCTACCAATATCAATTGTAACTGCTACCGTCACCTTTTCTATCTTGTATCGTGAAAGTAAAAAATTGTCTTAAGATTACAACAGCTTGAATTCTATTTATTATACCACCCATTTTAGGTATCTCAAATGTCCATCCAATGGAACCACAAGTTAGAGTATAACCTTGAGCATTGTTGTGGCATGCACATAATTTAAATGAGGTGTGCCAATCATTTGTAACCTCCCACTTATTACTTGCAATGTGATATCCTTGAACCTTATGTTTTTACTTTTTAGTTGTGTCACCTATTAAAATCATAATCACCGTTAAATGTTGTACATTAACGTAATATTGACTTTTCTATGGGAGAGGAGAGGAGAAACATAAACTAGAAGATGGAACAATTAATGAGCGAATAAGAGTAGTATAGCCACCAAACTGGAGAAGGGAGAGGACAGAAACAGAAGACAAAACTAAAAGTGACTATATACATTTTTTGCTTTAAAAAAATTTGAAAAAAGATAAAATTCTAAGAGGATAGCTATGGTTGAAGAGAATTAAGGGAACCCAAATGTTTAGAAATGCAATAGAATGTCATGTATATGCCCTCAAAATGCACGCTTTAGGTTTTATTTGCACCATATTAATTCTTGCTTTGAAATAATAATATAAGATAATATATTATAGACATATAAAGAGTTAAGATTATAATTAGGACCCAAACTTTTATTTTTTTTTCACCATTTGGGACCTGTAACTTTTTTGACACTTTTAAGGACCTATAGTTGGCTTTCTGAGTAGTTAAGTCAACGTTAACTTAACTTCAACCATTTAGAACAAAAAAAATAGTCATTTATATAAACCCAATGTAGTTGTTTCACATTTCCAAAAAACAACTATAAAAACAAAAAATAACAGGAGAATTTATATATTGTCTAGAACTCCATTGAGCAATTCCGCTTTTAATCCAACAGCAAACCCACAGTTTGCAATCAAACATATATAGATGAAAGGAGTGTCCTTAATATTGTTAACATCAACTAGCATTGAAAGATTGTATAATTTAATTTCAATTAGTCTTAGCTGCTAAAAATGAGTGTGACTGATTGTGATTACCTACTAGTGTAATGGATTCTACTATGCACGTTGATTGTGAACTTATGAGTTAAGATTCATAATTTTTACATCCAAAAAATAAATGTACTAAGAAATCTAATTCCTCGATATAGTTCATTGAAGGGATCACAATAATGCAACTTAACAATGTTGTTGTACCCTAGTGAGTTTATCAGGCTCTTAAGAAAACTTGAATCAAAGTCAGGCGGTATGTCATTAATTAACTTCACATTGCCCCCCTTGTAACTCAACATTGGCTTATCAATCCACTTTCCACCGTGATGAATAACAATGCATTTTGGTAAATTCATATTCCTTTCATTTCAATGCATGGGTAATCATTCCATTTAAAGAGAACAAATTATATACATTAACACTATATACCAACACTTCAATAAAACAATACCACTCATATAAATCAGAAACTTAAACATAATATCATAGGTGAATTTGTGCTGACCAAATCATAAAACTAACTTCATTCATCAAAAATCTGATTCAATAAACTAAACCTTAACATACCTCCTCAAACCCTAAACAAAAAACACATAAAAGATTCTAATTTTCACTAAAATTTCATTAAAAATAAATGTTAACAACATGAGAAAAGCATACAAGATCATAATTTAAACAAACTCACATTTTTAGAATTTTGTCTTTCAAACAACCATAGAAGCTGAAGAGTTGCGCTTGAAAGAAACAGAGGCTCATTATGGCACCAAAGTACATAGTTGCAAAAGAAATATTATATTGTTCTCTTCTAAATTAGATTAATTACTTTTTTTAGATTTGCTATTTAATTGAGCAGGCCCACGTTTAACCATGGTTAAAAAAAACCCATTGAAAATTCATTCTAGGTAGCAAAAGGTGCATAAATAAGTACTAGGTCCCAAACGGTGAAAAATTAAAAGTTTTGGTCCTAAATGTTATCTTAACTCGACATATGAATGTATTCCATACAATTAAAGGGTTAATTTTTACTTCCTTCATTTTACTTTAAATTTTTAATTTTAATTATTTTAAGTATAGTTGGAGATAAAATCTATAATTTTATATTGTTTCCCTATTTTTTTTTTTAAGTGTTTTCTCAATGATTTCACCAAAAATGATTTATAATTGTTTGGAATTACTAGATACTTTGGAAAATAAAGTTTCAAGTAAAAAGCTGATTGCATACATCCTTCTCATTGAATTTCTCCCTATATATACATACATGGGTTTATAAGATACGCTAGGATATACATTGGAAAAGTATATAAAATAATTTTAATAAAATTAAGTAGTCTAACACTTGCATCCATTACAATAAATATAAAAGGTAAAATAAGTCATGCTTGCATGCATTCGTGATGGTACTTTCTTCAATAGAATTCCACATATTCTTCGATATGTTGACTTTTCCCAACTTATTATTCAATCCAAAAACAACTTGATACAAAATCAACCCAACCCGTTAATAATCCAATTCGATAATAAATCGACCTGTAATTTCCTATAAAAACCAATTTAACCCGATGACAAATTGACAAGACCCAATTGAAAGCAACCCTTATATCAATTTCATTCAATGTATGTACATGTTCAAGACCGACATACTAGAAACCTGAGAGTTGGTTTTACCTATACCGTTTATGGTTACTATGATACTAAACTGATTGTAACTTAGATGAATTATACAATGCGATTAACAATATAATTTGATCTCAACATTAAACCCAAATTTCAACCATAATTAAGATGACTTGTCATGATAAATGACTTAAAATCTACCTAACCAAAAATAAAATATATGAACCTGTCCAAATTCTTATTGGATTGACACATAATTACCTGACTCCACTCAATTCAAAGTCCAATAAAACCTAAAATAAATCAGATTAATCCATTTAAACCTGAACTAATCATGGTGCAATCCGAATAAGATCCATACCGAATCCGAGTAAGCAAATAATTAAGTAAATCCGACCCAATTATTGGCCCAACCCCACTCGAAAGACAATTGATAATCATTTTTACTAGAATCAGTTAGTACCAATCCTGTTAGTATATAACTGAACTTGTTCTGATAAATCGAATTGACACTCTAATTGTATTAATTTTTAGTTAATATGTTTCTTAATCTTATTGTTGAACCTCTAGATCTCTTAAATAACAATTTGTACGAAGCATAAATTATGTTTATTTAACCGAGATAGACAAATCATTGCATTGATAGGGAGATCGATCACACCCAAAATCATTCATGTATTACATATTTACGTGATGCCAAATTGTCAGCAAATTTCTGATTGTCACCAATAGCTAGACGAGGTTTAATATATATATATATATATATATATATATATATATATATATATATATATATATATATATATATAGGTGAGGGATCATGTGAGAACCCTCCCCTTATGTGAAAACTCCTTTTTGGTGAGAACACATCTTACACCCTTGGATGGTTGATGATCTAGGGCTGAAAATGCTTAAGAAATGGATGGCAAATCTGTAAATATCCAGACATTGTGTAAACAATAAGGCTGGCAGAGTGCTTCAGAAAAATTTTGTACTTTTATTTTGCAGGCCAGCTACTTTGCGTGTTTGCCATTTCGGTCATTATTAGACTTACAAGTCATGCTATTCATTTTTACGTGTTTCACCCTTTTCTTCATTATTAGACTTGCATGTTTCATCCTTTTCTTCATTATTGTGCATCATGTTCTTATTTTCCGAACTACTAAACATCATCATGTTCTAAACTAGTGAACTTGATGTTCTAAACTAGTGAACTTGATGTTCTAAACCTCAACGGACTGAATTACTAAATATTTTATTTCCGTAATTCTTGACTAATGTTCTAAACTAGTATACATAATATTCTATAAGAGTGAGCATAATGTTCTAAACTATTGAATATATAATTGTACTCGTATAATTTCATAAATTCACATATTTCAAAACCAACATAATATACTATAATGGTTAATTTAGAAAATTTTTGTAATCAACATAATATACTATAATGGTTAATTTCTAATTCTAAACGCTAGGTAATTAGTTCAAAATAGTTTGGTGGGCATTTCCAAAATACTGAACATCATGTTCTAAACTAATGAACATTATGTTCTAAACTAGTGAACTTGATGTTCTAAATCTCAACGGACTAAAATTACTAAATGTTTTATTTTAGTAATTTTTGACTAATGTTCTAAACTAGTATACATAATGTTCTATAAGAGTGAGCATAATGTTCTAAACTATTGATCATATAATTGTACTCGTATAATTTCATAAATTCACACATTTCAAAACCAACATAATATACTATAATGGTTAATTTAGAAAATATTTAGTAATCAACATAATATACTATAATGGTTAATTTCTAATTCTAAACGCTAGGTAATTAGTTCAAAATAGTTTGGTGGGCATTTCCAAACTACTAAACATCATATTCTAAACTAGTGAACATTATATTCTAAACTAGTGAACTTGATGTTCTAAACTAGTGAACTTGATGTTCTAAACTTCAACGGACTGAAATTATTAAATGTTTTATTTCCGTAATTCTTGACTAATGTTCTAAATTAGTATACATAATGTTCTATAAGAGTGAGCATAATGTTCTAAACTATTGAACATATAATTGTACTCGTATAATTTCATAAATTCACACATTTCAAAACCAACATAATATACTATAATGGTTAATTTAGAAAATATTTAGTAATCAACATAATATACTATAATGGTTAATTTCTAATTCTAAACGCTAGGTAATTAGTTCAAAATAGTTTGGTGGTCATTTCCAAACTACTTAACATCATGTTCTAAACTAGTGAACATCATGTTCTAAATTAATGAACTTGATGTTCTTAACTAGTGAACTTGATTACGGAAATAAAACATTTAGTAATTTCAATCCGTTGAGGTTTAGAATATCAAGTTTACTATTTTAGAACATCAAGTTCACTACTTTAGAACATGATGTTCACTAGTTTAGAACATGATGTTCAGTAGTTTGGAAATGTCCACCAAACTATTTTGAACTAAATACCTAGCGTTTAGAATTAGAAATCAACCATTATAGTATATTATGTTGATTACTAAATATTTTCTAAATTAACCATTATAGTATATTATGTTGGTTTTGAAATGAGTGAATTTATGAAATTATATGAGTACAATTATATGTTTAATAGTTTAGAACATTATGCTGACTCTTATAAAACATTATGTATACTAATTTAGAACATTAGTCAAGAATTACGGAAATAAAACATTTAGTAATTTCAGTCGATTGAGGTTTAGAACATCAAGTTCACTAGTTTAGAACATCAAGTTCACTACTTTAGAACATGATGTTCACTAGTTTAGAACATGATGTTCACTAGTTTAGAACATGATGTTTAGTAGTTTGGAAATGTCCACTAAACTATTTTGAACTAATTACCTAGCGTTTAGAATTAGAAATCAACCATTATAGTATATTATGTTGATTACTAAATATTTTCTAAATTAACCATTATAGTATATTATGTTGGTTTTGAAATGAGTGAATTTATGAAATTATACGAGTATAATTATATGTTTAATAGTTTAGAACATTATGCTGACTCTTATAGAACATTATGTATACTAATTTAGAACATTAGTCAAGAATTACGGAAATAAAACATTTAGTAATTTCAGTCCATTAAGGTTTAGAACATCAAGTTCACTAGTTTAGAACATCAAGTTCACTACTTTAGAACATGATGTTCACTAGTTTAGAACATGATGTTCAATATTTTGGAAATGCCCACCAAACTATTTTGAACTAATTATCTAGCGTTTAGAATTAGAAATTAACCATTATAGTATGTTTCCTTTTACCGAAGTGAATGAAAAGTGATGTGTGTTTCCTTTTACCGAAGTGTCAGTCACATTTTTGAAGAACATGCTTTTTGTCAGTTTTTGGGTTAATTACGGATTTGCCATTATGTTCAGTTAAATGCCATCCGTTAGATCTGCCAATGTGTGTGGTGTTAGATTGGTTCTCACCCTTAAAAGGATTCTCATATTAGGGGGGCTCTCACATGAATTCACCCCTATATATATATATATATATATATATATATATATATATATATATATATATATAAGGTAAAAGTTAAAATAAGAAGGATACTTAAAATAAGAAGGATGAGAAGACATCTTGGCTCTTCATCTCCTAAATCCAACGGATGATATTTTATATACTCATAGTGGCTGTTTTTTAACTTATAGTGACCAAATAATTTTTTTTTTACTTATAATGACTCTTTTTATTATTATAGTTACTCTTTTTATTATTATAATGATCATTTTTAATTGTTATAGTAATCATATTTTACATGACATCTCTAGCGTTGGATCTTATCATTTGAATGGCTAAAATCTCTTCTTATTCTTTTTATTCTTCTTAAAATAAGGGTGCTTAAAATAAGAAGAATAAGAAGTGATCTTGGCCATTCAAATAGTAAGATCCAACGCTAGAGATTTCACGTAAAAAAATATAGTTACTATAACAATAAAAAAATAGTCACTATAATAATAAAAAGAATCACTATAATAATAAAAAAAACCATTATAAGTGAAAAAATTATTTGGTCACTATGGGTTAAAAAAGGGTCACTACGAGTACATAAAATATCACGCAATTAGTAAAAACAATTGTGAATAATCACTCAATATTTGCACACAATCAAGCTCTATCTCAAAAAACAAAAAATAGCACGTACACAACATTACAGTATCATATATATATATATATATATATATATATATATATATATATATATATATATATAGTGCATATGCAAGGACGACTGTGAAACCCTCACAATCTAAAAGAGCATAATCATATTATTATGAGATAAATACTGCATGGGATGGGAGTAAACATAAAAGATTCAGTTTTTCATTGAAATTTCATGAGAAAATAACTGTCAACAACATCAAAAAGCATACAAGATCATAATTCAAACAAACTTACATTTTTAGAATTTTGACTTTGGAACAACCATGAAATGTGAAGAATTGGGCTTGATAAAAAGATAGGAGACTTCTGATTGTTCTCTTCTAAATTAGATTAATTACTTTTTTATTTGCTATTTGAAGTTGGGTGGGCCCCACGTTTAACCATGTTTAAAAAACCCACCGAAAATCCATTCTAGGTAGCAAATTGTGCAAAAATAAGTATTAGGTCCCAAACGGTGAAAAAATTAAAAGTTTGGGTCCTAATTGTTATCTTAACTCTTTTTTCTTGGCTTAACAAGTTCTTTTTGTATAGTTTTGAAAATTTATGAATTGTGATGCCCAACATCCCACATTCCTACCTATACTATTATTTTATTTCATATAACCTAAATCTATAATCAAATAATGTTGCAATTATAATGAAAAGGTTCATTACACTTAATTTATATGTGAACCATACCTCTAAGCTCCAATCTATGATGATAACAATCCTAGTTACCTTGCAAGGTGCTTGGGATTTTAATAAGCCAAGTTTATCTTTGCTTAATATCATGCAAACTGTGAGGCCATCTTCGTTCTCTATTCGTTTGCTCCATATGTAGTGAATATTTTTTCAATTTCATCCATGACTTCCATTCCACTTCATAAAAATGACGTGAAATAAAAAATGCATTATATCTACCATTCTCATTCTAGTTCCCAATCAAGTTAAATTGGATCAATTAATCGAGTTGAATTCAAATTACGTATTGGTATCGGTTTTCCTCATGACCTATATCTGTATAACCTATGAGGACTTTGTGACAAATTATTCATTGGTTACTTTTGGAATTTGTTTTAGATAAAGCCACACTAATAATCTATAATAAGTTGGTTTCCAATAAAGGGGAAAAAAATCCAAGCTAAAAAGCATGTTTTATAAGAGGTTTGTTATATTATCTTAGTAATTTTTCTTTAATGTGATATGTGATATGTGATATTATTCTAGTGACTGTATATAATGGGCTAGTTTTTTAAATATATTAAATTTTGATTAGCTTTGAGGGGTAACTTTTGTTATATTGAGGGGGTCACTTTTACTTGAAATACAATAAATTTATTGTATCCCTTGTATATACATTACTTTGTATTATCCTATTATCTTAGTACTTTTTCTCTAATGTGTTATGTGATATTATTCTAGTAACTGCATATAATGGGCCAGTTTTTCATATGACAACAATAAAGAAATCTCTTTAAAGTCGGTTAGATTAAGCCAAACTTAAAATATAAAATAGGGAGTAACATATTTATAGACCTGCCACAACTAAAAAATTAGACATGAGAAATTGAAAGTCCCACATCTTTGATCTTTCTTCTGCTAGAAAGGCATACCAAGTATTAATTTAATACAAGACCCACGCACTACAAAATTTTTATTAAAAAAATATATCCTTTTCTGAGAACTTTCCCATACTGGAAATACACTTTGGGAGAACTTGCCTTCCTAAAACAATGTTCAAAGATGGGAGCAGGAAGAATAAAGATAGCATCACCACCTCAGTTGTTTCCTTTCGCGAGGCAAGTATAATAATTATTGTTTTAATGACGTCTAATATTTTATGTTTTAATCGGTTTGTAAGAGCAAGTAAAGCTCGTATTCATATTTTCATGTGTTAAGGTGTGAATGACCCCAATAATATAGCTTGTAATAGTTTGTAGTATTATTGTTTGTTTTACCCGATGCCAAAAAATATTGTATATTATTTCTGTATATACTTTACAAGATTGGTCAATTTGTGATAATCCTTAAGAAATTAACCAATATAATCTCCCTTTACTCCCACGTTTTCACCTTTCCCATTCGTCATCTTTGAGTTTTGATTTGTTTGTTTAAGCACTTAAACAAATTGCATCATGACAAATTGCTTTGTGATGATATTGAACATTTTTGCATTTGCTAAAAAGTGTCGTCTTTGGACAATTAAAAGTGTCAACATATATATGGAATAACACTCTTTTGACCCTTTATTAACAAGCTAGGAACTTTATTCACTAATTACATAGTTTTTTTTTTTAATAGAATTAATTTCAAGTTTTTCAAATTAAAATTCACGTCCAACCCACCCCCCAAATGGAGTGTCCACTACTTGCTTATAGTCGCATATTGCTCGGCAACATCTTTTAGTACTAAACCTCCTTCGTTTGCTAACTACAAATTAACGTATCAATGCATTTTTCCAATCAAACAAAACATAACCAAGCAGCCCATTGCATGAAACAACTTTTTAAATTCAATCAAATTGTCGTGGATGTGAAGTAGGGGATGGACTTTCAAGTATATACATTCTTGTTATATAGAGGATCACGTTAGGGACTAGTCATACCATGATCTTAATTTTTATTTAAACCCTCTCTCTACCAAGACTAGACCTGTTTAAATAGGTGGGGACCCGTTAAGAGCCCTTAACCGACCCGTTTATAAAATGATCTAATTAATAATGGGTTTAATAAGTCGGTCTCTTAAAGGGGTCATGTTTTAATGGGTCAAGTTGGGTCAATAATGACCCTATAGTTTCCAAAATTTTTAAACACTATCAAGTAACGAATTATTTTCACTTATTTGTCGTTGATCCATTATCAAAGATTGGAGATGATACATGTAAACTATCTCCCTATATAGATAAAAATTATACTCTCTCTTTGGACAGCCCGGCCTGACACGGCTCATTATATATCTCATTTGGTCCGACCCGACCCGACCCATTAAATATCTTTTTTGCCCGGCCCGTTTTTCTTATAACCCATCTCGACCCTGACTCAACCCAATACACAGATCTAACCAAGACACGTGGTCTAAAATTATGAAACCCTTACGTAGATAGGAATGTATTAGTCTAATATGGTATGGGTAAGGTAAAATTTAGGATAGAGATGACCATGGGAAGGGGCAGGAGGGGTGCGGTTTTCCCTTCCCTTCATTGTACCCATCATGATTTTATAATCCACTATCCGATCCATCATACAAATTTCATACACGTACCTGTTTAAATGGATACAAGTCCTTACCCACTCTACCCCCCAAGTGGACACTTGCTACTCACCTCTACTCGTTTTTCCCGCCTAAAATCCAATACATACCCTTCATTCACCTAATATTTTCACCTTTTATTATCACTTAATTTTCTATGCATGTAAAATATACATAAACTAATATATAACGTAATCTAAATTAGAGGTGATTACTGGGAAGCTTGGGTTCGGACTTGGCCTATAAATTTAAGCCTATAGTAGATTGTGTTTGAATTTGGGCTAGATTTTTATGTCTAAAATCCACTCTTCTTAGCTGATAAGAGAGGGCTTTTGGGCCTTTTTTAATTTAAAAATGTCGATTAAAGTTGCTCAAATTCATTTTTTTTTTAAATCAGACCAGTTTAGACCGGCCCTAAAACAGGGTCATTTTTGTCCGAACTCACACTTTTATCGAGCTAGATCGGGCAAATGGATTAAGTAACCTTTGATCCACTCAAAATGAATGTCGAGTTTCAATGAACCCAAAATAGCGACCCCCTAAGAAAAGTAGTACAAAAGGAGTTGTTTTGTTATTAGTCTTTGCTTCTTTTCCCAATTAATCTTGGACAAGCCAATGGTCAGAGAATGAATAAGGTGGGTACATGGCTTAGGTCTGTGGTCTACGAGCAATAAAGGATCAACCCAGTCCCTTACCCATTCGATCCCACTTAAACCCATACGACCACACCTTACCCAGATCCAAAGGGTCAAAAAAGTAAGACCCATACCCTTAGTTTACAGCTGGATCTAAACTAGTCAAATTAGGATTTCGAATCCATTTTCACATAGACATAAGGTCCAAGGAAGTCCGATTAGGATTTTGAACTTCATGTCTCACCCTTAAAAATTAAATTCATACCCATATCCGCTCTAAAGTTAGACAAATGTGGGCTGAAACCCGAGAAATTGCACTCACCTTGTAGCCCGAATTAGTTAGTATATAGCACTTAAGACCATGAACATACAAGAGGATTCACCTTCCTCTTACCACTCTTTTTCCTCCTCTTAACTATCCTCTTGGATGTGTAGAGGAAACAACAATCCTCTTGGCCAAGAGGATTGGTCATAATCCTCTCCATGAAGAGGATGTAGATGGATGCAAGAGGATTGAATAGGACAAAAAAATAAATGAAGGCATTCCTACATTGAGAGGGAGAAAAAGGAGGAAAAAAAAGAAAAAAAGCATTTGGGCCAAGAGAATTGGTACACTTGGCACAATTTGATTAGTTGAATTTAAGTTTGATTTTTTTTACAACGATATTATTTAAAACGGTCATAAAAAAAACGGTAAATCAAAATTTCAAAATAATTTACCAAAGGCTTTATTTTTTTTCTCTATAAAATGAACCTAAATTTGCCTATATTTCACCAATGTAGTAGTATTTTTTTTTTAAATTCTATGTTTTCCAAACATTTAATTAATGTATGTACTTTGTTTCTTTAAGTTATAAAATATGAAATTATGAATATTTTTTTGTGGGTTGCAAGACTAATAATCCGTTAATTAATTAATTATACAAAAATTGAGTAAATAATATTTATCATTCAATAATTACACAAATTATAATTATTAAATTTGGATAGAAAAAAGAATATGTGATGGGGTATATGTGAATAGGAGAGAGAAAGTGAAAAGAGGATGAAAGAGTATACCCTTGAATGTTGGACAAATTAAAGGAATAGAATGAGAAAAATGATGTAAATAGTGAAAAATGATGTAGAGAAAAGAGAAAATAATGTGTCAAATGGAGAAAAAAAGATAAATTATGAAAAGGATATATTTGTCCTCTTCATTGTTCATGCTCTAAGGAAAATACGAGTAAGACCCAAATTCTTCAATCAAAACAATGGTCTAACTTGTAGTACCTACAAAATTTAGTCCAAAACCAAAGGCCCAGATCCATATGACACTAAAAAACTTGGTAAATTCGACTCCTCTTATCAGCTTACTATCCTGAACCTGCAAGCAGCAGTCAGGACATAAACCCTAGCAATATCTCTGGTACTCCTCTCTTCTCCTCCTCCTCTGCATCTCCCTTATTTATCTCTTTTGATCCATCATTCAAACCCCTCAATTTTTCTAACTCTTTCTTCATCATTTTTGTGTTATTGTTATCAGGTGCTCAAAGTTTGCTCCTTTAATCATGAGGTATGATTTGCTTCCACATTTCTGATTTCTTTAAAATTCAATCATTCTACTTGTTGGGTAGTTTTTCATTTGTTTTTTTTTTTGGGTTACTATGAGTTGATATTTTATTATTTTTTTCGCTTTGTTTTATTTTATGAAATTGGGTTTCAGTTTTTTGTTTTGTTTTGTTTTTTTATTTTTGTGGAATGGTGTTGTTAGATGATTAATTATGATAAATTTTGAGTTGGGCATTGTTTGTTAGGGTATGAATTTAATGTGGGAATTGATTTGAAGGTGTTTTCGCATCTTTGTAGCTCTGTTATGTGGATTATGACTTGAATTAGCAATGTGCTAAACTTTTATCTCGGTTGTTGATATAGTGTTCCTAGGTAGAAATAGGTTGATTTAGTTTTGTGTTGTAGTATTATCGAATTATCAAATGGTAGAATGATAGTGTTCATTGATGGCCATATATTACAAATTGTTACTTTGTATTTATAAGGTTAGCTAAAAGATTTGAAATGTATGTCTTTGTCGTTGTTGCAGTAAGCTTCAGAGTGATGCTGTGAGAGAAGCTATATCAGGAATTGCAAATGATGCTAAGGAGAAGAATCGCAAATTTACTGAAACTATTGAGCTCCAGATTGGGCTGAAGAATTATGACCCACAAAAGGACAAGCGTTTCAGTGGTTCAGTTAAGTTACCACACATCCCCCGTCCCAAGATGAAGGTTTGCATGCTTGGAGATGCACAACACGTGGAAGAGGTAAATGATCTTTGCTTGCAGACTTCTCTTTCACCGTCAAACCAACATACAGAAGAATGTTAGACTTTGTATGTGGAACTCTGTTGACTGCTGAAATTGAAATCGCTTACTTATATGTTATTCATTTACTCTTGGTTATTACCATGGACTTGCTATTCGTGAGCTCTTTGTTATCACCCTGGACAAGTCTCTCAAAATACTTTGTGGCTTAAGATTTTATTGTTATGGATTGTCTGGCTCTCTATACCGCATAAGGCTCCATTCTCCTCTGTTTGTTTATTCTGAGCTTTTACTAATTTTTGCTGTATGAGAAATCTTATTTTGCTGAAACTTGATAAAATAAGCTAAGAACATAGCCTGTGTTGCTGTTAACTCCAGATAATTCAACGCACTTATTGACTTCACTAGTTTATTGTAGTTGTGTCGTGCCATACCTTTCATGCGTGGTTGTAGTTTTCTCTTCTAAAGACTGATGTATGCTTGCCGTAATGGTAGGCTGAGAGGATTGGTTTAGAATCAATGGATGTAGAAGCATTGAAGAAACTTAACAAGAACAAGAAGTTGGTCAAGAAGCTTGCAAAGAAGTACCATGCTTTCCTCGCATCAGAAGCAGTTATTAAACAGATTCCGCGTTTACTCGGTCCTGGTCTTAATAAGGCTGGTAAGTTAGTCTAAATCTTTATGCATTATGGTCAATCTGTAATTGTTTCATGGCTTTTTTAAGAATCATATGGTGTCGTATTACTTGACCTGTAAGGCTATTAGTGTCATTAGCGCTGTGCTATGCATTTTGCCCTATGTGCTGCCTTCCTGAACTGAAATGAAAATTCATTCAAGCGGATGTTAGGTTGTGGGGGCAGTGAGAAAGGGAAAGCCAACTTGGGCCCCCAATTCTGTTAGTAAGAATTTGATTCACTTTTTTTGCTTTCCCTTTCCCTTTTTTCTAAATTTTGTCATTCCCTCCTTCCATGGGACTTATATTCCCTGTTCTCTTTTTTTTACTTTCTCAATACTATCACCACCATTGACCAGCAATGACCACCATTGACCAACCATTGAGACCCCAATGACCTCCACTGACAAACCCCTACCCCATCCCACCCCACAGATAGCTCTAACACCATGACAGCCCCAATCATAGCCCTAATCACCTTCATAACCATGACAAAACCTAGCCATTTACACCTTAAAAGCATATTGTCTTTGAGTTACTTCCCTTTGCATCATATATTTACCTATTTTGCACCACAACCACCAGCTTCAGAACCAACACCAAAACACGACCAACTAAAAACCGAGAAAATAGATCATATAGAGGGATGAGAGATATACAATGTTTAAGGATGGTTTGTTGGGTACCCAACAAACCATCCTAGAAATTTGAACCAATGGAGTCAAACGAATAGTGATGGCGGTGAGTGAATGATGTTGCTTCATCACATGGAATAATGGTGGCAAAAAAATGAGGTGGTTAGGGTGGTGGCAAGGAAGATGGTGGTGAGAGAGGGGAGTAGGAAGAAATCAGAAATAATGGAGGATATCTACCAACTAAAGCCAAAGGGTTTCATAATCTTTTCGGTAGCCTAACCAAACAAGTGAGGGAATCAGGGTAGTTTTCTTTTCTTTCCCCTTTCTTCATCCCATTCCTTTCTCTAGCATTGAACCAAAGAGCCCCTCAGAATTTATTTCCATGCGTGCCCTTGAGCAGTGAGCAGTAATTTAAACAGTCTGTTAGTTTATTTACTTATGAGTATCCTTTGTATTGACTTTTCAGGTAAGTTCCCTACTCTTGTAACCCACCAAGAACCCCTTGAGAACAAAGTAAATGAGATCAAGGCAACCGTGAAGTTCCAGCTTAAGAAAGTTCTCTGCATGGGAGTTGCTGTTGGTAACCTTAGTATGGAAGAGAAGCAGATATTCCAAAATGTGCAAATGAGTGTGAACTTCCTTGTTTCATTGTTGAAGAAGAATTGGCAGAATGTGAGAATTGTTAATTTCTTGTGTTTTATGGTTAATGTTGATTGGTGTTTATCTATAATGTTGTGCTATTGTATGCGCTCTACATGGAGTAACTTATTAGTATTGTTGGTTGTTTTGGCAGGTCCGATGCTTGTACCTGAAGAGTACAATGGGCAAGCCTTATCGCATTTTTTAAAATAGTTCCTTTCAGTGCTTTTGGCTGAGTTGGTTAGCAGTTTTAAGAATTTTTTTTTGCCATGTTTTCTACCCTTGTCATTTAAACCCGTTCCTCATCTGAGTTGACATGTTCTCTAAGCAAGAGTTTTGATGAAAAATGGTGTAATCTTAGACTGTGATACTGTATGTTTGCTAAACTAGATCAACTTGATTCTTCTAAAGACTGGCATCATTTGATGTTTCCTAAGGCTCTGTATTATCATCGCTCAGTAGTGTGACTGTGAGGAATCCTTCCCCAGAAATGGCGACTTTTGCCACATGCTTAGGTAGGAATTAAAAAATGATTTAAAGTGGAGTATCTCATTAGCTAGGTCTTGGTCAGTTACTTTCCTTTTGATGAGGTTGAGCCCAACTAATTTTGAAGTTGGGCAATTGTCTAATTGGAACTTAGCTTAAGAAGTCGTAGATACTTTATGTGTCGGTGGGAATCAAAAGATAATTTGAAGTGAAGGAATTCATGGAGGTTTTGGTCGAATCTGGTAATCTGTTCAATTTCACTGGAAATTTTGTAGCAAGTTCTTAGTAAGCAGTTTGCTTACGCTAATTACTGAGGTGAACCTAATCTGAAGAGGTAAGTCTACAGTTCTATACATAAGACTTTTGTTCAATATGAGCATGTGATGACTGTTGAACCAAGGAACCGTTCTTTTATAGATGATTTTAGCTTCCTCCTCAGAGTTCCACCCTGACCGTCTTTGGTGCTAAGGGCTGTGGATTTGCGATATTGCATCCATTCCATGATCAAGGGACAGGAATGGCTTTTTTCCACTGACTAGAAAATTTCAATTGTATTCTAGCTCGTATGGTGGATTAGAAGTTATTCTTGTTAGGATTATCCTAGAGGGGAAGTTGTCGACAGATAGAGGGGGTTTCATGTGCAGTTAAGAGCCCCTAGATTGTGAGAGTGGAAGGGGAGAGGATTAATCGAACTCATCTTGTAGATGATGAAGCCAACAGAAAAGGTGTAGAAAATCATTCAGCTAAGGAGAGGGTTTGAAAATCTCAGTATAAATGGGTTGGATGTATGTGTGTGTACCCCTTATTCATGGTTGCTATAAACCAGTGGGAAGCAGTTGCAAGCTCGGCAGTGGTGGGCTAGTGGAGGCTCGGCAGTCGGCAGTGGTGGTAGTTTTGAGGAGTATTGCAAGTACAAACTATTGAAAACTAGAGGTGATTAAGTAATAGTCCTAATAGAGAGGTTATCATAATGGTCGTTGCATTTATGCCTTGATTTTGTTGAATTGGATAACCTCATTGGATTAGCCTTTAAAGTCTACAAGTTCTTTTCATAAATCTTATATCTGACTTGACATTTCATTCATGGTCCTAATTTTACTAATCAAAGCAAAAATGACTGGTTGTTAGACATATATATACGGTTTGAATTTATTGTCCAAAATTGAAAAATGACTTCTTTCAATTGTCAATTAATTCTTTTGACTATGGATAGGCGACCTAAAGAGGAATCAGTGTGCCCTCCGATTTCTTCTGAAGTGAGGAAAGTAATCAACATCTATCTGTTAGTTACTCCTATTAGTATTGTGCTACCTAGAAGACCTTGGATTGTACACAAATATCTGTAGTTAAGCTGACTATTTTTCCATGTATAGGATTTTGGTTAATAATCTCTTTGTCCCTAATTTTCGGGCCAATTAACTCGTAAATAAATAGAAATGCGACAAAAATAAGGTGACGAAAAGGAGTACTAATAGGCTTCTCGTTGACTTTGTAATAGGTTTTTTTTTTTAAATGGTATTCTATAATGGTGCTAGCCTGGTAGGGTGGTCATCATAGGGTGGTCATCATGTAGTGTATTCAGACTTCTGATAGGTCATTGTTTGCAATAATGTATAGAACTGTGTGATACAGAATGCAGAAGAATAGCAGGGATCAGCAAGAAGGCTTGAGCCAAAATGTGGAGGGATATTAAAGTGAACATTAATGTCCGTTTTATTCTAATATTAGTAAATAAAATTTGGATATTCCTAATTTTTTTAGAACTTTCTAAATAAAACTTATTTTTTCGAACACAAGGGGATACTAAATAATGTGATATACGAGTAAGCTCTAGAGTACATACACGTAGGAACTTGTTTTGTGAATTTGAGAATTACAACGCAAGTATTTGTTATATGGCAGGGCATTTGGGATGAAAAATAATCAAGGATTGATATTTACTGGAATAGACTTTTTTTATCTAGAGTTCAACTCTTGTTTCAATTTTTTTTTTTTTTTACAACTTTGGGCTGTTGGAGTCTTGGTTTGTTCATGCAGCTACACTATGCCTAAATAAGTAGGAAAACCATACTCTTACAACTTTGCCTAAATAAGTAGGAAAACCATACTCTTACAACTTGATCTTTGAAGTATATGAATTTTGCAAATACTCCGTCCCTCCTTCGTAAATTGGCCTATTTGACTTTTTGTGGTCTCTAAATACATGATTTTAAACGTTTTTATTTTAATTCATTGGACAAAAAGTTACAAAAATGACATTTTAAAAATTTACATTGAGATACATCAAACAAGTTAAATTCCACTTAAATATATTATTTCTTATAATATGATAAAAACTTGTGGTCAAATTTTGACTTTATAAATAAAAATGAATAAAATATTTAAGGGATGGAGGAAGTAACTCCTTAATAGTAGCCTTTTATGTTAATATTTGAACTTATAAAAAAGTTCATAATTAATCATATTGAATTGTTGGAAAGTTAAATCCTCCCCAGTCATGACTCATGAGTCACGAGACTCTTGAAACATGACTCATGTCGTATAAAATACACTTGCGCTCCAACTTGCAAGAAAATAGGGCATGCAGTAAGTGGGAAGTGGCATGGACAAACGACTGCATTTATTCAATGAATCGTGCATTTACTGAAAATGGTATATAATATATAAATATAAATATATGAGTAGAAACAGAAAAAAAAAAATCTCAATTCTAGATAATTGTTTGGGAAACACAAACAAATTAAATTACTTTTTTATCCTTTCAAGAAAATGAACCTAAAGGCATATACCAATTAAAAATATTTGTATTGTAGCTTTAAAAAAAAATGAACAATTATAGCCAACTCTGAGATAACTAATCCCTCGTCATACTGTTTAAGAGACTGAGGTGATGGACCACCACACTAACTATTTTAGTTAACAATCATTATACGCGTATAGGATACCTTAAACTTATCCAATTATACAAGTAAATGTTTTGAAGTGTACACCAGTCAGTTTTCACTACTATGACGCGTACTAAGTTGCATTTCAAAAGTTACATAGTGCAAGATTACTAGTATTGTTGCGTATGTCTGTGCCAATAAATTATATATATTCATTGGGTGCGACAAGTGTTTTAGTGCATGTGGAAAAGATTGGATTGGTCTAACTTAACGTAAATGGCCGAGAAAACTAAACCTTAGCATCATTGAAATTTTTTTTGTTGATTTCATCATTTTTCGAAATTTTCTTTAATATGCATTGTTTTTGTTTCTTTTATTTGTCCTATTTTTTTGTTGTCTTCAATAATTTACCTCAATTCCTTAAAAAAACATAGTGTGATTGGTTTTTCCTCAAAAAAATAAAAAAAAGTGTGAATGATTTTTCCTCAAAAAAAATTAAAAAAAAATTAGTGTGATTGGTTTGAATGTACTAAAAAATAGGGCAATTAAAAGGGGGCAAAACGTTTAACATGAATCTAGAAATCTTAGGAGCTTAAGGAATATAGAGTATAATTTTTTTTTTTTCGCTTTTTGAGAAGCAATCTTAACTGGTATTAAGAAATTGTTGCTACTACTCCCTCAGCTTCATTTGTTCTTCTCATTTGGAATCTATAGGTTTAGAATCAAACTTTGACAATAAATTATTTTCAATCTATAAGAAAAACATAATCATATGGGATCTTAAAAGATTCATCTTAATGTATATTTTTCAAATATCAACTTTTTATAATTTTTGCAAATATACAATTGAAAATATTTAAAATTTAAGTTCGCTTTGGGATCTGTATAAGAAAAAATAAAAAAGAATAAAAAGAAATAGAGGGAGTATAAGATAAAAGGAGACCCTTAGAAGATAGTCTTGAAATTAAATACAATATTGTGACTTGAGAAATTACGTTGAATGACATCTTAAAATACACACCTTTATCCATATGACCATATTCATCTTTTCTTTTGTTTTCAACTTCTACTCATAAACTTTCCGCTAATCAAATCATAAATTATACTCCCTCCATCCCTAAAAGATCGTCCCAATTCACTGTTTTGAATCAATGTTCAAAAAGTTTGACCACGAATTCTCATATTATAAGAAATAATATATTTAAGTGGGATTTTGTTGGATGCATCTCAATGTAAATTTTTATAATATCAAGTTTTCATAATTTTTGCGCGCCTTACAGGTTTGGAGATAAAAAAGTTTAAAATCGTGTATTGGAAACCGTAAAAGTCAAATTGGGACAATTTTTTAGGGACAGAGGGAGTACAGAGTATAGAGTTTCTAAATAACTTATAAACTCGGCAACTTTATTAGTTTATGCTTATTACAGAGTATTATTTTTAGCCACTTAACACCTACCTTCTCAATAGTCAATTTCAACTCTTTCTTCACTTAGCGTTCCATAATTTCTTACTCTAAGTTCCTATCATACTAACACGTAATTTATCATGACTTCCCAACTTCCACTTAGATAATTCTACGACTGACAACATGCGGCAAAATAAAACTAAACAGGTTGACATGGTCATATATTTTTAAACCATTTTTAATTTATAGATTCAAAATTCTAAAAATTTGACATAATATATAATCATTCATAGAAAATAATATTTAATTAAGATTATTATCAAATTAAATACAATCTAATACAAAGTTTTAAAATATCTATTTTTTATAATTTTTTATCATATAAATATAAAATAAAAGCGTTTTAATTCATATTTTAAAATTTATAACAATATAAGAAATAATTTTGAGTGGGGTCACCGGCAGGGGCCAGCTAAATGTACCATAAAAAGCTAGTTGGTTTGGCGCCATAAATTCGACGTTATAAATATGGCAGCCACTTATAAAAATGCACATGACCTTTCTGTCGTTATTGTAAAATTGATATTGTAAATTGTTGATCAGTTACAGGTCTGTATCGGAGTCAAACAGAGAGAAGAAGTGGGTGAGACACAATGGGAGGAGAAGAGATTTTAGCAGCTTCAGCTAGAGCTCACACCCGCAAATCTAGATCTAACTCATCATCTTTCCCATTTTCTATAGGTTCGTTTTCTCTTCGGTAATATCTGTTTCATTCTAACAATTATCGGGACGTAAATGAGATTCGATTTCATATCTTAGCGGACTAAACTACACTCTGTTATGACTTAATACATATGACTATATGAGTGTGTGTTTCTTTTTCCTAGCGCCGTATTTCGTTTCGAATTATTAATTATACTTATTTCGTTCTTTTTTTTTTTTTGTTTTCATTTGGAATAGTGTAGATTTTATAAAACTTTTATTATAAATTCTCTTTAATCTAAATGAAAAAATATATTCATTTAAAATATTTATAAATTTGTTTCATTGTATATTTTTTAAATATAAATTTTTTAAAATAACTTTTTCAAATATATAATTGAAAATATTTAAATTTTAACTTTAATGTGCTGAACATGATTTAATTTAGCAATTCTCTAGTAAATTATTTGTATTCTTACACTGACAATTAGATGCGAATAGTTAACATAGCATTATATGTTTGTATGATCTTGATTATTGCGAGCATACATGAAAATTGAAAAATGGGTTTGTGGAAAATGATGTAATCTAATCTTTGTTTATATATTTCGTTCTTTAATTTTTGAGGGTCTTTGTTTTTCAATTTTGTTTCGTCATGTTCTATTAGCTCATTTTTATTTTTTACTTAATTAAGCAAATTTGAGGGTCCCTTGCCCCTAGAAGAAGCTAGGATGATGCATTATAGAAGGATTGATCCCATTATAATTTCATGGGCCTTTTTTAAAAAAAATTTCTTTGAAGCCATATTTTAGGGGTACTATTGAAGTTTCCATAATAAATAAATAATGATTCATTTTTCAGCCAAAAAATACCATAATAAAACTATTGTATCTTTAGTAAAAGTGACATCTCAATATAGCAAAATTTATTTCTTAAAGTTGATAAAAATTGGCTTATGTTGTATCGAGAGATATCTTTTGTTATATTGAGGAGTCTTTTTATTATGTTTCGTGTTTATACAATACTTTTTGTAAATAATTTATAATATTAATATTTGTTTTACATGATAAAAAAATAGTTAGCTTTTCAAATTTTTTGATTATCTAGTATAGGAATGGTTTCCTAATGGTCCTGATAATACTATTAAATGCTTTATTTAATAATCATAATGAGATGGGTTTGACATGCTCTTACATGTGGTCATGCTAGATCGGGCGATAGTTGTACTCCGATTCATGCTGATTTGTTCTATTGTAATTTGTATATTATGTAATTTTTTCTTTTTGGTGACAAAAACATGTTTGATGTTGATTTTTGGTCTAGTGAGTTGCAATCTATAATCAAATAAAATAATAATTTTTTGTACCAAATAATCAAATAATAATATTAAAAAATACTTTCAAAAGTACGCATTTAATAACTAGGACTATGGCTACATTCGGCACTGGATGTTGTGTCTGGAATCTACATCCATTTTGAAACTCTGTCTTGGCTTCCTTGTTAAATACGCATTTAATAAGTTCAAAACTTGGAGGTGATCAATGTTACATACTTGCATCTAGTGGTTTACACCCGAACCCAAATTACTCAATTCAAATCGATCCCACTTGTAAAATCCTACTATTAATATATAAAAGATTTTTATCCATTGTTATTAACTAATTGAAAATAAAATCTTAGATGGACTCGACTCAATAGATAATTTAAGCAGCTAGTCTTGATTGGTGTCTAGGAAAATCATTTACGTAGCAAGCTTAACAAAGTCCCATTAATATTTTCAGGTGTGTACAGCAAAGTTCTACTGGCTATTACTGTGGCTTTCTTGGCATGGGCGGACAGGGCTCTCCGACCGCCCCCGCCAAATGTATGTGGCACGCCAGGCGGCCCTCCGATAACAGCACCAAGGGTCAAGCTAAGGGATGGACGATATTTGGCCTACAAAGAGTATGGCGTGCCCAAAGATGAAGCAAAGCACAATTTCATCTTTATTCATGGCTTTGACTCATGCAGACTTCATACTTTCATTGCCACTGAAGTTGCTCCAGTATGTCGCCTACAACGTGGAATTTTCATCGTTATTTTCAATAAATGTGGTTAAACAATAGTTAAAATTGGCTTGTTTAATATCTATAATGTTTATTTTCTCGCTATAATCTTAATAGGCTACTATTGAAAGCTTGGGGATACATATTGTGGGAATTGATAGACCCGGGTATGGAGAAAGTACTCCAGACCCTAATCGTACACCCAAAAGTTTTGCATTAGATGTAGAAGAGCTTGCTGATCAGCTTGGTCTAGGCCCTAAATTTTATGTGGTCGGATACTCTATGGGTGGAGAAGCCACGTGGGGCCTGCTCAAGCACATTCCACATAGGTACGTTGTAGCTTTGTTATGTTAATTATATTCTCTTCGTTTTTATTTATTTGCTACATTTTTATTTATAAAGTTGTAGTTTCAAGTCGGGTTCTATCGTAGTGAAATCTGGAGGGTATGTTTTTGAAAGCTGGGGAAGGGATCTCTTTTTCTGCAATGGAAAAAGAGGAGCAGATTTGACGGTACTACATTTAGTGGAAAACATTGATTATAAATTCTAACTATATTATATAAAATAATATATTTAAGTGAGATTTTGTTAGATTTATTTCAATATAATTTTTTAAAATATCAAGTTTTCATAATGTTTTGTTTTACAAATTTAGAGAAAAAACATTTTAAGTCGTGTTGCAAAAAAATAGAGATAGAGGAAGTATTAGAGTAAAGTTTTAGGTGAAATTCTCCCAACGCTCTAAAAATATTATCAGAATTTATCAATTAATTTTATTCTCAGATATATGTTTTCCTTCGTTTTGTGTAATGTCATAACAGGTTAGCAGGAGCATCATTAGTAACACCAGTAGTGAATTATTGGTGGTCAAGTTTACCGGCTAATTTGACAAGAGAAGCTTACTACATGCAACTTCCACAAGATCAATGGTCGTTGAGGGTAGCACACTATTTACCGTGGCTAAATTACTGGTGGCAGACACAGAAATGGTTTGCACCTTCAAGTGTTATTGAACACAGTAGTGAGATATTGTCTCGTCAAGACAGACAAGTTATACACAAATTCGCGAAACCTGAAAATGCGGTAAATTCCTTTCAATATTTTCATGTTAATTCTGTTCTAAATTTTTTGATTAATCATACTTAAATTTTATTTAGTCACACACACAAAAATGTTTGTGATGAGATACCTAACACTTACATTAGGGTGCTATTTATTAAATCATTATATGTTATAGAATGGATGCTAGCTAGTTTTAGTTGGTTAAAATATTTTAGGGTGATATTTAAGATCTATGATCGAATCTCGTATATATTAGTTATTACCTTATTACTTGCTACCCTTTTTACGTAAAAAAGAATGTTATAGGTTTCAACTAAAGTCATATTTGGGTGCTAAAACATTGGGATTGGTAGTAAACAGGCTGTTAATTTAGAGTAGTATTAACCAATACTAATTTTTTTTTTTAATGCAACGCTGATTAATTTAAATAACTAATTTTTCACGTCAATTATTTATAAGTAAAATTTTTGGCCTATCGTAGAGTGGAATAGCTTTTTCGCCATCAAAAAATATTCTTTATCTTTCTTTGGGACTTGCAAGTATTGTCGGGACCTTGAGATTTGGAAAATTCAAAGTCAACTATTGTTTGTCACATAGCCACATAGGATTGTGTGTCTATGTGGACATGTGTGATTTGAGCAGCATCAAAATGCATAGGAAATGCACGAGTAATGTTTTTTTTGCATATGGTCGTGGTTGGGATGTCAGAAAAAAAAAATGATTGTAGGGCGTATGTGACTATGGAAAAAAACTCACGTCAGATTTTTTATAGACAATAATTTTATCTATAATTCTTTTTAATAATGGGCTAAAAAAAATCTCTCAATTACAATCTCTCTTTAATCATATTTGCCATGTATCAAATATTGATTAACTTAACTCATCAATTAAGTAAAAAAAATAAATAAAAATGAACAGCTTTCACGTGATCCAATACATTTTTTTGTCCAAGTATTGGGTTATTTCTATTCTCCCAATAAGTAAGGAACATTTTTCCCATTGATGGGAGTACTCTTGGTATGCTGAAAATATAAATTAGAGGAGTGTTATTTAAGTTTGAAAATAATTGTTTAAAATAGATGTAAAAGTACATTTACTCTTTTTGTCCCTTAATTTTTATTTCATTTCTATGTATAGAGTAAAAGGTCGAAAAGTTAAACTACAAACTCTCATCATGTTATAAGAAATAATATATTATCATGTTATAAGAAATAATATATTCAAGTGTGATCGATCTTATTGGATTCATCTTCATGTAAATTTTTACAATATCAATTTTTCATAATTTTTTACCACGTGGATTTAGATATAAAACATTTACGGTCATGTGTTAGAAACCATGAAAAGTAAAATGAGACAAACAAAGAAGAACATAGGGAGTATATTGTATAATGAATAATGAATGAATTGAAAATAGTTTTTGAAATTGTTAGAATAATAAGAATTCTAGACATGTTCAAATTTAATCTTTAATTTGATAGTGAAAATAGGAATATAGGATAGTGTTAAATTGCTAATATTCTACTCTTCCATGCAATATACCTAGGCAACAATGCAACATACGGAGTAGATGGTTTGATTTGCATTTATAGTCCATTTTCTGTTGCAATAGCTATGGCTTACGAGTTAAGATGAAATTAATTTTGATAAAAAGATGGCATCCAATCTTTCTGAAGTATTGTTGTAAACATTGAGATTTGGGAAAAAGTAAAGAAAATTTAAGCTGGTGGACTGTCCTTTACAAAATGTACCTCGTGTTGTGTTTTATAAGAAAGAAACGTATTTTCACATATGCTTTAAAAAAGTTTACAGTAAAGTGATAAAATTCTAATGGCTCATGCAATTTACTTATAAGATAACAGTACTTCTGATGCATAATGCACTGTGTTAACCCACTAGCTAGGTTTGCAGATGTAAACCAGTAAATGTTGATACAGTGCATTTACTCGCTTCGTCCCCGAAAGATTGTTTTGTTTGACCATCTTTGAGAGACGGAGTAATACTCTTTATGGGGTTGTGTAGTTATATACTCCAATTGTTAGTACTATAGCAATTAAAGATTTTTGACATGTCTAAAATTGTAGAAAACTGTACACATTAAGAGAGTGTACCCGTCAATGTAGAGTGCAATATGCATTTCATTCATCACTTATTTTTTGCATTTTTTGTACCATCAGATTCCAGTGAGGCAGCAAGGAGTACATGAATCCATCCTCCGAGACATGATAGTAGGATTCGGAAAATGGGAATTCGATCCGATTCGGTTAGAGAACCCATTCCCAAACAATGAGGGGACCGTTCACCTTTGGCAAGGCGATGAGGATATGCTTGTGCCTGTGAGTCTGCAACGGTACATAGCTCAAAAGTTGCCTTGGGTTCACTACCATGAGGTACAAGGTTCTGGACATATGTTCCCATATGTTACCGGAATGAGTGATGCTATTGTCAAAACACAGTTATCTGTTGAGAACTAGAAAACATCATACAACATACTTTTTGGTTAAAATTTAGATCAACATTTGTGATAGTATAAAGTTACCTATGCCAGAGATTTCGTTGTAGTCTCTCGATCCCTTTATGTTTATCATAAATTATCATTATATTATAAAAAAATAATATTTTTATATGAGATTTTATTGTATATATATCAATGTAAGTTTTTTGAATATTAAGTTTTCATAATTTTTTTTATTTGAAGATAAAATTGTTTTAAGTCGTATATTAAAAATCGTAAAAAGTCAAATAAGGCAAAAAATTGGAGACATAGAAGTATCAAAGTTCGAAGAGTACTATTTACAAAGTTTATATTGCAAATAAGATTGACAATTTAATCGTTTTTGTGTACTTTGTTACTTAGTTTATATTTCTTGCACTTGTATGTTGTTTTGGCTTTAAGTACAGAGTTTTATTGACAATATAGAGCCAAGATTCATTTGAATCAAAGTGTGACCTAACATCAACTAGCATATTTTTCTATAGACTATTAGGGTGTATTTGATTAACTTGATTTTCACTTATTTCAAGTATTATGAACAATGTTTTATACACAATATAGGAATCAAGGTATCATTTGAATCAAAAGTGCAACCTAACAATCAACTAGTAATATATATATATATATATATATATATATATATATATATATATATATATATATATATATATATATGGACGGGTTCTGGTGAGAACCCCTTAATATATGAGAACTCCTCATATATAAGAACCCATCTTCGGCCTTTAAAATAATAAATCTAATGACTTAGATGCATTGATCTTCAAATGGAATAATGTAATTATTGGTCAATTATTAATAACTACAACCCGTATTAAATGCAACTTCAATCTATTTTTATAAACTTTCCTTCATTTCCGCAATTCTGGTCAAATCGAATTTCGGAATTTATATTTTTTTTTTCTAAAAACTGTCATATTCTTAATATAGGCAATACAGTAAACAAGTTATAGGTAATTATTCTAAATATAAACCCCTTGTTCTAAATATAAAGCCCTTTCTTTGGTGGATAATATTATTTAAATTTATTATAGTTAATTTAGTTATTGTTCTATATTTATGAGCAATTGTTCGTATTTCGTATCTTATTATTTAAATATCATAACTGCTTATTCTAAACTTTTGATATCATACATATTATAAATGTAATATGCTTATTAACAGATCTAATGTTCTAAATTCATACGTAGTTGTTCTACTTATTAAACCAATTGTTCGGTATACTATTGTACAACATATTTATTTACTTGTTGATGTACTATTGTTCAAAATATTTATTTATTTGTTATTAAATTATAATTTGTTCATCTAAATGTTGTAACAAGCCTAATATACTGGTCTACAGTTCGAAATACGTATGAAGTTGTTCGATATGTTGGTTTGAATATGTTGTTTTAAATATCCATAGTTATATTATCTTCAATTATTCTTATTAACAGATCTAATGTTCTAGATGTATATGCAGTTGTTCGTATTTTGTGTCTTATTGTTCAACAATATGTTATTGTATGATTCTATATTAATGTACTAAATTTTTATTATATTGTTCTATTTTATTTACATCATTGTTCTAAATACTCATATTATTGTTCAGACCATTGAATATAAATGAATATTTAGAACATGTGTGAATATAAATGAATATTAAGAACATTGAATATAAAATAATATTCAGAACATGTGACTCGTTTTTTGGTTTACTCATCATATGACAGTAATAATAATATTTAGAACATTGGTTATAATATTAGGCCACATAAATAAACTAAGAACATTAGTACTAATATTTGGAACATTAATGCTTGAAAAATAGATCCATCGTTGTCAAATAAGAATTTAGAACAATAAGTGTATTATTTAGAACATTGAGTCTTTCAAATATCCCCTCATATAAATCATGTTCTACACAATATCAAAAGTGTTCTAATTCTATATTGATGTTCAAAATATATAAATATGTTCGAGTGACCAATTGTATTGTATACTATTGTTCTAAGTGAGTTATATAATTCTCTAAACATATAAACTATTGTACTATGCTATCTATTCTAATGTTCTAAATCATAAATATATTGTTCTAATTTAGAATTCTATTGTTCATAGTGAGCTATATAATGCTCTAACATATAAATTATTGTACTCAGCTATCTATACTAAAATTCTAAATCAGAACTCTATTGTTATAATTTAGAATTCTATTGTTCTAATGTGATTCAAAACTTTATACACTGAAAATGACTTTTACGATGAGTCAGTTTTAGCTATTGTTCGGAATCAGAACTCTATTGTTCCGATTAAGAAATCTATTGTTCTAATGCTATATACATTAATGTTCAAGGAATATATATTAATGCTCTAAAAATGTCAAGCTATCTATTCTAATGTTCTAAGTCATAAATCTATTGTTCTGATTTATAATTCTATTGTTCTTAGTGAGTTATATTAATGCTCTAAACATAAAAACATTCTACTAAGCTATCTATACTAATGTTCTAAATCAGAACTCTATTGTTTTGATTTAGAATTCTATTGTTCTAATGCAATACATTAATGTTCTAAGAATATATATTAATGCTCTAAAAACATTAAGCTATCTATACTAATGTTCTAAATCATAAATCTATTGTTCTGATTTAGAATTCTATTGTTCTAATGCGATTCTTTTTTTGATCTATATGTTCCTTATTGTCTCAATTAATAATTCTAATGCTCTAAAAATGTATACTATTGTTCTTAGTGAGCTATATTAATGCTCTAAACATATAAGTTATTGTTCAAATGCTATATACATTAATGTTCTAAGAATATATATATCTGCTTGTGTAGAACCCGTTGTATATGTACTCTAAAATTAATGTTCTAAATACGAAATCGAAACTTGCTGCCATTAAAACAATCAAAAATCTCATAATCATGCAATTTACTAATAATCAAATTCAACACAATCCATACGGTATTCTATATGTATTATAACATTAAATGAATTACGACAAAATTTTTTTTGAATCATTACCTTATTTTTTAACCCCAACACAACAAAGATATCGATTGAAAATGAAATATAGCAAAAGAAGAATTCGAATTTTCGTATTTGAATATAGAGTAAAATGAAGAGTAGGAAAATTATCGATTTTTAGGAATATAAACGGACATATAGGAAACTACCCAATAATCATGGAAAAAAGAAACTTCCTTAACTCCCAAATTTGACTTTAATAAATTACATTTTTGCCATAATATAGATTGAATCACTGCCATCTAAATACACTAGATTAATGGTATTAAATGAGTTCTTATATAACTAAGGGGTTCTCACATGATCATATATATACACACACACACACGCACACGCACACACGCACACACGCACACACCTACACGCGCGCGCGCGCGCGCGCACACACACACACACTGTTAGGGGTGTGTTGATTTATTTGATTTTCACTTATATTAAGTATTATGAACTTATTTATCCTAAACTCAATTTACCTAAATTTATTAGATTTTTTTGTACTTAACTTATTTGATTTTATCTAAATGTGTTTTTCCTAAAATTTTCTTTTTAAAACTAATCTAATCTGCTTTTCCCCTCCCCCCCCCCCCCCCCCCCTCTTCAAATAAGTGGTAATAAGATTAATATATCATAGTGATTCAAATTTATGATAGTTTGTTAACTTAGTAAGGATGTACAAAGTAATTAGTTATGAAGAAATTTATATTTCAAAACAACAACAAAATTAATGCCTTAATCCTATATATTACCAAAAACATGGGTTGCATGATCTAAGAATGTTCTTCAGGTGGTCATTCCCAAAGATCTTCCTCATGCTTTTGCCTCTAGCATGTGTCACACTTTCTTGCAAATTCACTTTCTCCATAATCCTTTTAATCCCTCCATATAACTTATGTTCAACCCTTCTCAGCTACATTTGATTTTTGCATCCCCCACCCTCCCTTCCTAATAGGTGCATCTTATAGTCATCGTCTCATAACCTCCAACTAATATAACTGATTCTCCTCTTAATTCTTAATACTCGCTAACTTCCTCCTAATATCTAATTCTAGTTTCTATTTTAATAACATTTTGGCTTCGTACTCCCTCTATTTCTTTTTGTTTGTCCCATTTTCTTTATTTGGCTGTCTCCAAAAGTTTACCTCATTTCCTTAAAAAGACTTGTTTAATATGGCATGATTTGTATACATTTACTACTTCTCATTGAATTTCTTCATTTAAAAAAAGTATAATTAGAGAAATGGGGCAATTAAAAATGGGTAATAGCAATAAAGCCTTAAATCATTTTAAGTGTTTCATATCAAATATCACATCAAATGATTGATGAAATCATGATGAAATACAAAAAGTTGTATGTGAAGACAATTAGATATAGAATTCCAAACCTGCCAAGCGCAAGCTGATCCACCCACTTCCCACAAATTTCTAAAAGCACTATGCACGTAAGTAAAAAGTTGTAACCACTTAAAGCAGCTAGTTGCCAACTCCATTACTCCCAGCCTTCCACTCTATTATACTGCTACTCTCTCCCTCTCTTTGAAGAGATGGTTCAAGGAGTTAACACCAGCAAATCTGTTCGAAATTCTTCTGGTATTATTTCTCTCTGCTTGTATTTTTCTCTATCTTTTTATATGATTATTCTGCTATCCTATGTTTAATTTGTGCTATGAGATGTTCGAGTTCTCAAAACAATGGTGGCCTCTTGGGAGGGTTATGTATGAATTATGATGTGTATGATGGGTAAACATAGGAGAGTCTGGAAGTTCTTTGCTTTTTTTTTTTTTTTTTGGCTAGATTATGCGTCTTAATCATATAAATATGAAACATAGAGGAAATGAGTGGGAGAGGATCCTAATTTGTGTTCTCTATTTTATAAGTACTAAACCTGTACTTCGTATGTAATTAGATGCAAGTTTTGCCTTTTCTGTTTTATTGATGATTGTACAGCTTACAATTTATTGCCTGGATGAATTTGATTATAACTTCTTTTACTTAAGAACAAAGATAAGTTTGAAGTTTTAATCCAAAAAAATGGATTTGGCTATCTATATAAACCAAGAATTTATCTTATGTGATATCTAAAAAAATGTTTCTCCTCCGTTCTCTTCTATTTAGAATCACATATCTTTCTAAAGTTATCTTCTTTATATCTTTCTTAAATCTCTCCATCTTTCGATCACGTTTGATGTCTCCCGATTACTCTAACTCTCCACCTTCCTCATTGATGCATTTATTGTTCTACGTCTAACATGTCCAAACCAAAATAATATATGCTTAAGAGTTAATAGGAATAAAAGAAAGTATACGAAGTGCCATTTAAACATTAGGAGGAGCCAAAATGGAGATAGTAGGATTTTGGATGACAATGAGTTGCCTATAAGTAAATTTTTAAATACTTATGATCGGTTCTCTAAAGGAATGGTGACATTGATGAAGATGTCATCCATATAATAAAATTTGAGTGCCTTAAATGAAGAATAACTACTAGACTATTTTGTATTCACAGTATACCCTTAAGGTTAAAAGGATATTATACAGGACAACAATTAGACTAGCATTATTGTATAGATCGGAGTGTAGGTCTTTAAAAAATGAGCATATTAAGAAGATGAGTGTAGCAAAAATGTGCATGTTAAGGTGGATATATGATACACTTTAAGAGATCAAATTATAAATGTGGATATCCAAAAGAAAGTTGGAATCGCAAATGCTGAGGATAAGTTAAGGGAGAATCATTACTCTAACTTAGCATTCACCTCAACGCTAATCTCGTCCACCTTGGAAATATTATCTACAAAAAGTAAATACTACGATATCTCATCTTTATTAACCTTATTATATTGATTCGCCCAATACTATTGTGAAAAGGAAAGGGTTTAGGAAAATCCGTGGTGTAACCCAATTATAATAGGGTAAACCTATGTCACTCCACAATAACTTCTAACATTTGTTGTAACCTCCTTATACATATCTTCAACTAGGACAACTTATACACGTGGTATGTCCTCTTAGTCATTGCCAACCAAACTACTTCTCTTTATACCTTATCATATGCCTTTTCCTAATCAATGAACACAATGTGTAAAATTTTTCCATTCCACGATAGTGCTCAATTATTTGTCTAATTAGAAGGATAACTTCTAAAGTAGATGAACTAAACATAAACCTAAAATGATTTTTCAAAATATTGACACACTTCCTCAGTCTTTGCTTAATCACTCTCTCCCATAATTTTATGGTGGTGTGACTAGTAAGCATTGTTCCTCTATTGTTTGAACTTTGAACACTCTTGAGTATGTCAAATCTTATGGTATCTGTTAAAACTGACGCAAGAAAGAAAGCGTAAAGATTGACAAAATAATACACTCAGAATTTACGTGGTTCGCCGACAATATGTCGACTACGTCCACAGGCAGAGGAGAAGAGTATTTTATTACTAGAGGAAACCCAAAATACAAATATTGGCTAGGTTACATAAGGGGAGGAGTTTATAAATAACTCCAATACTGAAAACCTTAGCCAAACAGATTTTGTTTTCTTGGATCATACAAAACTAATACCCAAGACTCCTTTTATAAGGGGAAGAATAACAAGCCTTTGTTATTCTTTCGATGTGGGATAATGAAAAACTTCATTCTTCCAATGTGGGATTTAAGGCATAACCTTACAAATCTCCACCTTGACTTGAATCCTCTCAGCAACGACAGATAACAGATGTACTATCCACGAGTACCATAACAACTCCTCTGCCTCAGATTTTTGCCCCAAAAAGGGCAATCAACAACTTCCCACATTTAACAAGTCCAAGCAATGTTGGAACTTGCTGTGCGGAACAGACTTGGTGAACATATCAGCAGGATTATCAGCAGTACCCACTTTGTTCACCTTAATTCTCTTCTCATTCCTTAGGAAATGATATCTAACATCAATGTGTTTGGTTCTCTCATGATGTACTTGATCCTTGGCCAAACATATCGCACTGAGACTGTCACAATATATAGTAGCCTGATCATGATGTAGTCCAAGATCACCAACCAATCCTCTCAACCAAATTCCCTCTTTCGCGGCTTCTGTCAACGCCATGTACTCTGCTTCCGTTGTAGACAAGGTCACTGTAGGTTGCAAAGTAGCCTTCCAACTAACAACAGAATCACCAAGAGTGAACACATAACCGGTCATAGATCTCTTACTGTCAACATCTCCAGCATAGTCAGAATCAGAATAGCCAGTAGCCAAATACTGTGTATCACCTCCATAAACGAGACCAACATCACAGGTGCCCCTAAGGTACCGAAATATCCTCTTCACAGCTTGCCAGTGTTCTTTGCCAGGTTGTGACATAAGCCTGCTAACAACACTGACGACATGTGCCAAATCTGGTCTAGTGCAGACCATAGCATACATCAAGCTTCCTACTGCACTAGCATAGGGAACTTGTGACATGTACTCAATCTCTTCAGCAGATTTTGGTGCAAAAGCAACAGACAAGTGTATATTAGAAGCACACGGAGTATCTAAGGGTTTAGCATTAGACATACCAAACCTGGATAGTATCTTCTGAATATATCCCTTTTGCGACACAAAAAGTTTCTTCTTGATTTTGTCCCTATAGATCTCCATCCCCAGAATTTTCTTTGCAGCACCCAAATCCTTCATCTCAAACTCAGTGTTCAAAAAACCCTTCAACTTCTGAATATCAGACTTGTTCTTCGCAGCTATCAACATATCATCAACGTACAGGACTAGATAGATGTAAGAACCATCATGCAGCTTGCTGTAATATACACAACAATCGTACGGACTCCCATTATAGCCAATTTCTGTCATGTAGCTATCAAACCTCTTGTACCACTGTTTGGGAGACTGCTTTAGTCCGTACAAGGATTTCTTCAACTTGCACACATAATCCTCTTTACTAGGAACTTGGAACCCATCAGGCTGAGTCATGTAAATATCTTCCTCTAACTCCCCATGTAGAAAAGATGTCTTCACATCAAGTTGTTCAAGCTCAAGGTCCTGATGTGCAACCATAGCTAGTAGCACCCTGATGGAAGTGTGTCTGACCACCGGCGAAAATATCTCATTATAGTCAACCCCTTCTCTCTGATGGAACCCTTTAGCAACAACTCGAGCTTTATACTTGATACCCTCAACTTGTGACATTCCTTCCTTCTTCTTGAAGACCCACTTGCAAGTGATAATGTTTCTCCCTGCAGGTCGCTGTACAAGATCCCAAGTCTTATTCTTATGAATTGACTCCATCTCATCTCCCATTGCAACAAGCCATTGGGCAGACTCTGTACATGTAACCGCTTCTTTGTAGGTGGATGGCTCGTACGAGTCCACCTCCTCAGCAACTTGAAGTGCATAAGCTATCATGTCTTCATATCCATATCTCTGTGGAGTCTTCCCAAAATTCGACCTTTTAGGCCGACCACGAGTCATGCTTGACTGAACTGGTAATGATATCAAGGTTTCTGGCTGAACAGTTTCTTCTGGAAGTGAGTGTTGAGCATCTTTATCAGGTTGCTCTTCATAACCCTTATCAAGAGTGACTTGCAGCTCTACTTGTTTCTCAACACTGCCATTTTCTGACATAACAGTGGACTTCATAGTAGGGTTAAATAGAGAATTTTCATCAAATACAACATTTCTACTAAGTATAACTCTGTTCTCAGAGGGAGACCAGGTTCTATACCCTTTAACCCCTTCCCCATAGCCCACAAATATACCCAATTTAGCCCTTGGTTCTAATTTACCCTCACTTACATGATAATAAACATTACAACCAAAAGCTCTTAAGTTAGAATAATCTGCAGGCTTACCAGACCACACCTCATAAGGTGTTTTAAGATGAATACCACTATGAGGCACACAGTTTATCAAGAAACATGCCGTGCTAACTGCTTCAGCCCAATACCTTCGGGACAGACCAGCATTAGAGAGCATACATCTTGCTTTCTCAAGGAGTGTCTGATTCATGCGTTCTGCTACACCATTCTGCTGCGGTGTATCTCTGACTGTATGATGCCTGGCAATACCTTCATCCTTACAGAACTCAACGAACTCAGACAAACAGAACTCCAAGCCATTATCGGTGCGCAATCTTTTGATCTTCTTGCCAGTTTGGTTTTCAACCAATGCCTTCCACTGCTTGAAACTCTTGAATGCCTCACTTTTATGTTTCATCATTACCACTCAAGTCATCCTTGAGAAGTCATCAATGAAAGACACAAAATATCTGTAGCCTCCAATAGCTTCAATACGAGAAGGTCCCCAACAATCGGAGTGGATATAGTCAAGAGTACCTTTTGTTCTATGAACTGCTTTAGGGAACTTGGTGCGATGTAACTTCCCATATACACAGTGCTCACAGAACCCTAGATTCTTAACCTTGTGACCACCGAGAAGATCACCTTTCGCAAGAACTTGCATCCCTCTTTCACTCATATGACCAAGCCTCATATGCCACAGCTTAGTCATATTATCTTCATGAACCACGTTTGTTATAACTGACGCAAGAAAGAAAGCGTAAAGATTGACAAAATAATACACTCAGAATTTACGTGGTTCGCCGACAATATGTCGACTACGTCCACAGGCAGGGGAGAAGAGTATTTTATTACTAGAGGAAACCCAGAATACAAATATTCTTCTCCCCTGCCTGTGGACGTAGTCGACATATTGTCGGCGAACCACGTAAATTCTGAGTGTAATATTTTGTTAATCTTTACGCTTTCTTTCTTGCGTCAGTTATAATAAACTGGTATCAGAGCCGAGTCTGTTTTTGGATCAAAACGATGTCTGCTTTGAATGTGAAGATCGACAAGTTTACCGGGAGGAATGGTTTCAGTTTATGGCAAATCAAGATGCGGGCTCTGTTAAAGCAACAAGGGCTCTGGGCGCCGTTGTCGAAGAAGGCAAATGATGCCGAAACCGCTGAGATGGCCATTCTGGAGGAAAAGGCGCATTCAACGATTATGCTGTGTCTCGCTGACGATGTCATCACTGAGGTCGCCGATGAGGAAACTGCGTCAGGTCTGTGGCTGAAACTCGAAAGTCTGTATATGACAAAATCCCTGACAAATAAGTTGCTCTTGAAGCAACGTTTGTTCATTTTTCGAATGTCAGAAGGTACGTCTCTTCGTGATTATTTAGATCAATTAAACACGATCCTATTAGATCTGCGTAATATTGAGGTTAAAATTGATGATGAAGATGCTGCCCTAATTCTGTTAGTTTCTTTACCACCATCATATGAGAATTTTGTTCAGTCGTTTATTGTTGGTAAAGATTCTATTACACTGGAAGAAGTTAGATCATCACTTCACACTAGAGAACTGCGCCATAAGGCGACTGGTATTGTTATAGATAATCAGGCTGATGGGTTAGTAGCGTCGGGGTTTAAGGGTCAGGGAAATCTGAAAAAGAAGAAGTCAAATAAAACTGTTCCTAAGGGTCCTAAACCTACTGATATCTGTAATTATTGTAAAGAGAAAGGGCATTGGAAAACTGATTGCCCTAAGAAAAAGAAGCAGCAAGTGAAATCCGGTTCTGTTGCTGTAGCAGAAGAGAACACCAATTCTGAGGATGATTATGTTCTTGTTGTTGATGTACAGACACGTCAATCTGACGTGTGGGTCCTTGAATCAGGAGCGTCTTATCATATATGTCCACGCAGAGAGTGGTTCACTACTTATGAGCAGGTTGATGGTGGTAATGTGTCTATGGCCAACAGCGCTGTTTGTAAGGCAGTTGGTATTGGCTCAATTAAACTGCAGACACATGATGGTAAATTCTGGACCTTGACCGACGTCAGGCATGTTCCACTAATGACGAAGAATCTGATATCTTTGAGTCTACTCGACAGAAAGGGGTTCAGTTTCAAGGGTGAGGGTGGAGCATTGCATGTCTACAGGGGCTTTGATACCAGTTTGTTATAACTGACGCAAGAAAGAAAGCGTAAAGATTGACAAAATAATACACTCAGAATTTACGTGGTTCGCCGACAATATGTCGACTACGTCCACAGGCAGGGGAGAAGAGTATTTTATTCCTAGAGGAAACCCAGAATACAAATATTGGCTAGGTTACATAAGGGGAGGAGTTTATAAATAACTCCAATACTGAAAACCTTAGCCAAACAGATTTTGTTTTCTTGGATCATACAAAACTAATGCCCAAGACTCCTTTTATAAGGGGAAGAATAACAAGCCTTTGTTATTCTTCCGATGTGGGATAATGAAAAACTTCATTCTTCCAATGTGGGATTCAAGGCATAACCTTACAGTATCTTATTTGTCCTCCAAATCTTGTTGAAAAATCTCCTAACCACTTATACCAATTTTTCCTATATGTCTCCAAATCCAATAAAAATATCTATGGTCCAACAACCTTCCTTATTTCATCCTTTTCAATGACTCCTTTATATTCCCTTTTTGTATCCTCCTCATATACTCTGAGTTAAATTCATTTTCCTCAATAATGGTATCCCCTAAACACCCACTTGATTTCCATTGAACAACTCGTTAAAATACTCCATCTATTTGCCTTTGATCTTGTTATTTTGGATAATAATCTTTTATTTTTTATTTTTAACACATTTAACCATACAAAGATTTTGACAAATATTTGTCTCTTTTTCCCTTATTTACATTTACTTTATGTAGATCTCCTTATACACCTTGTCTTTAACCCCTCGAATAACTTCTCATACCTTATACACATTTTTATATAACGACTCATCTCCACATAACTGTTCAAGTCTCCTCCAACAAAAAAGTTTCATTATTTAAGGAATATCTTCTATCATTTCATCTGGGTCCTAAAAAGTTTAGAATGGGAAATGGGGACACCGTTTGTGGTTGAAAACGAGAAAAATACCAATTACTTGTAACTTTCAAGTGTAGAAAGTGGTACATTTACATGAGACTATGAGATGAATGATCTTAACTAGAAATGGGTCTTATTATTTGAGGATGGAGGTAGGTCTGTAGGAGGAATAATGATTAGCCATCATGGAATGATTTTCAGGTTTGATTTTTCTGTTGGTGTTTGTGGGATTCTTGGCATGGACTTTTAAGGCCATTCGCCCTCCACCCCCAAAAATATGTGGTACTCCAGGAGGCCCTCCAATAACAGCACTTAGAATCATGTTAAGTGATGGGAGGCATTTGGCCTACAAAGAGTATGGTATTCCAAAAGATACAGCAAAGCACAAGTTCATTTTTGTCCATGGTTTTGATTCCTGCAGACTTCATGCTCCTGTTGCCACAGAACTCTCTCCTGTAAGGACTTTGTTACAGCCCTTAATTTTGTAGCACTGTAACCTATGCTTCTATTTTTTTTTTTAAATAACGTTGCTCATTTTTTAACGTGTTTACAATAATATCCTTGCATATATGTTATTATTTCTTCAGGAATTATATGAGAGCTTAAGCGTATACATAGTGTCATTCGACAGACCTGGATATGGAGAAAGTGATCCCCATCCTGGCAGAACCCTTAAGAGCACTGTTTTGGATATTGAAGAGCTTGCTGATCAGATGAACCTTGGACCAAAGTTTTATGTCATTGGATTTTCCATGGGTGGACAGATCATCTGGGCTTGCCTAAAATATATTCCACACAGGTACAACTTTTCTGAGTCGGCCAAGTGATCTGCTAAGTTTTAACATCTGAACTAGTTGGGAGCTCGATTTAGTTATTGACTCAAACGTATCCTTTGGCTGATTTCCATGTCTTTGTAATGTTTTTCTGATCATTAATCTTATGCAAATAGGTTAGCTGGAGCAACAATGTTATCACCTGCGTTCCATTACTTATTAAACAGCTTACCGGCTAAAATCACTCAAGAACTCTCAGGCAGAGTGAGTGTATGGGACGTGTTGTCTGGTGCTGTGCCATACTATCTGCCATGGCTAACTTATTGGTGGCAGACTCAAAAGATTTTCCCAACTTCAGGTGTCATAGCTCATAGTGATCATTACTTTTCTTCCCAAGATAAAGAACTGAGGCATAAATTTGAGATAGAAGACTACGTGGTTTGTACAACTATTCACCGCTTACTACTCTGTATGAACTAATCGCCCCTACAGAATGCAGTTACTCATATGATGATGTAGACAGTATAAGCTTTCATATGATGATTCCTCAGTATTGATATGTACATTTAAGATAGAATTTTTACAATTATTTTGAACTGTGCTAAGCATAAACTGTATCATTTCTGTATTTTATTTAATTTGCTGTCTCATGATAAACAGGCTCCTGTAAGGCAACAAGGGGAATTCGAATCCATCCACCGAGATATGATCGTCGGGTTAGGAAAATGGGAATTTAATCCCATGGAACTTACAAAGCCATTCCCTAACAACGAGGGTAAGGTTCATTTATGGCAAGGTGACAATGACAAACTGGTGCCTGTTGAAGTGCAGCGTTACGTAGCACACAGACTGCCTTGGATTAACTATCATGAGATACCAGGTGCTGGACATTTGTTCCCATTTGCTCCTGGAATGAGTGATGCTATTATAAAAGCTCAGTTATCTGTTGAGAAGTAGCAGCTATCTCTTGCAAACTTGTTCATTTGGAGCTGTTCCATTGCTCTAAAAGAGAATAGATTAGGGCTCCTTTTATGCAAGGGAGGTGTTCAGTTATTTATGTAGGAATACGTATGCGAATAAAGAATTAATTGGTTGTGTTTTTACAAACTAGTTTTGTCCTGCTAGCTATGCTGACTAAGTTCATCTAATGTTACTACTACAAAATCGCAAATGTTTTGGAATATTTCATAATCTTTGATGTTAGTAGGGTTGTCTAACAGGATATTAGTCATTTTAGGAGTATCAAGGTGCTCCATTGGTTTGACTTTTTTTAAAGCTTTTTTGAAACTATTTTTAAAAATAGGTTTCGAATCAAAATATTTTTAAAAATAAGCTTCTCCATACTCGGATGAAAATATTTCCAAAAATAGGCTGCCATGTTGGGTTAGCTTGAATTAGGCTAACCTAAATGTAATTTGTATTTTTTTTTAAAATTTAAAAAGAATTTATATATTTTTAAAAAATTTAAACCAAAATCGCTGTTTGGGAAAATATTTTTCCTTTTTTGTGAAATTGCACTGTTTTTATCTTTCAATATAGTGTCAGCCTTAGCCCAGTTGAGATAGCTATTTTGGTATAAATTTTTTAAAATAAAATTTACAAAACACTTTTGGCCCAACCCAATTCCGCTAACTCCATTTTACTTAAGTGAAATCATTGCGTCACGCAACGACTTTCTCTCAAACCTAGAAAAGCTTATTTTTGAAAATATTTGATCGCCTATTTTTTAAATTATTTTTTTAAAAAAAGCTCAAAAAATTCAGCAGCTCCTATGGCCTGGCTACTTCCTAACTGTAACATCGTCCGTGAATCTCTACAAATCATCCGTATAATACCTATTTTGCAATTTGACCATATTAACCTTATGGGTTAAACAATTATACGCTTTCGTAGAAAAACCATCCAAAGTGGACGGTTCCTCCATGGTAGAACCGTCCAAAGCGGATGTTTTCTCCATGGAAGAACCACCTAAAATGGACGGTTCCTCCATAGGAGGAACCGTCCATTTTAGGTGGTTTCTCCATGAAGTTTCAAAATTAAATTATTTTTATATTTAAAAAGTAATTAGTGATTATTAGAATCATAATTAATATATGATTAATATTAATTAATATTTGAGTAGTAATTATTATTAATCTTTATGTTCAATTATGATTATTATCCATATTTTCTTAGGAATTAATAATTATAATTGGTAATTTTTTTTACAAAATCAAGATATAAAATAATAAGTATAAATAAAAAAATAATTAATTTTTGGTTAAAAAATAAAATAACTAATTCATGTTAATATATTTAGTTTTAATTAGTAAGTACAAACTAGTTCGCTTAATTTGTATAATTTAGCTATTTTTAAAATTAGTATTATGTAAAATTGAAAAAATTTGTCAATTCCTCTCTTAGAGACCTTTTTGGAAAAATTAAAAGACCAAATTCCTTAGAAAAATTTGCGGGCATCGAAAATTTTGAAAATACACTGTTTAAAAAAGATTACTTCATTTGGAGCCTCGTAACTAAAGTCATGTCCCTTCAAAATTCATGTGGATTATTTCGCGAATTGAACGACTTAGTGATTTTACGTGTGCATACATGAGCTTAAAATAAATGGTTTAAATAAAAGCACGTCACTCTAATGCCCGAGCTAAGAATTACGCTCTTCCGAGAGTGAAAGAGAAGGAAGGGAGAGTGAAAGTGAACAAATATGAGTAAAAGTAAGTGAAAACTAGTGAAAATAAGATAAATAAAGATTGGAATAAGGGAAATTTTTTTAAAAGACGTACAAAATATGAGCGATATATAGAGATTCACGGGCGATATTTAACAATGCCCTATGTGGTTTGTTAAATATCACCCGTAAATCTCTACCTATCGCCTATATTTTAAACGTATATTACCAAATTTGCCCTTATTGCATGTAACCTTTATTTGTTTTACTTTCACTCGTTTTTCCTCACTTTCAATCACTTTTACCTTTTTCACCTTCTTTCACTCTCTCAACTCACTTATTATTTTCTTGTCAGTCAATTAAAATGATCTCTCACTCACTTCTCTCTCCTGTCCATTCTATATCTTTATATCCCTACTTCTGCCATGTGTCCTTTAGTTCTTCATATCTTTTGTATTCTATCCATTTATATCTTCTTATCTTCTATCCATTTCTATGTTATGTATGTGAGCATTGAAAGGGAATTCTAGCATGATACACTTGTTTTGAATGTCCAAGGAAGAGCTATCAACACGTACCGGTAGAGAATGAGAACGAGGTAAAACCTATTTTATTTGGTTTCTCATTTTACCTGTATTCTTAGTTTTATGTAATGGTAGTTACGTCGGTATTGGTAGTTAATTTTTCATTAATAAGCATTATATTGTTAATTATTTGTTTTATTAATAGAGGAAAAAAAACTAGGCAGTAGAATTTGTAGTTACTATGCTCCACCATCCGAAATAGACGTATACGGTGTAATACTAAACTGTCTATTTTGGACGTCTGTTGTTTAGACATCATCGTCCAAAATACATGGTTGCTATTAAGAGATACCATCGTCCGAAATAGACAGTTGATATAATAAAGAGATACAATTGTTCGAAATAGACGATTAATGCATGGTATAGTTCACCGTCCGAATTGGATGGTTGATGGGAAGACTTTACTCGTCCGTTTTGGACAGTTAGTGGTAAAGTTCACTTGATATTTATTACTTATGTTAGTTAGTAATCATAAGTTTATTGAAATTCATAATAGTGTTACTTTTGATATTTACTAATAATAGTAATTTAAATTCTTAATTTTTTAGATTTTTGGTGGAGACGGTATCGATTACAGTGTGATTTTTGTTCACGAAAATGATTTTTCCATGTTCAAGGAAGCAAAGATATGGGCTCACGAAGAAGCAATCAAGTATGGTTTTATATTGGTTTTAGAAACTCATAAACCTAAGTCTGATGATCGAGTCCAGAAAGTGTTGTTCTGTAATCACTATGGCAAAAAAGTACAACAAGACTTTTCAAATGCTCAGAGATTTGACACCAAGAGAAAGGCCTGTGAGTGCAAATTTAGGATAAAGGTAATAGAGAATCTTGATCGTGATGGTTGGTATTTAGAGGGTGTTTCTAAATGGGGGTTTTACAACCATGAGTTGATAGTGTATTAAGTCGGACATTGATAGGTGAGTGAGCTAAGTCTTGGCACAAAAGAAGTTGTTAGAGAAATGAGTGAGGCCCATGTGAAACTAAAAAAGATTTTAGCCTCAATCTTGGACAAATTCTCGGAAGATAACCCAAATGCATGTCACATTTATAATGGGAGATTTAAGATGAGGATGTAAAATTATGAAGGAATGCAATTCAGCAGATGTTCAATCAGGCAAAGAAACATAACTACAAATTTTGGTATGATATCGATACTAAGACATTTCAACTGACTCGTGTGTTCATGGTGCACCCTATATCAAACTTGATACGAACGTGGCCATATGTGATTCTCATATAATCAACATATAAAACAAACAAGCATAGGTACCCATTGGTTGAGATAATTAGAATGACTCCGATAAATACAAATTTTGTGATTGGTTTTGCAATCTTAAAGGATGAGAAAGCGAAGGGTTATTATTGGGTGATGGATAAGCTTAGGCATCTCATCGGTTTCGACATCCACCCTAAAGTGTTTATCACTGATTGTGAGCGAGGTCTCATTCACCCTATTGCAGATTTGTTTCCCGAGTCTCTCCATTTACTTTGCACATGGCACATCGACAATTGTGTGTAAAAGAAGGCATACGACTTATTTAAAGATAAGGCAAGAGCTGATAATTTGAAAATGGGTAGATGGAGTAAAATTGTGCATGCCGAGATAGAAGCTGAGTAAGCTTATGTTGTGACACGATTCAAGGATTTTATATGCATGGTGCTCTACGATAGTGCAGTACATGGAGAATCAATGGTTGCCTCATGCCGATAGTTTTGTTAAGTATGAGACCAACAAAGTCTTTCACTTAGGGAATATGAAAACATACAAAGTTAAGAGCTCGCACAATGCCTTGAAGAATTGGTTGGATTCTTCCACAAGTTCCCTTGACATGATTTTTGACCATTTTGAGAAACAAATTCAAACTCAGCGATAAAAATAGGGTACAACCTCGAGAAGTCAAGAGGTCGCCATGGCACTATGTATCAAGAGTTCATATTCAACCAGTGTTATGGTTGAGTTTCACATTATTACTTGCACTTAATTTTGGAAGAAATAAAGAAAATGAAGGAGTTAGGGAATGAAGTTGATGCTAGATGTGGGTGTGCTATAGTTTCCACACATGGTCTCCCATGCACTTGTATTATATCCAACACTAACCTAGATAGCTCATCTTTGTACCTCGATCGAATCCATCCTTTCTGAAAAATGCTCATAGTTGGACGGCTGCAGCTAGACCCAAATTATGTCAACTGATTCGAGCAAGAGTTGGAATAATTTCAGAGACTTTCTGAAAGAGTAACATCTACACACCCTTTATAGTACGTGATGCCTCATGCTACCTGTACTGCATGTTGGAACCTTAAGGATTATACTTAGAAGAACTGGAATCGCTTAGTAGAACCAGAGGTTGACCTTCACGACATGACCAATGTGCATGGGAGTACATTTATGGACGTGAGACTATGTCAAAAACTCGGTTCAGACCGTATTCAGGCCAATCCTCTCGTCGCTCTTCAACATCCGTGAACATGCCGTCCATTGGTATTTACCAATATTTCCCTTTAATTATTTGATTTTTTTATTTCTTACAATACATGCTTTTTCACGTTATGAATGTGATTTTGTATATAATGTAGGAAGAATAGACATGGAGAACTTTTCCTACAAAGATAGAGTTCCAAGCACTATAATTAACTACATTGAAAGATGGAATGATGTCAGACCTAACGATAACTGTGGATTTTGATGTGTAGCTGGTGCATTTTATAATGGACAAGATAACTTCCTTTTGGCACGTAAGCTTATCTATAATGAAGTCGCAATGCATAGTAACAAATATAATGTTGTATACTTTAATAACTTTGAAGGAGCTCTACAATGTACCCATTGGGAAGGAGAACATTGTGGGGAAGAACATTGGATGGAGGTTAGTGCACACTTATTCGCCATTGCTAACCTATACAAGTGTGCAATCATGCTATTTGGAGTTGGAGTGCACGAACGTGCATTTTATCCATCCATTATCATACGACCTTGGCATTCTCTATCGAAATAGACTTTACCCCTAACAGAATTTACAGTTGCTCATTTAGGGACTTACAAACATAACATTTAGATGCAAATGTCACCTGTTTTTCCAATACCTCCGATAAATTTGTTATGGCCAAACATGCACGATGAAACTGTTGAAGGTTAGAAGCAAATGTATACACAAAGGATAGCTAAATGGAACAAGTCAACTAATTACACACCGTGATTTACTTCAATGCACTTTTTTTTTATTGTATTCAATGTTGTCAACCTCTTTATTTAAGTTTGTTCCATTCACAGACTTTTAAAGAACTAATGTAATGTAATGTAATTCAATTGGAAATTTTGGCAGAATTTCCTCTATAAAGTAGATGACCAAGTTATCGATAACAAGAATTAATTCACAAATGATATTCAATATTTATGATTCAAACGACATACAATCCCAAGTCAACTACAAGAGAAGTACAAGTACAAGTCTAATACATAACTCCACATTCTAAGTATTACAAGATATTATTCCACTTGTGAATGATCTCCTACATTTGTTGTGAGGAAAACATTGATCTCTCAGTTGGCATAGCATCCTTAAGTAGACACCTTGAGAATCTTGCACTAATAAGTTCACCGCTATAAAACCACGCCAAGTAACTGTAGAGTTAAAAACATATTTATGAGAACTCAATAACAATCGGATAAAAAAAGTATCGCATCAAAAACTTTTCGTGGCGGCCACCCATCTCGTATCTATTGTTCACCCAAAGTAGAACCTTGGGTGGGAGTGCATGTAGTACTAATCAAGGTAGTACTTGAGGTTGAGGGCCCCATAGTTGTTAGCACTTTTCCAAATTAAGGAACTTAAATCAAGGTGGTTTGTGGTGGGGAATTAGTCATAAAACAAACTCACCATAGTCTTGGCCTTCCACCTTATATTCCTTGGACTTAGAAGGTCAAAAAGCTTTCACTAGACATAATGGAGGAGGTGGGATAAATTGGACAAAACCGAGCTGATATACGCAATGTTATGGCATGTAAGGCTTAATGACCTCCCTATTCTGAATCAATCTCGTATATGAAGTTCTTGGACAAGCAATCAAATTTGAAACATATGGAAACCAATCCACCTGAAAATGTAATACATTAAAGAAAGAGGTCAAGAAAGTGAACATTTAGACATATTCAAAGTATTATGAACATACCTCATTGATACTTATCATGTCAAGTATGAGCCAAATCTCTTGTAGTCAGTTCGTACTATTTGGCTCGGATCGGACTTCCCATAACTCAGTTTGATGAATAAGCCTATTAGAGAACTTGGGGTCTCTATGGGCCTAAAATGCAGGGAAATACTCATAAATCCACGCCTACAATAATGTGAGACAACCACTTATTTCCCGACAATTAACTCTGCTAAGTACCCCCAACTGGCGATACATGTTGGCTAGAATAGCCGATTCCAAAGAGTATGCCCCAATAGTATCCGACTCTAAAGCTTCTAACAGACACTATTTCTTCACCCTATCGCCACTCTTGTCTACGAATAAAGAGCAACCCAAAACAAGAAACAACCAAGCAGACAATTATATGTCCTCAACCCTATTCGCAGCTATACATCTATTTTAAATAAACATAAGTTTTACTCGTTCACCAATATATTCTCTCTAGATCTCCACCACCAAAAATAGTGAGGTCAACACATAGTAGTTCTCCTAGAGCTGTAGAAGAGACATCTGAACAATCACTAACCCCCATACCCTCAACACCAGGCCAAGACAAAGGATGCTCTTAACATCATGCAATAAGATAGTCATATCCCCGAATGGGAGGTGGAAGAAATTAATTTTTTGGTTGCCAATGCTCCACAAAAGTTGTAATCAAGGCCTTGATATGTGATCGTAGAAGAGTTCGGGCAAGAAACAGAGGCCAGATCTAAGCAAACGTTGTTGCACGGGTCTTCCAACCTCCTTAGTACGAACCTATGTCAACAAAAGGGAGGATGAACCACTAAATCCACCGAAATCATAATTAGGGATGTCCTCTTCATCCATTATATAATTCTCTAAATCGTCATTAGAGTTCTCATCATCTTCAACATGAGTAACTGATGTGAACGTGCACCATCTCTCTCCCTCCGTAACCATGGGATCGTGGATGTCTCAGACTAGAATCTTCCTCATTGTGCTTCTAGGCACCTAATTTCATTAAAATTTGTAAGTTACATATACAATCAATCGTACTAAATATAATACTTAACACTATTCATAAATTAATAACAACCAATTCTTAATGAAACAATATCTCACAATCTCAATGCAAATAGTGGTGTAATTACCATAATTAAAATATATACAATCAATTATACAAAATAGAATATTTAATAATATTCACAAATTAATAATTATTAATTTTTAATAAAAATGATATTTCATACTAAATACACTTAGTACACTAATAGTTATATTTGTTCTTAATTAACAATTTTTTTAAGTGAAGGAGCATATGATTATTTTCATACTATATAATTAATATTAAATAATACTAAACATATAAACAAAATAATTATTTTCATATTAAATAGGCAATACTAAATATATAAATAAAATAATTATTTTCATACTAAATAGTTAATACTAAACACATAAAAAATTTTATTTTCATACTATATAATTAATACTAAATAATACTCCCTCCATTCTTTTTTGTTCTTCTCATTTTCCTCATCCGAAAATTTCAAAATATTGTTCTCACTTGAAATCTTTCCATTTTAGTTTAATATTGTGATTACGTAAAAAAGTTTAGTTGAGATCCCTATCCATGTGATATGTAGCCCATTGGTTGATTTTAAATTGTTTAATGCCATGGACTTAATAAATTCCGCTACTTATTTAATGTTCAAACTACTTGCATCATTTTTTAATAGAATCTATTCTTATTTTTAGATTAATTTAAATTATTTAATAGAATCTTAATGATATTTAATATTATCTTGGTTTCTTCCATAAATAAAATAATTATTTTTATACTAAATAATTAATAATACGTAATACTAAATATATAAATAAAATAATTATTTTCATACTAAATAATTGATAATAAACATATAAAAAATAATATATTAAATAATTTTTTATATATTTATTAATTAATAATAAATATCCTTCAAATAATAATTATAAATTTCTAAAAAATATTAAATTAAATAATTTTGTGTATGTTCATTTATTAATTAATAAATTAAAATTTAACTATTTTTTTAAAGAAAGGAAAATACCCACCCCAACCCATCGTCCAATTCGGACGGCACTCCAAACCAACCCATCATCCGATTCAAATGGAAATTCCACCCACCCCACCGTCCAGATAGCAACGATAGAAAAAATTGTAAAATTTAAAAACTTACATTTGACTATCTTGAAGGTACCGCACATGCCACTTCTCTTGAACATCCCGTAACTGCATTTACCACCTTCCCTGCTACCTTAGTTAACATCCCCATGAAACTTCATGAAGGTTATTTATCATTTCTACGAGACATAGTGTACAAGGTATGTGGGTTGAAGGTTACACTGATGGGTGGGTTTGGGGAAGAGGTAAAATAGGTTAAAGAGGTTAGGAGGGGAATATATGAAAACAAAGAGTGAGAAATGAGAAAAAAGAATTAGGTTGTTAAGTGAGAACAAAGAGTGAACAAGAAAAAAGGAATTAAAATACAAGTGTACTACAGTCTTAATGTAAAAAATTCGTATTTTATACAGCAGTCAAGAATAAATAAAAAAGCGAGTACATTAAGTGAAAGGAGTGATAAGAGGTTAAAAAGCCAAAAAAGAAAGTATAATAAATAAAGATTACGTGTAATAAGGGAAAAATTGGTAAAATACGTTAAAAATACAGGTGATGGATAGAGATTTACATGCGATGAATAACAATTCATTATATGGTCTCAAAATATTTTGAATACTAAGAATTTTAACAAAATTCCTCATTTTAATTTTCTCAACAAAAATATTACCGTATTTTATCAATAGATAACAAAGTTGCCAAAGTCATAAGGACTAATAACAGAAGAAATTCTTATCTGGAACCGAAAGAAGATGTCGTGGCGTGAAGAATATCACTGCCCTAAAGTTGAATTTGCCTGCCCCGCACTCGTACACACAGCCTCTTGGAAATCGACTCCAACGATTACATGATTCCACCCTAACTGTGTACTTGGTAAGGATGAATTGAGAACTCCACTAAAATAATGCTCGAAATATGTTTGTATTTTTCTAGGAAGAGAGGTAGGAAGCTCGATTTTCTTTTTTGTCTCGGTGAAAGAAAAAGGCAGCAAATATATAGAATAATTTGGTTGAACAAGAAGGAAAATAAAAAGAGCAATTTAAGGCTTATGAAGATAATGCTGCCATAATTAACTAAGCAATTCATGGAAATAATGACCACAATAACGGTTACAATATCGACAAATATATTGTGGCCGTTATTTACGTGTAACTGATTTCAGCCAAAAAAAAATTAGAATCATGTATAAAAGCTCCTCTTCCCATTATAATATTAATTCTTTGTAGCACCTATGGCACCTTGTGAGTCACAATGCATGGAAACTGATGGAGTAGGTTTCCCCGACAATAGAATGTTTGCAAGTAGCCCTATTAGCCACTCGACTTCTTGCCCTGCAAGTTCTAAAGTAATAAATTCATAATCCATTGTAGACTTAGCAATACAAGTTTGTTTAGATGATTTCCATAAAATAGCACCACTTGCAAGAGTAAAAACATATCTACTAGGAGATTAGATCACATTATTATCAGACACCTAATTTACATCACAATACCCTTCTAAGACACATGGTGTCCTTTGGTAATGTAGACCCCAATTAATGGTCTCCTTTAAATATTTCAACAATCTAATAAAAGCACCCCCAGTATTCACAATTATGATTATGGGTATATTTGCCCAATCTACTAACTGCATATGCTATATTAGGCCTTGTGTAGTTTATTAAAAACATAACACGTCTAATGATCTTGGCATATTCCTTTTGTGAAACAATATTACCATGTTCTTTTTCAAATGTATACTAGGGTCATATGGGGTTTCATAGGTGAATACTCAAATTGATTAAATTTCTTTAAAATTTTCTCAATGTAGTGAGATTGATTTAAAGACAACTCATATGGAGTCCTAGTAATTTTTATTCCAAGAATCACATCATCTTCTCCCAAATCGTTCATGTTAAAACAAGAGCTTAGAAAATTTTGGTTGTATTAACAACGTCTATGTTAGAACAAAAAATAAGCATGTCATCCACATATAGACATATTATAACACAACCAAACTCATCAGATTTTGAATAAACACATAAATCAAAATCATTCACCTGAAAACCATAAGAGGTAATTGTTTGATCAAACTTTTCATACCGCTGTTTTGGTGCTTGTTTTAGACCATATAGGGATCTAATGAGTCTGCAAACTTTGCTTTCTTGTCCTGGTATCACACATCCTTCTAATTGCCTCACATATATTTCTTCTTGCAAATCACCATTAAGAAAAGCAATTTTCACATCCATTTGATGCACAATAAGATTATGAATGGATGCAAGAGCTATAAGTACTCTAATAGTGACAACCTTGGTTATAGGTGAATAGGTGTCAAAGAAATCTAAGCCCTTCTTTTGGTGGTTTCCACAAACTACTAATCTAGCTTTGTATTTATCTATTGAACCATCAGGCTTTAGTTTCTTTTTGAATACTCATTTTCTACTTAAAGGCTTAGAACCCTTAGGAAGGTTAGTCAAGATCCAAGTGTTATTACTCATGATAGATTCTATCTCACTATTTATGGCATGTGACCAAAAACTAGAATCAATGGAACTCATGGCCTCCTTGTAGGTTCTAGGGTCATCTTCTAGTTCAAAAAGATTCATAACTTGCTCATCTATTGATTCTTGTTCAGCTAGAAAGGTTGTAATAAAATAAGGACCAAAATTCTTCTCAACTCTAGCTCTCTTACTCTTTCTAGGTTCTATAGACTCACTAGAGGATGCAATCTCATGTTGTGAAATGCTAGAAGATGATGCAATAAGTAAAGATAGATGATCATGCATTTTCAAAGGAAAAATATGCTCAAAGAATTCAACATCTCTGGATTCATTTATGGGTCCAATTCAAGAACCATCTTTAAGAATTAACCTGTAAGCAGTACTCTTAGTAGCATAACCAATAAAGATACTATCGACCAATTTTAGTCCTTTGAAATTTAGGTAAACCAATTTTACCTAGACACCCCCATACTTTAAGAAAGTTAAGGTTATGCTTATAACCTTTCCACAATTCATAAGGAGTCTTATCTAGTTTTTATGAGGAACACGGTTTAAAACATAACAAGCAAAAAGAAGAGCCTCCCCCACATATCAGTAGGAATACCATAACTTATAAGCATAATATTCATCATTTCTTTTAAAGTCCAGTTTTTCCTTTCAACTATTCCATTTTGTTCAGAGGTATAGGTTGCTATGTATTCATGGCTGATTCCAATTTCCTCATAGAATTTCTTGAGAGAATTCCCATCATATTCCCCTCTCTCGGTCTGATATGAGCCTTTTTATTTTGAGGTCTAATTGATTACCTTAGCTTTGTAAATTAAAAAACTTAGCTTCACCCTCATCTTTTGAACTCAACAAATAGACCTTAGTGAAATGAGAAAAATCATCTACAAAAGTGATATAGTAGTGTTTCCCTCCCCTTCTCATTGAGTTTTTAAAGTCATCTAGGTCTGAGTGAATTAACTCTAGTAGAGAAGAAGACCTATTGACAACTTTATTGAAAGGTTTCTTTGGATGTTTAGTCTCCACGTAAACTTGGCACTTATCAAACTCCGTGGAACTAAAGTTAGGAATTAAATTAAGTTGTTTTAATCTCTTAACAGAAGCTATACTAACATGTCCTAACCTAGAGTGCCACAAAGAAATAGACTCAGCAATATAAATAGAACCAACAGAAGTTTTATTATCAATCATAACATCAACATCAAGAGTAAAGAGCCCCCCATTACAGAAACCCTTACCCACAAATTCCCCATTTCTAGTGAGTACAACCTTATCAGATTCAAAAGTTAATTTAATGCCTTCTTTATTAAGCAAAGCTCTATAAATAAGATTCCTGTGAATATCAGGCACATGCAACATATTTTATAAAGCAATTATTTTTCTAGAAATGAGTTTTCAAAGAACTTTTCCCTTTCCATGGACACTCACAGAACTTGAGTTGCCCATGAAGACAAATTCCCCATCTCTAACCTGTTCATAAGATTTAAACAATTCTTTATTAGAGAAAATATGACGAGTTGCACCTGTATCGACGATCCATTTAGTCACATTACTTACTAAATTTACTTCTAAAACAATTGTAGCAATAATCTCTTCAGTAATATTAACCTGTGATTTAGAGCTATTACCACTGCCCTCATTTTCAGAGCCGGGTCCATGTCCCTTAGGGCCAAACTTGGAAGAATGTCCTATTTCACCACAAGTATAGCACTTTACATTGAAAGTAAGTTTTTGATAGGAATTATTATTCTTGGAAAACCTGTTAGACTTAGTGTCGTGAACCTGATTAGGTCCCTTGCCTTTGAAACTCCTAACTTTACTTGCAGACTTAGATTCAACCAGATTAGTAGTAGAGAAAGAATGATCACGAGGTTTAGATTTCACCTTAATTCCTTTTTGTTCCTCAATTTTAATATGAGAAACCAATTCCTAGATAGTGGAATCTTTTTGTTTATGCTTCATGGAATGGACATAGGTATCCCAAGAAGGCAACAATTTTTTAAGAAGATAGTTTGCTTGAAAGGCCTCACAGATCTTTATTCCCTCATCAACAATATCAGTACATAAAGTCTCATATTCATGAACTTAATCTAAGACAAATATGTCATCAGTCGTACAAAAATTCAACCATCGACTACAAACATATTTTTTGTCCCAAGGTCATAAGTACCATACTTAGCTTTGAGAGCATCCCATATGTCTTTAGCATTTTTAGACTTGCTATAGATTAAGTAGAGTGGTTGAGTCATATAGTATAATCATTCCACGACAGGTTTTATTATCTTTAGAAAAGTCTCTAAACAAATTCACAGGAGCAGAATCAACAGTTAGAGTAAAATCAACACCAATTTGCCCAAGAAAGAACTCCATTTTATCATACCACATCTTATAGTTTTTCCGTCAACGAGATTCATTTTGGACATATCAGGAATGAAAGAACTAAGCATGGCAGAATTCAAGGGTACAATAGAAGGAATAAAAGTTCAAGATTTGTTATCAGCCATAGAGTGATATGGGAAATTCGACTTTAGAATGTTATTAAAGGACTAATAAGAAAATAAATTCTTATTTGGAAACCGAAAGAAGATGTAGCTTGAAGAATATCATTGCCCTAAAGTCAAATTTTCCTCGCACTCGTACACACGGCCTCTTGGCAATCGATTTCAAGGGTTACAAGACTTCACCCAAACTGTGTACTCAGTAAGGATGAATTGAGAACTCCACTAAAATAATACAAGAAATGAGTTTGTATTTTTCTGGGAAGAGAGGTAGGAAGCTCGATTTTCTTGTCTGTCCCAATGAAAGAAGAAGACAGAAAATATATAGAATAATTTGGTTGACCAAGAAGGAAAATCAAAAGAGCAATTTAAGGCTTATGAAGATAATGTTGTCATAATTAACTGAGCAATTCATGAAAATAATGACCATAATAACGGTTACAATATTGACAAAGATACTGTAGCCTTTATTAACGTGTAACTGATTTTGGCCAAAAAATATTAGAATAATGTATAAAATCTCGCTCGTGCACGTGTCACAAACCGAACTAGGATAGGCGACAACGGCAACACGCGAGGGGTTTCCTATGTCTAGCCCATACTACATGTTCAACAATATCAAAGAGGACTCACCTTTATAAGATGAACAAAATTCCCTCAACCCATCTATGTGGGACAAAATAAAAAGTAGAGACTAGAACTATTTCTCTTTTGAAGGAAAACTAAGGAGTATATCCCGTATATCTTCAACAAATCGTTTAATCAAACACACTCTAATCCTATAGTGTAAACCTCAATTCATCTCATTTTAAAGAGGATTTTGAGTGTAATGAGATATATACATAAACATGTATCTTTCATCATCTTTATATAATGTCCTCTAAAAATGTAATGTCCTAGCTAACCATCTTTATGTTAGATAATCAAATCAACATGTCACTGGATAGGCTCACTTCGTACAATAAACAAGCTAACTTAGCGGTCCATTAAATAGTGCAATAAACTTTAAATGGTTAAAACCAACTGATAAGGTTCACAAACTTATTAATTAGATCATTCACAAACTTATTAATGATACTTCCTCCATTTTTATTTAGTAGCAACTAAGTGCAATTAACAACAAACCAAGGAACACTGAGGGATAAAGGGGTCTTACAATTCATGTGATTGTCTAATAAAGACCATCGAACTATTATAGAAAATATTCAAATTGCGAAGGGCTCTTCTTGGAAAGATTTGGAATCATCGAAGAACACTATTTGTGTAAAAAATGTCTCGATTATTTTGTCATGTTTTGTTCGTATATTGTACCTACATGATACACCCTTTATATTGTACTAATCAAGACCGATAATTGAATATCATGATTACATCAACTAATTATGGACACTCTATATATCTATATACCTTTTAGTTTGATTGTAACGAAGTGATCACCAATATGAGGCTTTTGTATGCATTAAATTAACCCACCTTTAATAGATTAAAACTATATGTATAATTAGGATCTTAATATTGTTAATTATTTGCAAAACTTGGATTATGTGATATATAATTGAAAAGGAGTAGAGTTGCTTATAGTAGATTATGGCTTAAGGCCTAATTCTTATCTCACCCCTATTTTCACTTTGGTTCAAGAAAGTTACAGACTTATGTATGAAAACATTTACTATGGATATGTCCTTTCAAAATGTCCTTTAGTTTGTCCATACTCGTCAAATCCTTAGCAAAGATTTATGAGTCTTCTTTTAAAGATTTATTAGTGACTCCTAATTTTGACCCTTTGTTGACTCTTTTGAAGAGTTAATCATGCAACCCTCATGTGTCAAACACGTTTGCACATACAATGACATTTGCGTTGGCAAATCAACAAATACAATACAAGTAGTACAATGATAAACTGATACACTAATAATACTCATTCCATACTCGTTTGATACAATAAAAATACATATTTAATAATTACTATCTCATAAATATTTTGTTTTGCAATGACTTATCAACATCAAGATTGTCCAATGATTGAATTGACCATCATATAATAATAAGTTATCACGTGAGTTGACCCCATATGAATATAATAAAACAATCAAAACCAGATCATAAATGAATAATAACTCAATTTCATGAATGACTAGAGTAGAATCCAATATGGTCCAGACGGAATTTCAAGCGAAACAAAGATAACTTGAGCTAGAATGACCCATTACCATAAATGACCCAACCCGAAATCTACATGAACCTAAAATCAATCATTGTAACTCGTCCAAGAATCGATCTAGATTGACCTGAATCGACCATAACTCAAATTGAATTTGTCCAGATCTGAACCCAAACACAAACCGAATTTGAGTAAGCAAATAACGTATTTGACTCAATTCAATAATGAGTCGGCCCAAAAGTTCAAATGGACCAATTTTAACTTAGATCCAATAAGTATCGACCTGTGACCAATCACCCCAAAACTGATCTGTTGACCCAAACGGACACATGTAGTACATTTTTTTGGCAAGGAGATAGACTAAAAAAAATAAAGGTAATTCTCAATGGTAATCCTATACTTTTATGTTTTATATGTGCTCAACTAAAAACAAAATTTCAATGGTAGCCCTTTACACTTTATTATTCTTTGTCGTGGCATTGATGACACAAACTTTTGAAATTTCTTCCTTTTTCTTAACCCCCCACCACCTCTTCCTTCTCTGCTTTCTCACCACCTTCTTCTCCGACCACTTCTTCCTCCTTCTGGGCTTCCTCAACTCCCTCTACAACCACTTCTTCCTCCTTCTTGGCTTCCTCACCTTCACTGTAACCTCTTGATTTTCCTCCTTGCCGCTCTTTTCCAATTCCACCTTCTCCTCAACGACTTCCTCATTTTTCACCACCAACTGTTAAATTCCAACATCAACATCACCAACAGAAGTCGTTTCCACTCCTTGTCCTCCAGCTACTACCACTCCAACATCCTCCAATTTAGATTCTAGGACATTCTCCTCCTCCTTTCCATTTTTACACACATCCTTAGCATTCGTCTCCAACTCTTCCAGTATTTTAACATCACTATTATCATCCGCAACTACAGCTGCAGGTGCCAATTTGTTGCCTTCACCTTCAATTACTCCCTCTTTCTTCTTCGTCTCCAACTCCTCCATCTTCACATCATAGTCATAGTCAGCTAGAGCATGTGCAACAAGTGCCAAAACATCCACGTTGGAATCCTCAACATCCTCCCCTTCGTTCCCTCCTCCTTGAGTCGTATTAAGCTCTTCAATCTCAAAATCAACACCATCTACAACCGCCAGAGCCAATTATTTCGATTTCAATTCCTCTAACTTGGATTCTGCAACCACTTCCACGTTATTAACCTCCAACTCATCCATTTTCACATCATCATCCACAACATTAGATTCAGGTCCCAATTCCTCCAATTTTACATCCTCAGATTTATCTTCCTCAATTCCTCCAACCGTAGTAGAAAACTTTGTTAAATCTCTAGTATGGCAATGCTCTGAAAGTGGTGGTTCGTTGGCTTGAGGAAACATATGTTCGGAAATAGGAGAGGGGGAAAGAGTGACCTCGTCTTCGTACTCCATAGAGGGAGAAATAGAAACCTAGAGATTGGGGGTAATTGAAGAATAAAGGAAGAAATTTGACAAAGACGACGGAGAGAATTTGACCATATTTAAGAAAAAGGAAGAAATTTTAAAAAATTTGTATCATTAAAACTATGATAAAAAAAATCATAATGAGTACGTTGCTATCACTGAAAAAGTTTTTTTTAATCAATTACGTTTAACATGTTAAAGTACGTGGTTGCCCCTAAATTACCCAAATAAAAAAACACCCTCTCTACCGGCATGGCTAGCCGACGTACAAATGTACAATCACCTTATATGGTACTTACTCTTGCATTTTTGAGAAGCACGCCAATGCCCAAATTGCAGCATTGCGTAGAGTGCTGAATAGCTTATACGGTCGACTCCAGATAATTGACATCACCATCTTAGTAGGTGAGCTCTCGTCTTACTTCCTCTTTACTCGTCCATTATTGCTGTATGATTTGATTCCATATTCCCAAGTTTCTCACATATTTTTGAATCTTGATGAATTCCTAACATTGTTATTAAATTAACCCAAAATTTGCAGTAATTTTGTCTTTGGAATAGACGCATTAAGTCATTTCATCTGAAATTAGGTTCTGGGTATGTAAAGATTGTTACTTTATTTGTTTTTGGTGGGAAAAATTCGATAGCCTGATTGTGTAAGATTCTTATGTTCTTGGCTTTCCAAGCTTGAACGTAGGTTGCACTGAAACGTATACAGATATGGATACAATAAGCCATAGCTATCCGTTAAACAATACGCTAAAATTCAAATAAGCTACTGTGAATTCTAGAGTTTTAGATTGGTATTGTGTTTGATGGATAATCTTCCTGTTGAAGTAATGGGTAACATATTGTCTCGACTTGGGTCGGCCAGGGTTGTCTCGACTTGGGTCGGCCATGGTCCAGGAACAGAGGCAAACCCAAGATTTTTCGCCTGGTGAGTCACAATCGATAATCACATATATAATAATTTTTTTTACCAAACAACCAAATAATAATATTAAAAAATATATCTAAATATACAAATACAATTAGTGGGCGGGCTATATGCTAATATCCTATCCATATGCTATGTGGTGGGTTTAAACCTGCTTTTAAACCTCAAATTCAAAGTTAATAGCTACCATTCTCTATTTTTTGTTGGTGCATTATTTTCGTGTTCATTTAGTCTCAAGTTTATCTTCTAATTTATAAACAGCGCGAAGAATATGCTGCTGATGCATATGAAACTGAAGACAATTGAGAGGGGGGTGGGGACACAAATACCAAATCATCTTATTATTTCCTCAAGATAATCTACAGTTAGACATATTTTATTTTTCATAAATTCCAGTAAATTAAGACTTTACTTCTAACCTATTCTAGTGCATAATGTTGATGACTAAATCAAACCTGTTTTAGTAGGTTACACCTCAAAATTTCACAACTAAACATTGCCCGCCTCAAAATTTCATCCATTCCAACAAATCACATAAAATTAAGCAACACCCACTACCAAATTTCACCTTAGTTAAGCCATAATTTCCAAAATACAGTAATCAAAAGTACTCAACTCCAATGAAATCCCTCAACTCTAATGAACTCCAAATTCCAATCCCAACTCAAGTACTCAACTCTAATGAAATAATTAGGAAATAATTATTATAATAATAATTGAAATAATTAAATAAAACCTAGAAATAACTCAATACTCAAATAAGAAATTACCTTGTGTCCTTGTGCTTTTGTGAGATTGTGATTGGGTATTTGGGTGAGTGACTGAGCCACTAAGGTCGGTCAGTCGGTCACTGTGCCTGGCAGCCTAGGGAGGGTATTCGGTGTGGAGGACTCGAGCAGTGGAGTCGGTGTGGCCGTGTGCAAGAGTGCAAGACTCGAGGTGTGTGACTCGGTTTCTCGGTGTGACAGTGTCTCGGTGAGGTCGTGAGGAACTGAGGACTACCGGCGAGATTCGGTGAAGAGGTGGCGAAGAGCAGGGGAGCAGGGGCAAGGGCTTGAGGAAGGAGGGAGTTTGGGAAGAATTTTGCTGAACTTAAGAATTGAAAATTTTTTTTTAGAAAAACTTAGAATTATTTTTGGGCCCGGTGAGTCATTTGACTCGCCAGGCCTAAAGCCCAGTCCGCCCCTATCCAGGGATGTGGTTGTTGCATCCGCTACATGCCGAAAATGGAGTGAGGCTAGGAGGAATCACCTCCATTCTCTCTTGTTCGACTCCAGTGATTGGCCTGCTTATCACAAAAAACAACGGTATACATTGGAGATTGTTATTTGTTATCACTCAGACTCTCTTCCAAGCAAGGGGACTTCAACGCCTTTGGGTTTTTATGGATAATGTTGATGTGTTCTCAGCTGCCCCTGTCGTTTCTTGGCTGTTGTAGACCCACGACTCGTTGCGTCTATTATGTGAGGACAACCCCAAATGTGAAGATTCTAGGAAAATGTGGACGGCGTAGAGGTTTTGGCTTTATCTCATAATTCTATCATTGTTGTCGAGCCTAGTAAGCGGACTCAATGTTTGTCCTATGCTTGAGGTGTTCAAGCTTCTTAATCTGGATGCCATGTCTGAAAATCATACGACATTGGAGATTTGTAGTACTTCTTTGAAAGATGTCTATATTGATGGTAATAGCATGGACAAGGTTATATTAGAGGCTGATTGTATTTAATGATTGCACCCTTGAAATGTTTTTGCTTGTTGGGAAATGTGGGTTGAGGATTCTTAAGATTGATGATGTTAGTGTTTTGCAATTTGATACTGGGAAGAACGATTAAAATCTCAAAGTTGTTGATGTAAGGAACGTCACAATTACATGGCCAAAATTGTATCAAATGATGTTTTGGTCACCGAGATTGAAAAATCTTCAACTTTGGGGTGGTGCATTTGACGATGAAGATGAAGTTGTGGATCTGGAGACTGCTGGTACTTTCTTTCCTTGATTGAACCATCTCTCTTTGAGCTATTAAAAAGACTGCGCTTCACTATTGTTTGCTGGGATCATCATCTTGTTTGAAGAATGTAGTGTGATAGAATAGGGGTGGATGGTTATCAATGATCTCGTCAGCAAATGGTTATCTGGAGTGCTAGAAAGATGCCCTAACCTCAAGAAGTTGATTATGTATGGGAACTTTTCAAGGGCCAATCGCCCGAGGAGTGCAATGCTCTTGCTCGCTTCACCTCATCCACTGTTCAGCTTTGAGGATTCATTCTCAAGTAGAGGTAATGTTTGAATTTGAATGACAAAGGGCATACTGCTTATGCACCTACCTTAACCATACCTTGCAGGATCAAGGCTGAGAGTTAGGAGTTTCTAAAACTTTATATGTTAAGAAGAAAAAAAAGCTAAGCATTGAGAAACATGTACCATACGCATTTCTGTTTCTATGAAAAGATATAAAATATCAAAAAGTTGTGTCCCCTAGTTACACCTGCAGCCATACAATGTTGGTTCTCTTGATCATGGTTTGGTAGCAAACATGGAACGAGATGCAAGTTTTGTATCTCGTAAATTATTCATGTACAGGCTACCTTTACCCCTCAGATACGTATTAATGTTATACCATGAGAAAGGTGCAGATGCTATGGCCAGTTTCTGTGAACAACTAGTGGTCTTAGATAATGGGCACGATTTGTTGTTGTTGATGCATAGACAAAGGGCAAGATGTGCATTTTGAACACTGTGGAGTACAAAATTTCTGTAATTCTCTGTAACCTGATGTTCTTTGAATAGCCCACAGATGAATGTGTCAGAGAATTGATACTGAAAGATGATAGAAACATAATTATGTTGGCTGCCACTGTAATTAACTCATGTTTTTCTCCGGAGATCAGATTAGCAATAATGGTGCTAATATACTCTAGCAAAGCACTGAACATATGTTTCACGAGTTATTCTGCTAGCAATTGTCTTCAACAAAGATTAAGCTGGACTCATAAACCAATCAATCTTTACTTGGGAGACATAATGATAACTTGCTACCAGTTTCGAAATCTGACTGTGGAGGACGAAATCCATATACAAATTCTACTACTCGTTACTGAATTGGAGAAAATATTTACAGCATTTCAAAGATAAAATAAGACAACAGAACAGCGGTAAGGTATTTTGCTTTGTGTATTGCATAGCCTAAAAGAAACACTACATTATTAATTTCTGAGGATCAGCATACATAAATACTCCATACTAATTACTATATTTGAAATATGGTTTCTCTATGAATCTAATCTAAGGAGTGCAGCTCCGACTCCTCCTCATAGTTCTCAGCTGATCTTGAGCTCTCTGTGTCCTGTTCAGTACTTCCTGCAAGTTTTGCTCCTCGTGATACTGCAAACACCACAAGCATATAAAACTAGATGAATATCTCTGAAAATGTTGGCAGAAGATGCATAGATAAATTAACGTGATAAGACTTCCCCATACCAAACTACTCGATTTGAGCCATCTTGGCCCAATATTATCAAACCATTCACAAACTTACATGGTATGATCCCAATTTGATCCAATCCTGGTGGAAATTAATGTGAATTATTGATTACTAGAATCATCATAAGCTAGTTGTCAAGAACCCGAATATCATTTACCCGCCTTGGTCTAATCCGACCCAAAAGTAAAACCAACATTTCAGACCAGAATGACTGTCTGCCAACTATGACTTCCTAAAGCCAATGGATAGAACAGAAACATTACTTCATGAGCATATGCCAATTTTTAGTTTTAACAACCATGAACCAATAACTTGGAGGTTGTCACGAACTTTTCTTAAAAGCAAAGCGAGAAGGATTACCTGCTGCTTCCTTTCTCTCTCAATGTCTTCCTGCAATGATGAGCAGCAATGTGAGACATAATTTGTAGCAGTGTTTGTAGCTTTCAATAATATGGAGTATGAATGTCTGAATAAAACAGGAAACACTTGTTATTACCAGGGCTTGCTTTAATTGTGCATTCTCGTCCCTTAATTGGTTTAGTTCTGCTTCCAACTCCACGGTATACGCCTGTAGAGAATGTAATTTAGTGTACCATATAATTGCAGGAACTAGCGCGGCAGTGCAAGATAAATTGGCCAACAGAAAATGGCGGTTCTACAGTCCAGAATTGCTCTTCTATGAAAATTTATGTTACTCAATTTTACAGTATGTAGTTATGTATTATGAATGAGGAGCCCCTTATTATGATACTAGGAGTGAAAGATCTAACATAAAGCTTGGGACAGAGTATCTTAAATACACAGACCGAATAGTTTATCTAAAGAATAAAGGGATACCTGTTTCCTGGCTCTAGACCTGGCAGCAGACTCTCTATTCTTGATCATCCTTCTCTGTCTCCTCTCCACCACTTTCTCCACTGGACCATCGATTATCCTCTTCCTTCCCCGCAACGCAGACATGTCTAGCCCGTATTTCCCACCCGGATTGTCTACCTGGCCCGGTCCACACATACCTTCTGGTGAAACAGGGCTATCTGGTGACAGCCCTGAACCAGGAGCAAAAGCTCCACCGGAGGGCCCTCCATAACAAGCCACTGAGGGCCCCACAGCCGGAGTTAGATATCCGTTATTCCTTTTTCCATTCCGGTAGCCGGAACTCTCCCCTGCACTTGGCGGGATAGGCTGGTAGGCACCTTCTGGGCTCATGCCAATCATAGGCCGTGGGACGAATGGCGGAATCATCTGGGGTGCACTGAAACCGTACTGGTGGTGAGGCGGGTGCTGTGCTGGTGACGAAGAGGGAGCCACAGCCAATGGTGCTGCTGCCACGAACCCACATTGCTCCCGAACTACACCTGCTTTAATCAGGAAATCCTCTAGAGTCATCTCTCCAAACGTTGCTTGGCGCTGAGCATCATCATTGGAATTGACCACCTGTTGCTGCTGCTGTTCATCCTCAGGATGTCCGATCCTCTGAATCTCAGTCCAAACTTCATCAACCGTCTTCCTGCACAGTGGGGCAGGAAGAGTGAGAGAGCCTTGCCTCAGCAAGCTAGGCTGCTTAGCTAATGCACCCCTACTACTTGAAGCAGCTGCAACACTAACAGAAGGCAGCTGAATATTATCACTAGGATGTTCCTGATGATGGGTATGATGAGCCTGGTTTTCCTCGGCAGTCCAGATACTGTTTAGGAACTCGTCCATATTCATCGACCCAAAATTCTTTCCATTCTCGCTAAGGGTGTGCTGAAACTCATCCAAGGTCAGAGAGTATATCGACGACTGGCTCCCCAAGCTCGGTAACCCGTAATTGTCTTCGTTGTTGGATTCACCGTTTCCATGGTTGTGGCTGCGGTCAGTTAAGTAGCTTTTGGGGTTGTGACGAGGATCTATGGTGGTTGCCATTGATGGTGAATCAACTTCTGCTTGTGCGGTAAGCTCCAACTCGGCCGCTACCATTTATATATTTCTCCCCGCTTTAATATTTGGGTTCAATTTGCTGTTGGAAGCAGCTTGAGGACTCTGAAGCTGCAGCAGATCAAACTAGAACAGTTTCTCATAACCGTCACAATAGAGTAGACATAGATAAAGAAAGTGGGGAAAGAATTGAGACGTCAACAAATAAATTCTTCCCTATTTTTGTCCACACCCCAAACTCCAAACGAAAATGAAAGATAGCCAAAGTTAAACAAATAGAAAGAACAAAAAAGTACAAGACCTGTTTGATGTTGCAGCAGTTTTTCCCTATGCATTTTTGGTTTTCTTTTCTCAAAGTTTTTCAGGCTTCTTTATTATTATTCATTAATGCAGCTACTATTATTATTATTTTTATTGTTGTTGGTGGTGTTGATGTTATCTTTGCTACTACTATAGTTGTTTCTTTTACACAAAAGAGGAAAGTACTTAATAAATATTTTTTTTATGTAAAGAGAAAAGTAGACGAGATTTGATCTTAAAATATCACCCTTCAAAACTTTAACTAATTAAACTAGTTGGCATCTACAAAGTACTTAATATTAAATAGGCACTAGGTCACTAAAGAGTCTTGCAACACCGTAAATTAAACAAATTACAACAGAGCCAGAAGCACAATGGTACAAACTAATTAGACCAAGGAACATGAGGCCTATTAAATATTAAAACAATGAAAAAGTCTTAGAGCTTCAACATCATAGTCTTAGGAAATCAAAGGATTTGCACACTCATGGAAGTACAAGTGCTTTAATCAACTCGAGGGCTATTTGACCTAGGATTCGAACCCTTTGTGTGTGTCTTTATAGGGTTGTTTTCTAGTTTTGTATCTTCGTGTGGATTAAGGTTTCAATACCTAGATTCACATCACAGGAGTCGTTGGAATTGTGATTGTAATAAGTTTATTATATCTAGTGTGATTTCTGCTTCATTTGCTTCAAGTACACTTGTTCATATGTATTAATGAAACTTCTTATCAAATTTCTAAGTGCAAATTTGGTTTGTTTAAGTTTAGATTCTTTCTACTAGACTCATTTTCAGGGGAAGATAATTTGAGGGAAAGATGCAGCCATGGTCTAGCCATGTTCAACAAAATAAAAAGCCAAAATTTGCTAAAAAAACATTCATTAAAGTCACAAACAAGAATTTTAAATTACACCGTGCTACTAATAATTCTCATAGATAACTCTCTAATTTTGAAATATAATCAACTAAAGAAAAAAAAAAACTTTATCATTGATAGCCCTTTCTTTTTTAAAGTTATTGTGTATGACCTTAATGACATGTTTTAATAAGATTAAAACTTTTTAAGTGATATTTAACTATAATTAGACACTGATAGGTATTTCCACTTAATCCTCATTCAATTCCCTTATACATCATCATCCACCTTATTGAATATCTAATTGGGAATATCTGACCATGGTTAGATATCACTTTAAAAAAAGTTTCAATCTTGTTAAACTTGTTATTAAGGCCATGTACAATAAATTTAAAAAAGAAAGAGCTATCATTAATAAATAAATAAAAAATTCAGTTGACCAACTATAATTTTAAAAAGTAGTGGGTTACCATTAAAAATTACTCAAAAAAATTTAATATGTTTAAATGTTTGAAAAGTATATGTAAACTAGTTATCTATTAATCATACCCCTAACTACAAGACAAGCTTATACAGTAAGTAAAAGACAAGCTTCTTTTTTGTACTATGGTCCCTTTGCTTCCTTTATTTGATGTTATCTTATAATTTTTGGCCTTATCTTATGTCCATCATTTACATCTTAGTCATGGGATATGATTGTTGTTACTTGGATTAAGATCAGCACAAAATTTTCAAAGATAAACAAATACTTTTCGTTTCAATGTTCCCCGTTATATATAGCTAATTAATTGGAGAACATTTTGTTTGCAACAATGAAAGTGATGTTTTTCCAACTCAGGTATAAAATGCTTATACAAACAAACGGATAGGACAGCGCGACTAACTACTTGTATAAAGTAGTTTCTATGATAAGATATTCACGACTATTTTATATACACGGAACACAATAATAATAAAAGCTGACCCTTTAAAATAACAATAAAAATTACTCATTAAAGTTGATAAAGATTGACATATGTTGTGTTGAGGGGTAATTTTTGCTATATTGAAGAGTCACTTTTACTGGGAACACAATAACTTTATTATATCTCGTGTATATACAATACTTTTTGTAAGAAATTAGGGTTTTTTTTTAAGCTTCAAGAAAAGAAAAAGTAGCTTATATTAGTAGGCCCAATGCGTAATATACATGAAACAAGGGACTCTAATCATTCTATTGGGGAAGAACTTGAAAACTTACGAGGTCTAATAATATGAACAACGTTTATAAATTTCTACTTCGAATGACAAAAATATCCATAAGCACTCCCCGTAGCTATAACTAGGGGTGTTTGACAAATCAAGCTATTTAGATTCAGCTCGGTCAAATAGAGCTCGGTTCGAGACTTAAACGAATCAAATCGAGCAAGGTTTGACTCGACTTGAAAGTTCTTTAACAAGCTCGATAAATTTTAATATATAAATATTTTTATAAATTTTTAATATAAATTGTTTAAATTTAATACATATATATATATATTATATTTTGCATTAATTTTTTATATTTTATTCTTAAGAAATCAAATTTTTAATTAAAAATTTGTTGTCGAAGCCGAGCTCGAGCCCTGATCTAAAAAACTTGTCGAGCTTCGAGCTCGAGCCGAGCATATCCTTATTAAACTGAGCCCATTATTATTCGGGTTTGACTCATTGATTAAGCACCCTAACTACAACAATACAAACATCCTCAAAAGAGTGGTATGATGTCGTCGATTGATAAAAGGGTAGCCCATACCTCTCTCAAACCCAAACTAGAATATGGTAAGCCACTTTCTAATACGATAAATTTATGGTATGATTGAGATGTAAAACTATCTAACTCAGTTGTTTAAAAAAAGACAAAAAGAGTAGAAATTTCTGATATCCATCACCCATGCCTGGCTCACATCTTACATCTAGGAAATATAATCGGAGTAACCCCTTTTTAAACATTTTTTAAACTTTATATAATAAGGATTATAATGATAATCAATAGTCAAGTATTCCACTAGCAATTGTTTAGTTAGTGGACTCAAAAGCATATCTTTTGTTGTTTTTATAAAAGAACACACAAATAAAAGAGGAGGATACGTATAGCGTCGTGACAGGGAAAGACCGAAATATGGATACTTCCCTTATTTGGAAATGGTGCCCAATTGTTCCTTCGTATCCATCCTTTTTATCTTTACAATTAACTATTAGGTATCCCCAATATCTAATATTTTATTATCCTTTGTCTCTGTTTGTTTGGTAAACTTTTTTTTTTTTTGAGCTAAAATTTAAAAATTTTGAAAGTTAATTCTAATTATATTATAACAAATAATACGTTTTAAGTGAGATTTTAGTGTTTATATTCTCCCTAATTGCTCTCTCTCTCCCCATATGGGCTGACTTCCAATGTAGAAGGTTGCCCAAATTATGGGGCTCTCGGAAAACCAAAGAGAGTGTTCAAAGTCTTCTTTTTTCTTTTTTTTTTTTTGTTTTTGTCTAATGAATTACTAACACTTGTCATATTTTAATTAATTCTATTTTATTGATAATTTCCGCCGGCTATAAAAACTTATAACGAATATAAAAAATTTTGATTTTAAAAAAAATAAAAATACCAACCACTCTATTTTTTTTCTTTTATAATATAAGCCTATATTTAATACATTTTTTCAACCTCAAAATTTCATCATATTTCTCTCAACTACATTAAACTCCCCTCTCAAATTATTTTTTTCTTAAGATGGATAACAATTAAATTATGAGAATAGCCCAAATTCTCAAAATAATCGCAATTTCCAAGGAAATCCCATTTTTTTTAAAAAGCATCAATTTCAATTTGTCAACTTATTCTAATGATTTACCATTAGAAAAAGAATCTTAAAATTTTATTTAATGTGTTAATTATTGAATCTAATTATATAAAGATAACAAATAAAATAAAATTAAATTATTGGTGGTGGGGTATGTAAAAATAGGAGATAGAATTAATTAGATAAATTTAACATTGTGGGGGGAAAATATGAGTTTTGGAATATTATAGAGTAAAATTAGTGAAAAATAAGGTAAACGAGGGAGAATATTTAAAACCATGGATTTAGTAATAAACATAAAACATAATTAGAATTTATGATTAAAGTTAATTTGACTCTCAAAATAAAAATATAACAACTAATATGAAACCGATTGAGCAATATGCAACACAACAAATAAAAAGTGGTTAAACCTGATTTGATGGAATAGTAGTATTCTATCCAAATTCTTCAAGTCTGAGACTTCCAAGTTTCTGCTAGAAAACCCATCAACAAAGGTTGAAAAAATGTGGAGGACAATTAAAAAAAATTTGGGATGAAAGTGCTGGAAAAATGGGTGTAGAGGGAAAAACGGAAAAGTAAATACGGGTACCCCTTATGTTGTGGGGTAGCCAATGGAAGGGGCCCAATTAGTCTGGGGCCGTGGTACAGGACCGTAGGAATTACTTGACCTCTTTTTAGTTGTCCTATTAGACTTTTCGCTAAAATGATTTTAAATGTTTTTATTTTTAAATTTATAAGAAAAAAAATTTATAAAAATTTGACATTTTAAAAATTTATATTAAAATATATTCAATAAAATTTTATTTAAATATATTATTTCCTATAAAAAATCTATGATCATTTTCAAACCACAACACTATAAAAAGAAATAGTTGGGAGATATGGGAGTAATGGAGAGGGAAGGGGTTAAGTGGGACCAATGACATTATATAATAAAGTTTGGTGTACTATGAATTGAATTTTATAAATCTGGGATTTGAACTGTGAAGTCTGCTTAGGTTAAGGGCTCAAATGGGTATAACAGTACTTTCATGTTCGTGTAAGACAGATTTGTTAGACTTAACTGAGGTGTTGGCACGTGTGCAATAGGTGGATTCATGCGGCTCTCCCCAGCTTGACGCGTGGCTTCTTATTTTATTGTGAAAATTGGTCGTAAGTATGACCCGATTCGAACTTTATCCCCCGTATATGACAGGTTGGGGTTCAGGTTTTTAACGGGTGTAATTAATAGAACATAACAATGTTATGTAGGACAATACACAAAGGATCCGGCTATGCTTGGGCACCCTTTTAAAAGTCGTGGCATAACATGGAACCTAGAGCCATCTTTACTCGTAACCAATGAGGACCATTTGACAGTTCTAGCTACAGTTGACGCACTCCTTGAAGAGGATCACGACCTACAATATAATTAACAGTCAACCCAACAATTTATATGAGAAATAAATTAATAAATATGAAAATTAAATGATTTGAATATAATATTTCTTTGCTCAAAGTAGAAGAAAATTACTGATACTATCTCTTGCACATGTTTAGCTGTCCACCTAAAACCGCCATGTAATGATATCGGGTAATTGGATTTTTTAATATGATAGTTTTTTACAAAGTTGATTTTATATAGTAGTTTCTCACGAGATGGTGCTTTTATATTACAAATTACTCTGAAATAAAAGTTGTCTCTTTTATTTTTATTTTGTTTCTTCTATCTTCTTTCTAGTTTACAACTTGAATATCTCAAAGAATCTCTCAAGACAAAAAATTGTCAATTTTCAACGGTGTAGCTTCGCCACTTTTCCCTCCTTTCGTTGTAGCTTTACCCAGCCAACTAGTGTTATGAATATTAGATACTCTCAATCATCAAAATTGAAATTACGTGTCAGTTCCATATAGGTGGTTTATCTTTTGGTTGGTCTCTAGTCGAATCGAATGACCTAGCAAGAAATGGTATTGGTTTCCTTAGTTGATCTTTCAAAATAGAATATTTCATCAAAACATATTTATGGGGGATTTTATTAGTTATATAACAATATAAATTTTACATATATTATCTTTTTTTTTTTTTAATTTTGAGATTCAAAAATTATAGAGGGAATGCACAATTTTCAAATAAATTATTGTTGTCTCTCAAGAGTTGTGATATATTCACGTAAACGGAAAATCCCTTTAGGTTTAACATAATCAAACTCATGCTGTACTCATTTATCTTAAGCAATTTCTATGATGTATATTTATCTAACTGTACATTTCTTCTAATTTCTTAACTCAAATAATATTTTGTGACATAGCTAGTGGCGGTGTCAGAATTTTGGCATTATGGGTTAGGAATCTACCAAATGATATATATACACACTTATTAGGTTTGCCACACATATTCGACAACTTTGAAAATCCCAAAACAGCTCAATTTAAGGTCATACATACAAGATAATCTGATGTGTTTGTGGATTAGGATCGTTTTGGAGTAGATTAGGTGAATTAGACTCAAGTTCGTCACAAGAGAAAATAAGATAAACACTCAATGTAGAATCGGGTTCTAAATTGTGTGTAAGGGAATAATCTGGACCAAACACGAAGTAAGGCTAGATTATTGAGCTTATACTAACTAGCACTAAGCAAAGAAGGTATAAGTTTGTGAAACACAAAGTAACACACGAAATTCACAAAGAAAATCAGATTCTATTATTTTCTTGCCCTCCCCAAACGAATTGGCAAGTGTCCTATTTATAGGAAGCTTTACAAATCTTAAAGGGACCCTTTAGCTTCCTATCTTACACGACTAAAACAGAAGAAACAAGCCTCAATAAAGCTTTGTAACTCCTTTGACGTAATTCAAAACAGAATTAAAAACTGAGCATGATTCAAGCCTTGAATCACGCTTTAACTAAGTCATAAAAATGACTGATTATTTGAGGCCTTAATGCGTGCATGTTTGACAGAAAATAACCTCCTAATTAAATGCTTTAAATGATTAAAACGAACAGCAAATAAATCATAATCATTTCCCACAAAAATCGCCCTGAATCAAGCTGACGTTAAATTGTGCTGTTTGAAACTTCTTGTGCTGTTTGAAAATCTTCTTGACCGTATCCTTAACTGGCCATTACGTCCCCTTTGCTCTCTTCCCATTTAAGGCAAGAAACAAAAGGATTAATTGAAGAGAATCCCACGAAATTATCACCCAAGGACTTGGACTTTTCGTGGATGAACAAGGTATGGACCGTAGCTTGAACTTCTGGAACTTTAGCTTGGACTTGATTGCTTGCTGTCATATCATTCTCCCCCTCTTCGGAAAAGTTTGCCCTCAAACTTTCATCATCTAGATATGGACTCAAGTCTCCCACATTGAACGTTGCACTTACGCCACCAAACTCACCAGGTAGATCAATCTTGTAAGCACTTTCCCCAATTTTCTCCAAGACTTGAAAGGGACCATCTGATCTAGGCATGAGCTTATTTTTCCTAAGGTTAGGAAAACGTTCCTTCCTTAAATGTAACCAAACCAAGTCACCTTTAGCAAATGTAGGTTGTTTTCGGTTCTTATTGGCACGGTTTTTGTAGACTTTGTTCATAGCTTCAATCTTCTCTTTGACTTTGGTGCATGTTTTCTGAAATGCTTCCCACCTCTTCTTAGGTTCACCATGTATCAAATCTCCTTTAGGCAAGGGAATTAACTCAATGGGCAGCAAAGGATTAACCCCATACACCACTTCAAAAGGACTACAAGTAGTGGTAGAAGAAGGAGACCTATTGTACGCAAATTCAGCATGGGCTAACTTAACATCCCAATCCTTTTGAGTTCTACTCACTAGACCTCGTAAACAAGCACCAAGGGTTCTGTTAGTCACTTTTGTTTGGCCATCCGTTTGTGGATGATGAGAAGTACTAAATAGGAGCTCAGTCCCCACCAATTTCCACAAGATTCTCCAAAAATGACTAAGGAACTTAGTATCCCTATCCGAAACAATGGACCTTGGAATCCCATGTAAACGAATGATTTCTCTAAAGTATAAATCAGCAACTTTAGAAGCATCATCTGTTTTGTGGCATGGAATAAAATGAGCCATTTTAGAAAAACGGTCCACCACCACCATGATACTATCTTTCCCCCTTTGAGTCCTAGGGAGACCCACAATAAAATCCATTCTCACTCCTTCCCATGGAACATCAGGAACGGGTAATGGAGTGTAAAGACCTTTGTGAAAGGTACTCTTGGATTTTTGACAAGTAGAACACCTTTCCACAATGTGAGTTACGTCCTTGATCATATGAGGCCAATAGAAATGTTCTTGAAGCATTTCTAATGTCTTATATATCCCAAAATGACCAGCAATTCCTCCCCCATGGATTTCACGAACCAAGAGTTCTCGCACACCATTCTTAGGCACACAAAGTTTGTTGCCTTTGAACAAGAACCCATCTAGAACCGTGTAGTCTTGAGTAGGTTTCTTGAATTTTCCAGAAAAATCCTCATCTTCTTCATAGTGATTTTTCAAGTGTTCAAACCCAAGAATTTTCGTATGAACCATAGCTAATAGATAGCTTCTCCTTGATAATGCATCTGCTACAACATTCTTCTTCCCTTCTTTGTACCTCGAACTGAATGTAAAAGATTGAAGAAATTCAACCCATTTAGCATGTCGGTGATTAAGCTTCTGCTGTCCATGAATGAATTTCAAGGCTTCATGATCCGAATGTAAAACAAACGGTTTTGGCCTTAGGTAATGAGACCAATGATCTAGAGCCCGAACAATAGCATAGAACTCACGATCATAATTTGAATAATTAAGCTTAGCACCACTTAATTTTTCACTGAAATAACAAATGGGTCTCTTTCCTTGAATAAGAACAGCACCAATACCCACGCCACTTGCATCACATTCAACCTCAAACAGTTTATCAAAATCTGGCAATGCAAGAACCGTTGTATTGCATAATTTTTCCTTGATTTCTTCAAAGGCTCTTTGAGCAGATTCACTCCAATGGAATGCACCTTTCTTCAATAATTCGGTCAAAGGAGCTGTGATTGTTGAGAAATTCTTGATAAAAATTCTGTAAAATGAGGCAAGACCATGAAAACTCCTTACTTCATGCACATCTTTCGGCACTTTCCATGTTGAAATAGCCTTCACCTTTTCTGGATCAACCTGTACTCCTTCACTAGATACAACATAGCCTAGGAAAGTAATATGATTACACATGAAAGCACACTTTTCTAACTTCCCATACAATCTGTTAGTCCTCAAAACCTCAAATAGAGATTTTAAATGTAACAAATGTTCATCTATGGTCCTGCTATATACTAGAATATCATCTAAATATACAACAATTAATTTGTTGAGAAAAGGACGCAATACCTCATTCATGAGTCTCATGAAAGAACTAGGAGCATTGCAAAGACCAAATGGCATGACAAGCCATTCGTATAAGCCTTGCTTAGTCTTAAAAGTTGTCTTCCATTCATCACCTTCACGAATTCTCATTTGATGATAGCCACTTCTTAAATCAATTTTACTGAAAATCTTGGCTCCACTCAACTCATCAAACATGTCTTGAAGCCTTGGCATAGGAAATCTGTATTTGATAGTAATATTATTGATTGAACGACTATCAATACACATTCTCCAAGTTCCCTCTTTCTTGGGTACTAAAAGAGCAGGAACAGCACATGGGCTAAGGCTTTCACGCACATAACCCCTCTCTATGAGTTCTTCTACTTGTCTTTGCAACTCCTTGGCCTGATCGGGACTACACCTGTAGGCTGGCTTATTAGGCAATTGAGCTCCCGGAATCAAGTCAATAGCATGTTCAATACCTCGAAATGGAGGTAGGCCTTGTGGCAAATCACTAGGAAATACATCAGAAAATTCCTCTAGCAATTTCTTCAAAGGTAATGAGTTAGTAACATTGGAAAAGGTATCATCAACAGGTTTAACAACAAGAAAAAACCCTCCCCCTTCCATAGCACATTCGCGCTCAAACTCACGTCTTGAAACCAGAAAATTAGGCTTCTTCTCCATCATAGGTTCAACCTTTGGAGGCAAAGGAAGTAACCTGATTTTCTTTCCCCCATGAGCAGTGACCGTATAAACATTAGAAACGCCATCATGCAACGCATTCCTATCAAATTGCCATGGTCTACCAAGCAAGATATGACACGCACTCATAGGCAGAATATCACACCAACGTTCATCATGAAAATTTCCAATTGTAAAAGAAACTAGAGCTTGTTTCTTAACCTTTAAACCCGTATCATTATCTAGCCAATTTAACTTGTATGGTTTAGCATGCTCACGAGTGGGTAATTTAAGCTTACTTACAAGTTCCGTAGAGGCCACATCTGTACAAGAACCACCGTCTATAATCACATCGCAAATCTTGTCTCGTACCTTGCATCTTGTATGGAAAAGATTCTCTCTTTGTTGCACATCTTTGAGAGGTTCAGAATGTAGGATCCTTCTCATAACACCACACAATGGAGTGGCGTCTTCTTCAGCTCCATATTCCTCATATTCCTCCTCCTCTTCCCCATTCTCCTCGGAATCATACCCTCCTTCATGAATGGTGAGTGTGTTCCGTTTTGGACATTCACTAGCAATATGTCCCTTTTCATGGCACTTGTAACACGTTCTCTTGGAAACTTCTTGCTTGAAATCCGTTTTTCCTCCTTTGAATGAGTTAGGAGTAAAAGTGGATTTGGCAGCAACCTCACCTTTTCCTACGGAAGGAAAAGCTTTGTAAGGAGGCCTCGAAGTAGGCCTTGGCCTATCTTCTTTGTGTTGTGCCTCAACCTTTCTAGCAGCCTTAACAACTTCTTCATAGGTGGAATAAGGTAGGAGATCCACCTTATTAGATATTGGCTTTGACAACCCTTTAGTGAAACGCGCAATTTTAAGTGGTTCTCTCTCTTGCATATCACACACCAAACTGAGTTTCTCAAATTCTCGCACATAATCATCAACACTTCGTTCTCCTTGAGCTAGGCGAGTCAATTTCACATATTGATCTTGCTCATACTCACGTGGAACCCAACGTTGCTCCATCTTCGTTCTGAGTTTCACCCATGACTCAATCTTACCCTTTCCTTCTCTTCTCCTTTTGGCCTTCAGATTATCATACCAAAGTCCAGCAAGTTTGGTTAACTTAAGAATCGCCATTTTACAACTCTTAGTATCATCATATTCCTTATACTCAAAGATACTCTCCAATCTACGTACCCAATCAAAAAAAACTTCTGGATCATTAGAACCATCGAATTCAGGAAGATCTAGTTTGAGACTTCTATCTTCTTGGTAACCACGAAATTGTGATTCCCCTTGGGTGGGTGTGGAATTTGAATTTTCTAATTCCTCCAACCTTCTACCTTGTCTAAGGCATAGGTCAGCAATGGCGTCCATCCTTGTTTCATGCTTTTTCATTTCGTCATGCATTTCTTGGAGTTTTCCAAGAATGTCTTTCATCACTTCGTGAGATGTTGAGTTGGATGAACTCGAAGCCATACTCCAAGGCCTTTGCTCTGATACCAACTGATGTGTTTGTGGATTAGGATCGTTTTGGAGTAGATTAGGTGAATTAGACTCAAGTTCGTCACAAGAGAAAATAAGATAAACACTCAATGTAGAATCGGGTTCTAAATTGTGAAAAAGGGAATAATCTGGACCAAACACGAAGTAAGGCTAGATTATTGAGCTTATACTAACTAGCACTAAGCAAAGAAGGTATAAGTTTGTGAAACACAAAGTAACACACGAAATTCACAAAGAAAATCAGATTCTATTATTTTCTTGCCCTCCCCAAACGAATTGGCAAGTGTCCTATTTATAGGAAGCTTTACAAATCTTAAAGGGACCCTTTAGCTTCCTATCTTACACGACTAAAACAGAAGAAACAAGCCTCAATAAAGCTTTGTAACTCCTTTGACGTAATTCAAAACAGAATTAAAAACTGAGCATGATTCAAGCCTTGAATCACGCTTTAACTAAGTCATAAAAATGACTGATTATTTGAGGCCTTAATGCGTGCATGTTTGACAGAAAATAACCTCCTAATTAAATGCTTTAAATGATTAAAACGAACAGCAAATAAATCATAATCATTTCCCACAAAAATCGCCCTGAATCAAGCTGACGTTAAATTGTGCTGTTTGAAACTTCTTGTGCTGTTTGAAAATCTTCTTGACCGTATCCTTAACTGGCCATTACGTCCCCTTTGCTCTCTTCCCATTTAAGGCAAGAAACAAAAGGATTAATTGAAGAGAATCCCACGAAATTATCACCCAAGGACTTGGACTTTTCGTGGATGAACAAGGTATGGACCGTAGCTTGAACTTCTGGAACTTTAGCTTGGACTTGATTGCTTGCTGTCATATCATAATCTATTACCATTCTTAATTATTTCAACATATCATATCAATTCAATCAAATTTGTACCCTATCATTACTCAGCAGATCGCAATACACTTTTACACTTGCACCCATACAATCAAACACACATTACAAACAACACAAATGCACAATGTTGATATCATGGATAACCCAAATTTATCATTGTCAATACTAAAACTAGACACAAATTCACCAATGTCAATACTATTGATAACCCACATTCGCCAATGCCAATTTCATAATCCAAAAACCCAGCAAAATGCTAACATAATTGAATTAATTAACAAAACTGAAAATACCTCAAAATTGTCAAACAACTCAACATAAATCAACAACAATCATTTAGGTAAATCAATATTTCAAAATGATAAAATTCAAATCATAAATGACAAATGACGAATTCATCACATAATTCCCAATTCATAAATTCTCAATTCAAATCATCATTCATTAATTCCCAATTCAAATCATAATCTATTATTTCAAAGAGAGTGAGGAGTAGTGCCTTACTAGAGTGGGTGGCGGTGAGTGGGGAGTCGAGAGCAGCCAAGCGTGCCAGTGGTTGTGAGTAGGCAGTGGCGTAGGTGGTTGGGTGTAGTGGAGAAGACGAGCATCACTGAAGCAATGGAGGTGTGGAGCAGTATTGAAGCACCGTTGCACCGAGCCCAAGACGAGGAGAGTCAGGAGACGAGCACCGTCACCGTGGCTGGTGGCGCAGGTGGAGGCATACGCAGTTTAGCAGTTGGGGACGACGGACATGGTAGGTCAGTAGGTTAGGGCAATTGAAGTGTTAAAAAATTAACAGAATAAGGATTGAAAAAGAGGGGAAAAATAAAAGGTGAGTGGGTTGTTGCTTGCTAGGTTCGAACCCAGGTCTCCAGGGTAAGAGAAGTAATATCATACCATTGAGCTGAAACTGATTGGAAGTAGTGCAAACATGTTAAGAAATTAAATGTTACAAAGCATATATAAAGTTTTTATTTTTAAAACCGGCAACGGCCGTGCCATACTTAAAGTCATGAAACACTTGCTATTTTATTGGAAAGTTTAAATAGTTAGAGTGTGCAACATGCTATACCTTTTTTATTTAAGAGTCAATGATTTGATACTTGAGCCTATAATAAAAAGAATTATCTTAGGTATAATTTCACAATAAATTCAATAAGATGTAAATAAACGAGCTATAGATAAGATGAAATAGTTTAATTATTTTATAGCATAAATAAAATGTTGGGTAAAAAAAAAATAAAGTAAGGAGAATATAATCAATAAAATTATTGAATTTTAATTGATAGAAGACCGTCAATCTTTCAGTTTCTAAGAGTGGATATCATGGAGCATATATAGGCAAAGAGAGGTAGAAAAACAAAGTAATGAATTTAGAGGAAGCTATAGAGTACTCATAAACTATATTTTTTTTTTTTTTTTTTTTTTTTTGCAATGAGCTTTCGATTATTCTTAATTCACTAGCATTACTCTTGAAATGACTTGCATGCTAGGTTAGAGGGGGTATCTGATTTTTTAAAAATATTTAATAAGGTGTTCAACCTTAATGCAACCAATGTTTTTGGATAACATCACCTTCTTTTTTTTTTTTTTAACCCTTGGTTCTCTTTTATGGCTTAGTAATTAATATATATATATATATATATATATATATATATATATATATATATATATATATATATATATATATATATATATATATATATATATATATATATATATATATATATATATATATATATATATATATATATATATATATATATATATATATATATATATATATATATATATATATATAGATTTTATATTTAATCCAAGTTAAAAGAATGGGTTAAAAAATTGCTTAATTTCATCAATGGACTCAACTGGTAACCAACATTTTATAAATGTCATATTAATGGGATAGTATCCTTTAATAGTCAAAAATATATGTCCTAAAGAATCAAGATATAGATTATAATATATTATTCATATAATATTTTTTTATGTTTTTATACTTTTATCATTTTTTCATGCTTTTTACTACAAATTCGGATCATGTATTTAGTATATTTTTTTTATTTACATTATCTCACTTATATTTATTTTATTAAATAGAACTTGTACTTAAAAATCACAACTAAAAAATCACCCCATTTTTATGTTTGGTACAAGTCATTTCATTTAATTATTTGATAAAAAAACCCCAAAATCCTTTTGAGTCTATATCATCTTTATAGTTTAAGTATGATTCTTTGATGGAATAAACAATCACCCTACTTTTATGTTTAATACAAGTCATTTCATCCAATTTATTTTATCAAAATTATAAGAATATTTAGATTTCTATATTTTTAAAATTCACATTATCTTTATATTCCCCAAAAAAAAAACTAGAATTCACCTAACAAGAATTTTAAGGCTTAATTATAGTGATTTTTTTGTATTCATATAAGTTTTAGCTAAACTAAGCAAAGTACAACATGACTTAGTTGGAGAAAAACTAAGTAATCTTCAACAAAATATGTATTTAAGTTCAGTAAAAAAATATTAGTTTTAGAAAAAAAAATATGACATGCTAATAGCATAAAAGATAAATTTTTAAGTATGCTTGAAATTTTTATTTTGCAACTATTTTATTCTCAAAACTTTTAATAGTTTACTTGACTTCTATGCGGGTTAATCAAGTCAATGGTTTCGCAGGCAATTACGTACGACGTTGACGAGAGTCTTTCCTAGCCAGAAACCATTACTTAACGGAACGCTCCCCAGGTCGATTGAACATTCCTTAGACAGAGAATGTTACACTTGATCACCAACATTTCCATCTTTCCAAATTAAAAATAATTCTTATAAAAAATACTTTATTTTATGCATAAGAATGCAAAACTCTATCCTACACGCCCATTGCTATGTCTACCCACATGTTTATTATTTCCAATTTTAATCTTTTATAACCAGGAAAACTGATATCACTTTGTAACACCCCCAAATTGCTAACATAATAATAATTTTAGTAACTTAGGGGGTATTACCGCCACGTATCTCCACGCTTCGGCTATGCTAACTAATTATTATATTGCAGCAGAAGTAAAACTTGATTTATTTATAAAAAGAATTTTGATTATCCAAAGGTACAAAAGTTGAATAAGAAAAATTATGGAAACTCCTAATTAGTATGTGCCCCTTAATGTAATAACCTACTCACCATAAATGATATGTAGGGCGAATAAAAAACAAATAGAAAAATACGTGTTAGTGTAAAAATATTGTGTATATATACATGCTAAAAGAAATACTTTGACTGTTTAAATTTCTTTATTTCGAACATGCTTTCTTATAATCAATAAAATTTAAATCTTCCTTTTATAATTATCCAATACAAATGGAATTATTAAATAGCTTAACAAAGACAATTTCCTCTTTTTATATTTCATCCTTGATCCTAAGTGTGTACACACCCCCAAGTCAGTTATCTCATCACGGATCTATCCTTAGAGTTTTCTTTTATTTGCCAACAAGTGGACTTTGAAGCATGAACCCTTCTTGATTATGAAATCTAGCGGTAATGTATAATAATAATAACTCTTCTTTTATAACTCCTTTAAATACAAATACCTTGCTTTAATTATTAAAGCTCATTAAAAATTATTAAATCTCAAATGTCATTCGGACCTTTTGAAGAAAGATATATATTAAATAAAATAAGATAAATGTATATCACCCCTTTTTATAATTGGAATTTCAAATAAATAACCATATATAAACATATATTTAAAAAATATCTTAACACAATATAATTCACAAAATAAAATATTCAATTTCAAATAAAAAGATTTAACACATATACGCATCTTAAATTCTAGTACTTCCTAAAAACTTTCTACTAAACTTCAAGTTGATCTTCTTATCAATTTAAAATGAACTAATCAACACAATGCAACACAATAATTATGCTAATATTGAAACTTTAATTAAATTTAGAAATAGTTTTAAGAATTAAACAGTTTGCAAAACAACTAAAACAATTAAATAATTAAGGAAATAGGATCCTTACGAAGGCTGGTGGTTGTTGGTGGCATAAGGTTGCCGAAGAGATGCAGAGAGTGGCTTGAGAGAGAGGAAGATAGTTTGAGAGAAGTAGAAAGGGTTTAATAATTTTTTGTATGAAGAATTAGGTGAGGTTTAAGAGTCTATTTATAATAGAAATTAGGATAAATTTTAGGATTTAAAAACACTAAAAGATAAATATGAATTTAAGATGATAATTAGCCTCCAAATTTTTAGAAAAATCTTTTATTTTTAATATAATTTGAATTAAATAATTTAACCAATTAAAATTATTTAATTCAAAACAAACCAAAAAGATAAAATTTTATATCAATCATAGAAAAAGTTAGAATTTATTATTTTTTCTTTTTTTTAAAAAAATCTATTATTTTTAAATTAAAACTATCTTTTCAACTAAAACCATCATTTAAATTAGGATTAAATAAATATAATAATATTAATATTTTTTTTAAATACTAATCATGCCAGCTGGCCATGATTAGATATGGTCGAATTTTTTTTTTATTATTTTTTTTTCTTTGGTAAATATATTTGATTTTTAATATTATCTATTTTAAATTAAAAATAATCTTTATAAATATTTTAAACTGATTTTTTTACTAAGAATAATATCTTAAAAGCTTTTAGACCATTCTAGAATGAAAGTAGATACTTGTGATATTTTTTGGATATTTTGGAGGGCTTTTTGGGAATTTAATGAAATAATTGAGAAATTAAATATTTATTTATGAAATTAAATAATTTTCTTAATAAAATTATAAAATAAATATATAAATGGTGGTCCACTATTATGATTGGTGCCAAAATAATTTTTAAATTATTTAATTTATACTAAAATATTCTTGATATAATATCTAAAATATGGGGTATTACGTATATGTACATAATGTTTTTATATTGACGTATATTTTCATATTTGATTTTTTTTGCCCTACTTATCATTTATGATAAGTAGTTTTGCAAGAATAAATATAATATAACAAATGATAATCAATGCTAATTAACCTACATAATAATTATAATTTATAAAAAAAAGTGAGAGGTAGGTGGCAAAAACCTGAGCAGCGCCGGCGGCTAGAGGAGGCGCTTGCCGGAGCCGCCTTCGTCGTGCGCTACTTCAGTTTCGGCCACCCACCCACCTCCCACCGTGGCTTTTGAACCACCACACAAACAACCCCATTATCTCACCATCCTAACCAACATAATTAACAATCTAAAAAAAATACCTCCACCACTACAGCCGCCGCCTCCTCCGTCGCCTCTGCCGTGGTCCGTCGTGCCACCTCTTTGCCAGGTCTTCGAGAAATATTCTAAGGAGGAAATGTGTATGGTGAACTTTGTGTGAGTATATTGATTTAGGTGTGAAGTTTGTGTGGGTTTATTGATTTAGATGATATAAGGGTGTAAATTTCATTTGAAAATTTGCGGGCAATGTTTAGCGATTCAGTATTTGTTTGATGATAGGCTAGCAGGAGAAACATTAATAGCTCCAGTTGTGTGTATGTGTCTTAGTCTTTATCAATGTTTAGAGTAATCAGGGAGAGACCGAAGAAGGGCCTCAACCAAACCCTGATTTAGGGGTGTGCAAAATAACCGTAACCGTTTAACCGTGTATAACCGGGTTCATATTAACGGTTATTTTACCAAATTGTTAAGAATTAATGGTTACGGTTAATGGTTAAAGGTTATGATTACGGTAATGAAATTTTTGTATCGGTTAACCGTTATTATTATTTTTTTAAAAACTAAATTTAAAAGGCTAAAACATGAATGAATATCACAAATTGTTTTATGCATGATCAAACCTTGCATAATATGTGTTATTACTATTTTAGAAGAACCAAATGAGCTAAGAAATTATACAAATAATTTCAAAATATTAGGTGTACAAATGCATAAAAATGGAATGAAACGGTTAACGGTTAACAGTACCGTTAAATACCCGTTAACCGTTTATCGGTTACCGTTACTTAACGGTACGGTTATAGTTAGCCTTTTCCAATAGCCGTACCGTTAAGGTTTAACGATACGGTTAACCATTTATGCACACCCCTACCTTGCTTACGAATAAGGGTAATTTGTGTTCACTATCAACTATCTAAAATGGAACAGACGATCCTTGGCTGCTTCAGCTGGCCTTTGATTTTTCATTCTTGCACATTAAGCATCGTCTTATTTTTCTGACAAGAGGATAACATGAATATAAATTCCAAAAGTTATTTTCTTCTACTGAAGAAAGATATGAGTGATTGATATTCTCATGCAGTTAGTGGTGAACATTTTCTTGCAAGGAGCTCTGTTTCATGCAGACCATATCAATCTCAATAATAGAATTAAGTTTGACGGAAGAAAATCGAAAAGTGATAGAGATATGAGATAACCAATATTATTAGAAAAGATAATCATTCTCATCATAAAAAAAATTGAAGGTGACTTCACAAAAGTAGTGCATCTTGACTTCACCAAAGAGAGGAATTCACAATCGCAAAGTTCGTGTTACTACTGTTACAATTGCAGGAGGATGATAGAGATATGAGATAACCAATATTATTGGAAAATATATGTGATATATTTTCTATATTGATATTAGTAAGAGAATAATATTTTTAGAATTATATATATTAAGTTATTATCTTTAGGATATTTTATTATGATAGTATATCTTTTAGAAAGATTGTTTTCTATCTTATAAGCGTAAGTTTTGTATAAATACTCTACCTATTGATCAATATTATGATCAAGTCATATTATTAAAACCTTTATCCTAAATTTGTCGAGAAGTGAGTTGAGGATATAGGTGGCCAGTGGGCTGGTTCAGCCCGGCCTTGCCCCAGCCCGGCCCGGTTCAGCCTGGTTTTGTAATGGGATGAATACGAATCCTGAATTTCCAACCCTAACCCTATTCAATTCGGATCGCGAAGAAGATCGATTCGTCCCATCGATTCGGACTGGATCAGCCCACTGATTCAGATCGGCCCGACCCGACCCGCTAAGCCCGTTGTAAATTGACCATTAAACTAGCCGTTGGTGCCACCCCTATATAAACCGATGAATTCGGTTTCTTTCCTCACAAATGCACTCTTAATCTCTGAATTATTACTAAATACAATTAGCTTACTTATTAGTACTAATCTTCTTCTTAATTATTCTCTTAATCTTCATTAGTTATCTTAATTACTTGGTTTATTATTCTTAAGTTAGTGTTTACTAGTTTACTACTACATTTTATAAAAGAAATGGCTTCAAGAGGTAGACTCAATGTGAGCAGTTATTTTGATGATACTACGGAGTTTGCTCAAAACTTGGAGCAACAACTTTTCGGTACTCCTTCTGCTCAAGTTCCTCAAACTCCAACTTCGCAGATGCGTTCGCCTCCTTCTACTCCTCAAGGTAACTCTTAAACTTCTAATTAATTAATGTTGATATGAAAACTATTTATTTTGATTAAATTATTTGATTAATTATGTACTTATGTTAGATTAAGTTGTTGATGTTTAATTAGTTGATAATGTTGAATTAAATTGATTAGGTTAGTTGGATTAGTTGATTATGTTATGTTAAGATTAGTTATGCTAGATTAGTTGATAATGTTAAATTTAAATTGATTAGTTGTGTTAGATTAGTTAAATTACTTGATTATGTTATATTTTGTTGATTATGTTAATTAGTTAGTTAATGAACTAATAATGTGAAGGGGAAGGTGATGAAGGTGGAGCACCTGAGTCTACTAACTATAGAAAGAAAACTTCACTTGTGTGGCTATATTTTGAGAAGGTCCTAATGACCGATGCTACTTCCAAAGGGAAGAAATTCATGTGCTATTGCTTGATATGCAAACAACAAGGGAAGAAGCCAATAACTTCTTATTCATGGAAGAACGGTTATGGGATGGGGACATTATCCCGTCAATTGATCAGAGTACACGGAATAAACCCGGAAGCAGCTGAATCCGCAAGCGCAGCATAATTTTCAAGTCAGACACAACTACACGAGTATATGGGTTCCATGCCCGGAGGAGGTATGCCTTTTATATATAACAGAGATAGGATGATTGATGAAATGACTAACTTTGTGATTATAGATGAATTACTGTTTAGCTATGGTGAGAGTCCGAACTTTGAACATTTCACTAGAACCTCTTTACAACCTGATTATAGACGTGTCCCTAGGAACACACTTAAATGCCATACCCAAACTGCTTATTATAAATATAGAAGTAGTTTAATAGAAATGTTTTGCACTTTTAAAGGTCGTTGTATCCTTACTAATGATACATAGACCTCTTTTTTAGGTGAACTTTTTCTTTGTGTAACCACCCATTGGATAGATGATGAGTGGTAAATTAAAAAACGTATCATTTTCTTTGAAGCTATGGAGGAGAGACATACCATGTACAACCTTAAGGTAAGGATAATAAAATGTCTTAAGACCTTTCACTTACTTGATAAATTTTTTCCCTTTCCTTAGATAATGCTTCAGCAAACACAAAATGTATAGATTATTTAATATCAGAACTAAGCTTAAATTTAATAAACAGTGGAGAGTTATTACATGTGTGTTGTTGTGCGCATATTATGAACCTCTCGGTTCAAGAAGGTTTAGCTGAGTTAAGTGACTTTCTTAACCCTATTAGGAGTGTAATTAAATAGATTAGGATTACAACCTCGGTTAGAAGGAAGTATATGACTTTATGTAAGGAAAGAGGCCTTAAGAAGAGACAATGGAGTCTCGATACACCCACCCATTAGAACTCAACATATAGACTGTTAAAAGATGCCATTAAATATCGTGAGGTTTTGACCATTATTTATAACGAAACCCGAGCGATTCCTGATGAACTTATTTTTTATTTCCATTGGACTACCGCAATTTACATCCATGATATTTTAGCAGCATTTGACGATGCAACCAAAATTTTCTCTTATGTATACGACCCTAACATTCATTTAATTATATTAGAGTGTGTTAGCGTAGTTAACACTCTTAGCGAGTATTTCAACATCACCCAAACTAGTGATGTAATTACTAGTATGCTAAGTAAATGGTACTCTTACTTTAGTGAATTCCACATCATATATGGTATATCTGCTTTTTTTAATCCCGGGGTCAAGACTACGGGTTTAAAAAACTGCTTAGAATTTTATTATAACGCTCTAAGTTTACAATACGATGTCAATGCCTATATAGAAAAATGTAAAAATATTTTAACTAGTTTATATGATCATTATGCTTCTATTTATGTACAATCCTAAATTTATCGTCGTCTAGTAAAAGTTCCGGTACGCGATGACAGCCAGCACTTGGTAGAGTTTTAAAAAAATCAAAAACATCGGCTTCTTCTTCTCCTTCTTCACTTTATAATATTAACGAATATCTTTCTAACCAACATAAAACTGATGCAAAATTTTCAATTATTAAGTGATGGTGCGATCACGAACAACAATTTCTAATTCTGGCGAGAATTGCAAATGATATCCTTGCAATTCCTACCTCCTCTATTGCTTTCGAGTCTTCTCTTAGTGCAGGTAGACGAGTACTTGATGAGAAGAGATTCCTCTTATCTCCAGAGAGCATAGAAATATGCGTATGTGAGAAAGATTGGGATTAGGCGGAGCGTAGGACCCAAGGATTGAGGGAGGAGGACAAAGACAAAGACAATCCTTGGATGATGATAGACACGAGCGAATCAAGCGACAACCCATCAGATGAAGGAGGTTCGGGGACTGTCCCTGTCTAGGATAGGCACCCCATGAGGTACGTAACAAAACTGCGTAGGCTTTGATTCCTTCGGGATATGTAGGCAACTTAATTTTGAAAATCAATATTTAATTATTTAATTAAATTTTTATTTCCTAAATTAAGTGTAAACCCTTTCTTTTTCTCCCAACCCCCAAAACATGTTTAATTAAATTTGTTTTATAAAAGGTTAATTAGTTTATTTAGTTTATTTAGTTTATTTTCTTTAATAATACTTAAATATGAAATTAGGTAAATATACATAATTAGTTTAATAAGACATAATTATCAAGAAATAAAAATAAAAAACGATCTTATTTAAAAGTTTACAAACGTTTAATAATACATAATTATAAATGATTAATTACAAGTAATTAAAATTTTAATAAAAGTTTAATAATACATTAATACATAATAAATGTTTAATTACATTCAAAACATTTCCTTTATTCTAATTTGTAAATGTGTTTATATGTAATTCGTTTTGATTTGATTCGGTTCGTGATTCGGTTTGATTCGATTCGTGATTCGATTCGATTCTGTTTTCGATTCGGTTCGACTCGGTACCAAATCACCCAACCCCAACCCTAACCCTGAACCGGACCGGCCCGTCCCATGACCGGTCCAGTCCCAAGCCTGGCCCTGCCCGCACGGACCAGTCTGGTGGCGACCTTTAGTTGAGGAAGTCTATAAGGTGTATGTATCTAAAAATTCTCTCTGAATAAATCTGAAATAATGATAGAAATTGGAGAAATTTCTAATTTATACCCATATATGTTTCATTCACTAGCATTTTGATAAGTGATCTGCAATTTGATATATCTGTGATCTGTTCGTAATTGTTTTGATGCACTAGTGGAAAAAATACCAAATACTACTGAATATATGCTCCGGTTCTACATATAACCGGAGTATATGCTTAGGACTTATTTTAATGCGATTTTTTTTATGTGTAAAATTAGGGTTTATACTCCGGTTATTAAGGATTGGAGCATATAAACTCTTTAGGCTCCAGTTCCATAGGAACCAGAGCATATGCCTTCCACTAAAAATGCAACTGCTTCCATGCTTCTTCAATACAACCCTATAGCCTAATAACTTGCAGCCTCTTCCTATTTTCTTCAACGAACACACACCATCGCACCTTCCTTCTCCCACGAAAGTAGCAGCGCATCTCAACCCCATCACCATATTCGAACAAAGAACCACATTCTCCTACAAAACCACAGTGCATCTCCCATAATTCTTGCAGCCCATATTCAAGCTTTGTGCCAAATTCTCATTCTCCCAATTAAAGGTAAATTGAATTTGTTTTAGTATTCCCCAACTTTTAAGGTTTACATGCAATGTATTTGAATCCCTTATTTTCTTTCTTTGTCGTATTTACCGTTAGTAGCCTCGTTTCCCAACACTACCTATGACTTAGGGTGGTATGCGTATGCTCAATATATTGTGATAACTTATCCTGATTTTCTGACCTACATTTGTCAAGGATTGAGGCTATCAATATAATGGCAAGATTTTTTTTGTACATTGAAGTTGATTTTCTTTTCTTTGAATAAGCCGTCAAATAATCAATACAAAATTTCACCCTAATTTATGAAAACCACTGGTATAGTTGTGTTTGTTTATTTATTTTTACAAGCAATTAGCTAGACATACTCCTTACTACTTACATGGCAGTGATCAGAGATGAGAATTTTGTTGCAAAAAAATAATATAGCGACACTTCTAACCTAATATGAATCATATGATCATATGAGTGACCCAATTAGTTTTCAATGACATTAGTTTTGGGAAAAGGAAGGAAACCGGGAACTAGAGCAGAATAAGCAAACAACTAAACAAATATACTAAACGTACTGTTAAAAACTTGAAAAAAAAATTAATAATCTACAAAAACCAGAGAAAAAAAAGTAAACAAGGCTATGGGAGTTCTTTCTCATGGTAAAAAGGAGGCAGGACATAGTAAAATACTCCCTAGTAATTAATAACATCACATATCTCAATAATGTACTCTCCTTGTTTATATTAACATGTAACATTTTTGTATGTTTGCTTATTTAAAAAGGAGGTAGTGTCTTTGTTGCAACAAGAAAAAATATAAGAAGTTGGCATATGCATATGACATAACTCGGGCTTTTGAAGAAAAATATGATTTTTAGTGGCAAGGCAGTATGTGCATTGTATATTTCCTTATTTAATAATTATGATTAAAAATTTGATAATTAATGCATCTTCCTATGTGAAGCTCCCCATACTCTAAAAAATGCTCTCTTTTACATATATTATTTTTAGATTATTGTGCACTATAATGTGTTGGATGTAAACTCTTTGAAGCAACAAAATTATTTTCAAACAAGAGTTTGAAATGGAAATCAAACATTCACATCAAGAAACAAGTAACCTATATGCAACATTATCCCTCTATGAGTTAGGGAAGTTTATGTATGGGGATGCTAGACACTATCAAAACCCTTAGATGCAGCCTAGGAAAGAGTAGTTAACCCATCGTCGCCAAAGGAGTTGATTACATCTTTATCAGCCTTGAGTTTAGATATCACCATTTCTATGATTAGACATAAGAATAACGTAACAAATATAATAAGTATATGATATAAGGCTAATAATTAAAAGACGAAATTATTTTTGATGAACTAATATAACATAGGTCTACTTCTTTGGAGGAGGATCAGATGGATCCAAAACTTTTATTTTTGCATTATGCTTCACTATTCTAGGAGTGTTAGATTAATAATAACCATTCAGAGTTCTGTTCCATTACTTTGCAGTCATCTTTTTTATGTTATACGTACAATATAATAATCTACATTGAATTCTATTTTCTCCTATAATATAATAATCTTTTAATGTTGCTTATAATCATAGGTTATACATATATACTATAGTTCATGTAACAAATTCAATAGTATATACTATTAGGAGAGGTTACTGATGTATTATTATTGATGTACTAATTCCATGTACTCCATTCTAGTTTCTCCATTTCTAAATGCTTTTTATTTTCAAGGAAGTCGTTCAAGATTGACTTATTACTTGTAAGTCTTGATTAGTCAAAGGATGGAAAAAGATCATTCGTGGATGTATGGTAGCATTGAATCATCAGAATTTGTGGATGCGGTCTTGGAATTTTGTAGTATTACTTTAGAATATTAAGCTAGGATAGGGAAAATCGGATTCTATTGCCCGTGTGTCAAGTGTGGCTATGTGTCCAAGGTCGATAGCGTTGACATCCTTAGGGAGCATATACTTTGGCATGGATTTAGGCCTCAATATCATGTTTGGGTTTGGCACGGTGAGGAGGGAGTTTACGAAGTAAATGCTATTCCATATAATGTCCATGAAGAAGAAGATGTTGCTCATGTGGTGGAGAATAATGAGTATGAGAATGACGAGGATGATGTAAATGAGGACATAAATCGTGTTGATGAGATGATGGAAGGGGTCGAGGATGAGTTAGGAAAACAGCCTCATGTTTTTGACTTGTTGAAAGAGGCTTCTGAGAAGCCTCTCTACCTTGGATGTACAAAATTCACCAAATTGACAACCGTGTTGACACTTTTCAATGTTAAGTCAAAGTTCAACTAGAGTGATACTAGTTTCACAAGTTTATTGAAAGTGTTAGATGAAATATTTCTTGATTGAAATGAACTTCCAAAATTGACATATTATGCCAAAAAGCTCATGTGCCCTTTCGGCTTAGAGTACCAGAAGATACATGCTTGTCCGAATGATTGTGTATTGTATTGGAAGGAACATGAGAACTTAGAAGAGTGTCCGTGTTATGGGTTGTCACGTTACAAGCGTAAAGGGGCTTGTGGTGATAAAGGTCCCCCATCTAAGGTGTTATGGTATCTTCCAATAATTTAAAGATTCAAGTGCTTGTTTTCTCTAAAGAAAGATGCTAAAAATTTGAGGTGGCATGCAAGTAGGGTGAAGAAAGGTCGTCTCCTCACACATCCAGCTGATTCTCCCGAGTGGAAGACTATTAATAGGTTACACAAGACATTTGGGGATGAAGATCATAATTTGAGGCTCGAACTGTGTATTGATGGAATGAACCCATTCGGGACTCTTAGTTCTCAACACAGTACATGGCCGGTACTCTTAGTTATTTATAATTTGCCTTCTTGGTTGTGCATGAAATGTAAGTACATTATACTTTCGCTTCTAATCTCTAGTCCTAAACAACCTGGAAATGATATTAATTTATATCTTGTACCCCTCGTTGAGGATTTGAGAAAGATATGGGATGAAGGGGTTTTTGTGTATGATGCACATGCTAATAAAGTGTTCACATTGCGTGCAATGCTTTTATACACTGTTAATGACTTCCCGGCATATGGTAACTTATCTAGGTATAAGAATAAAGGGAAGAAAGCATGCCCAATTTCTATCAATGACATGGAAGCTATGTGGATTCCTAAGTGCAAACATGTCTTTATGCCCCATTGGAAGTTTCTCCAACGTGATCACCCCTATCGTAAGAAAAAGAAGGCATTTGATGGAGAGGTTAAAGAGCGTATAGCTTGTCGACTGTTAACCGGGTATGAGGTTTACGAACAGGTTAAGGGGGTTGAAACAATTTTTGGTAAATCAGGACAAGGGGGTGAAGGGCTATGGAAGAAAGAGTCAATCTTTTGGAAGCTTCCATATTAGAGAGATCTATATGTTACACATTGCCTCGACGTTATGCACATAGAGAAAAATGTATGCGATGCAATACTTGGGGCGCTAATGAACATTCCAGGTAAGACAAAGGATGTGAAGGTCGTGCAAGATTACTTAGAATGCAAGGGGCTTTGCCAAGAGTTATGGTTATAGGTTAAGGAGGTAAAGAAAAGAAATAGAGCTAAAGAAAGAGGTGGCAAGAACAAGGGAAAGGGAAAGGGTAAAGAAAAGGTGACAAGTGACAAGAAACAGAAGGTTGAAAAGAAGATGGGTAAAAATGTTGAAAAGATTTATTTATATCCGGCTTGTTACACATTGTCCAAAGAAGAGAAGTGATTTTTTTGTGAGTCTTTGTATGGCATTAAGGTTCCATCGGGGTACTCATCTAACCTGAAAAGATTTGTGTCCCTGAATGGTGAGTTGAAGTTGGGAAGCATGAAATCCCATGATTGCCTTGTCATGATGCAAGTGTTCTTACCAATTGTAATTCGGGGGATACTTCCAAAACATGTGAGATATACAATTACCGAACTATGTTCGTTCTTCAACACAATATGCAGTAAAGTGCTTGATCCCTTTAAACTTGATGCCCTCAAGAAGATGTGATTAAAACTTTATGCAAGTTTGTGATGTATTTCCCACCTTTGTTTTTTGATATTATGATTCACTTAATTATCCATCTCGTTCGTGAAATCAAGCTTTTAGATCCCATTTATTTGAGGTGGTGTTATCCTTTTGAAAGACATATAGGGGTTTTACAAAACAAAGTGAGGAACCCGACACAACCCTAGGGTAGTATGATTCAAGGCACTGTGAGCGATGAGATTGGCAATTTTATAGCTGAGTATATGGCCAGTGAAGAGCCTATTAGACTTCCTTCCTCTTGACATGAAGGGAGACTTGAGGGAAAGGGAACAATTGGCTCAAAATTGATCACACCTCCTAGAGACCTGTGCCTACAAACACAATTGTATGTCTTACATCATGTTCCAGAAGTCCATCTCTTTTTGAATAAGCATTACGAGGAATTGCGTGTCAGAAATCCTTCTAAAGCGGATAGAACTTTAATGTAGTTGCATAATAAGACATTTATCGATTGGTTTCATAATCGAGTGGTATGTGAACAACTCGAGGATGTGTCTGAAACTGTGAAGTGGTTAGCTTTTGGTCCTCGTGAAGATGTCAACAAATATGAGGGTTATGATGTCAATGGGTACACCTTTTGGACTAAGGGTCAAGAGCAGAATTCCTCTTTCTTGCAGAATAATGGTGTTTCTGTTTTGGCGTCATCTATATTTTACGCAAGTGCCAAGGATCAATCACTAGTAGATGCCAAGTTGTTATACTATGAGAGAGTACAAGAAATATGGAGCTTGACTACTCTAGTTTCACTGTTGGTCTTTTTAAATGCAAGTGGGTAGATAACAATTGAAGATGTATTAAATATGATGACCCTTATGGATTTACTCTTGTAGACTTGAGTCATTTGCATGATAGTGAAGAACTATTTATACTTGCCACATGTGCTAAGCAAGTATTCTACATTGTAGACCCCAATGATAAAAATTGGTCTATTGTTATAGTGGGGAAAAGGAGTATCCTCGGTATAGGTGATGTTGATGATGAGGAAGAGTATGATGCTTTTGAAGACTCCCCACCTTTTACTAATCCAAAATCCGGTGTGGAAGACGATGGAGATGGTGACATAGGTTACATGCGTGTAGATCACACAGAAGTAATACATTTGAATTTTGATAAGTAATGTACTAGGTATGATAAATTTAATTAGTTATTGTCAAAATTGACTTGATTTTAGACTTGTTGTGTCCACTTGTTTTTTACTTTTTTTTATTGCGTTATTTTTCTGGATAAACAATTTATGATGTTGCTTTGCTTTTAGGTGTTTAGCAATCCTAAACTTTTGAAGCCGACGAAAAGCAAACTTGAGAAAGGAATGGAGTTTGGTGTCAAAGGTCTAGAGTTTGTTTAAAAAGGTGAAGTATAAACATAAATTATCTTCCTTTAAGATTAATTGATGCATTAATATAAATTTTTGTTGTTAATCATACTGGGATTCTATTGTCAATTTTGCTACAATTTCTTTGTTGTCACTCACACTGAGATCTATTGTACGATGAATCTCTTTAGAGATGGTATACTTCCTGTGGAGGAAGATGTTGAGGATGGGCATAGCCATGATGATAAGGAATACGATGTAGAGATGGAGGAGGATAAAGGAGACTACGAAGATAGGGCTTACGATGAGGTTTCTTCTAGGTGGGATCAACATGAATTGATGGCAGACCAAGCCCCACCAATTGATGATATTATGGTGACACCTCAACAACTACAAGTTTACCATCAAGTTTCCACCACTAGTAAAGAGGGTTCTAAGAAGAGAAAAGGGAGAGGTCCTACAAAGAATCTTTAAGTGACAGAACCAATGCACCTTGAGTACAATAGCTTGGGTCAACCATGTGGAAAGTGGCGTAGACAGTATGGAACACAACTTAGCATTTGGATGCACAAAATTTCCATCTTGTATACATGGAGTGAGGTACCAGAGGGTTTAAATAAATCAATATGGGAAGGTACAGTGGTAAGCAAGTATTTAATGTTAACCTACGCATTGTTGCTAGATTAATTGAATTCAATTTTTTTGACAGCATAGTTAAATGCTAACTATCCAAATTTTCCTTTTTTATAGAATTTATTTCGTATTCAACCCGATAAAAGCAAGAAGGATATTTTCCTTTCAGTTGTTGTAGAGAGATTTAGAGATTTCAAGTCCAAGTTAGTGAGTGGATGGATTTCTAAGAAGAGAGATAAATCTCAGTCATGTAAGAAGATGAAGTCAGGAATGGAAAATGAAGAGGAAGATCCGAGTATTAAGGAAGCACCATAATCAATGCCTTATGAAATATGGGGTCACATCACTAAGGATGAATGGGAAGCATTTGTTGTAAAAAAAACAACTCTGAAAGAAGTTGTAAGTCTAAGAAGTAGCATTTAAAATGGTATTTCCTCACTTAAAAATTCATTAAATTAGCATTTAACTTTAATTCTTTTGATTTCTATTGATTTATCAGGAAAAACGTAGTAAAGCTTCACAATGTTTGAGCCAAAAGAAGTTTTACCATCACATGGGTCGTAGAACATATGATAAGTCCCGAAAGGATTGGATAGATACTGGGTTTTACCCTATTCCGAGCTCATCCTCATCGGCGAAAACTAGATCTATAGTTACGAATAAGGGAGATCGGGTTCTTGATTGGTATGGTTCGCTTGATGTTCGAGATTCAAGCGATAGAAGAACCATTTCCGAGCCGGGAATAAAGAAGATAGCTGATGCAGTGGTGAGTTTTAACATTAGAACATATATTAATGACACTTTATTAGAATTTCAACTAAGCAATTCCATATTTTCTTTGAGCAGATGGGATGGAAGGCCAAGGAGGCTACCGGCGAGTTCACTCCTAAAGGCAACATTGATGCCTTATACATGGTGCTAGGTAAAGACCGTAACGGACGCATGAAAGGAAAATGAGGCTTGTGTTTAGGGGTGAAAAAGGCCTTTGGAATAGAGTGTATTCCATCACAATCACGTACAAGCATAATGACACCACAAGATTTGGAGGCCATCACATCTAAGATAGAAGAGCAAGTTATGGAGAAGATGAATAAGAAATTTTCTACCATCTTGGAGCGAATGGGATTACCCGTTGTTGACTTCTTGGATGTAGATCATGGGGACAAATTAAGCCAACAAGACCCAGAAACTCTAGTCGAGAGAGTTGAAGACCAACCGAGACCCCCTATAGATCCACCAATGCCTATTTAGAGGTAATAATTTGAATATATTTAATACGTTAATTGAATGACATCTCCTTGTGATGTTAATTATGTCCAACATTTTTTTAGGAAGAGACCCCTTGTTGTCTTTTACTACCCCAATTAGGTGTGGTCAATGGTGATGAGTTAATTGAGGTTGCATATGGACTGGCATAACCACCAATAATTGGCCAAAAAGTGCATTTGTTACATGTTTCTGGTGGTCGATTAAGTGTGTCCATAGAGACTATTATTAATGGTTTTGAAGATTTCTCACTCCCGATTCCAAGGCCAGAATGGAACCTTAATAAAATGTCGGATGCGCAAGGTAGTTTCATGACATAGCCATGTGCTTGGGTTCGGTTTTCAGAGGAGGTAATAATTATGTGATTTCTTTTTCATCTTATTATTCCATATATGCATTTTTTCAATTAATAAAAGAGTTTAAATTTCTATTAAAGTTTCATGGAAAATGAAGAAAAAACATGAGGCAAACAAAGAGGGGTCGCAAGTAAAAGAAAAGGAAGAGGAGGGAAAACGTAAGAACAAGAGAGTGGTATCATCAAAGGGGTCAACTCTGCTTCTAAAAACAAAGGGAGATCCACTTGTGAGTATTCAAGTGCTTAAATCTGTAAGCAAAGATTGTTTATGGTTGCATACATGTGTTAGCAATGTGCTTGATTACAAGCCAATTCAAGTTGATTTGGCAAAAGAACAGTTCTACTACATGGAGGACACACTAACATGGGTATACAAAGTGGATGTTCGTGAATTTTTATCAGGAGAAATGTTGAATGTATCCATAATACAAGTCTTCATGAGGTGAAATATACTTACACTATTATATTTCCTCATTTTGTGCACTTTATAGTTGGGTGGTTATGTACAAGTCTAACATATCTTATTTTTTATGAGTTTAGTGCACTTCACAAGGATTTGAGTGAATGCGAATCTGAATTGAAAGTTGGGTGGTTATGTCCACAACAGATTTGTGACACACAATGCATAACAAGCCAACCCGAGGTGAAGGAATACATAGAACAAAGTTTGATAAAATCAATCAAAGATGGGGACAAATTTATTTTGGCTTCGTATATTGAAGAGTATATTTTAGCCCCAACATGCTATATATGTCTTTTGATATCATTATCTAAGTTATCATGTTTCTCTTTATTGACTTCAAATTCATGTTTGTAGTAAACCTTGGTTGCTCCTAGTCATAGGTCCTTTGACTCACACAATATATCAATTCAATTATGTGTGTCTACAACCACCTTGACTTTTACTTATCAAATCCTTGTTGACTAGGTATCTTTAAGTTGATTAAATGCATTTTAGTTTGATTATTAACTTTAATATCACATTGATATGACCTATATTTTTCTTGTCGAGTGTAGTGCAATAAAGAAATTACGCAGAAGTTTAGGATCACATTCAAGAGCTATATTTCCTAAATGGAAATCAGTGAAGATACATGTTTTTCAAATTTAAATGTTTTGTGGTAGCCTAACCTTTGATTTACTTTGATTTTGACATGAATATTCATTTCATTTCCCTTTAGTGCGCACAACAACAAAATGGGGTAGATTCTTGTATGACTTAGTCACTTCTACCATAGGAGTCGATGATGTAGAAAAGGTATACCTAATTCCTTTATTTACATTTGTTTATATATATGTATTAAGAAAGTCGTCTTATGAAATAAAATAGATGTTTATGACCATGGAGGATGAGATTATATGGCCGGCATCAATCGAACGATTGATGTGGTATGGCATTGTATTGGTGTTGTGTGTTGAATTGTGTTGAACAGGTTTTTTGGATTAAAAATTAGAAAAATGTTCATTTTACAGAGGAAACTCTGTCGAATTTTTTCGAAAACGTTTATAATTAATAAAATTTTGTTCATGACGCAACTTTGAGGAAATATTCATGTCTATGCTTCAAACCGCATAAATTTCACTTTGAGGAAATATTAATGAGTTGCTTTTATCCTTCATGCTAAGAATTGAACAAGTAATTAGAGATTGGTAATCTAATATTATTTTATTATATGATGGCTACATTGACGAAATCAAAGAAATAAGAGACAAGTTTGCACGATTCCTTGCCAATAACTGTATTTAGTAGTTAGATTTTTGTATACAATCCCTATTTATATTTGTCATACATTATTGTAGAAACTTCTGTATATTATTCGTAGTTGAATAATAATTGCATTGTTCTAATATTTCCAATAACAATATCAGCATTTATATATATATATATATATATATATATATATATATATTTATATATATATATATATATAAATAAATAAATATATATATACACTTTATGCTCCGATTTTCAGTGAACAGGAGCATAAAACACCCATTATATGCTCCGATTTTCAGTGGGCTGGAGCATAAAGTGTTTAATATGCTCCGGTTCAAACCGGAGCATAAAGTCATTTTGAATATGCTCCGGTTATATCTACTTTGGGTCAAAATCGGAGTATAAAGCCCTCAAAAAACCGGAGCATATAAGGTTTTTCCATTAGTGACGGTTTGTATTCAGTCTCTAGGAGAAATTGAATCCATTCACCGAGACTTGATTGTGGGGTTCGGAAAATGGGAGTTTGAGCCGACTGAATTGGTAAATCCATTCCCAAACAACGAGGGGAGTGTCCATTTCTGGCAAGGTGATGAAGATATTCTGGTTGCCTGTGACATTGCAGCGCTATATAGCTGAAAGGCTTCCTTGGATTCACTACCATGAAGTACATGGCGCTGGACACAGGTTCCCTTATGCTAAGAGTATGAGTGACACCATTCTTATAACACAACGGATGCCCGTTTATTGCAGGTTAGCTACATGACACGATGCTCAACGGTTCTCACTTCTCACTACCAAGTTTGTTGAGTTTAGACATTGTAATTCTAACATATCTAAACAAAAGGGAGAAAAGTGCAAAATATGACATCATCACATTTTGTCGAGAATCCCTTACATTGCATTTCCTCTTTCTATCGAAATTAATATTTTCAAATAATTGATCAAATCTTCAACCAAATTTTTAATGTACACTAGTTTTAATTTTAAATCATTGTATGTTTATGCATTTCTTATTAAATTAATTTCTTTTACTTATAAATTATACATTCATAAATGATATAATAAATTGAGATAACTTTTCATTTTGACGTTACTTATTTTATTGATATGTGAAAAGAGTAGTAAAGTACAACTAACACCGATTGCGAGGCGCCATGCCATTACACAAGGAAAAGGGGAAAAGGCTGTTACATATGATAGTATAGCAATTCTTGGCACAGGGCTATAGAAATAGTATAGATTAGTTCATGTATCAACGAGGTTAATGTTTAGAATCAATTCGCGCATATCAAATTCAACTTCAAACCTATGGCAAATTGATAAAACCCTCGTGAATACTTCAATCAAACAACAATATAAAAATAGGGTATTTCTAGACATGTCAATTATACTCAACAACGACAATGGTGTTGTCACAATAGGATTTTACTTGGTTCCATTTGATATGCATTTGATTGTTTTGAAATCTACCATATAGATGTTCGATTTATTTGATTAATTAATCAATTAATTGTTTTTTCAATAAATATAAAAAGAACCACACAAACATAATAAGAAAACCCAAAGGACTAGCTAGAGGAAAAGAATGAATCCATTAATTTGATGGAGTTTGTTTTCATTACTTTAGAAAACTCTCTAAACAATCCTCTGACAAAACTTCTAGAATTTTCATATTTAGTACTCCCTCTGTCTCTTAATGTTTGCCCCCCTTCGACCATTTTTTGAAAGAGCTTTTTTTTTTTATCAAAATATGGGGCCAACATTAAGAAATAGAGGGAGTAGTTCTTACGGAAATTATATTCTTGAGTCATTGGATGTAAGTTACACTTTGGGGGCTTAGCAGGTAAGGTACTTAAGATTGACCAACCAATTCAAATTAAAGTTTGTGTACATCAACAACTACATCTACAGAGTACTATGTTGAATAACTGCAATTTGAGCATTGATTTCAAAACAAAATAAAACATGCGAGTTAATTGTTCCATTCATTAAACGTGTATTTTTAGGACATGACTCTTTGCATTTGTATGTAACCTTAACTTGTTAAGTTAGATTATATATTTATAATGTGAATGATGAGGAATTAAGTAGCACCAAAGTTGGCGACAAAGCATGTAAAAAGTAAAAATTAATGAGTAAAAAGATGTACCAGGCCACATTATTATAGTTTATAAGAACTCAATGATGTTATTTCAAGCGTGGCAATCTGTAATAGAGAAAGGAAATAATGTTTTCGGCCAAAAAACTTCAAATTCCAAAATAACCCCTTGAAGAAATCACGTCTATAAAACCCCCTCCTAGCATCACCAAATAAGGGCATGTACAAGGAGCAACCCCCCAATATGGCTCAAATAGAGGTAATTTTGTTAGTTATGTTATCTTTGTATAGTTTCCTAGCAAATGCTTCAGACCCTGACCCTATTCAAGATTTTTGCGTACCTAGCAACAATACCATCCTCTTAAGAACTATCACTTCCCCTCATTTCCATGTCCCATGCAAACCCTCCGCTGAGGTGATGACCGAAGACTTTATATTTTTCGGAATAAAGCACCCTGGAAATTTCTCGGAATTAGGTTTTGCAGTCATTTCTGTGACATCCTCAAATTTTCCGAGCTTAAATACTCTTGGAATATCATTTGCTAGGGCCGATCTTAAGGTTGGGGGTGTCAATGTGCCCCATTTGCACCCAAGAGCCACAGAAATTGCATATGTAGTAAGTGGGAGTGTTTACTCAGGATTTGTTGATTCAACAAATAGAATTTTTGCTAAGGTGATTGGGGCAGGGGAGGTTATGGTTTACCCTAGAGGGTTAGTGCATTTTCAAATGAATGTTGGCAAATGGCCGGCGACTATAATCGGAAGTTTTAATAGCCAAAATCCTGGGATCATAAAGATACCAAACGCATTGTTCGGTGCAGGAGTTAATGATGAGTTGCTTGAGAAGGCTTTTGGTATGACCCTTGATGAGATTAGCACCATTAGAAGGAAGTTTTTTCCCAAAAAGATTACTTAATCTTTTCTTTTATTTTCTTTTCTAGTGTTTTCTTTTTTGTTTATATTCTATATCCATTTATTTATGGAGGAAATTTAGTGATTTATATTAAGAGCTATGTATGTGAGTTTTTAACTTGGTAATGAACATGAATCTCCTATTAAGTTGGATACTTTTGTTAGTTGACATTGATTATAGACAAAGGTACGTATTCTAGGTTCATTTTTATGTAATTATCTTTACATTGCTCGATTTATTTTTGTTAAATGACTAACTTATATGCAATTGTGGATGCCACTTAACTTAATTGGTTAAAGCTTTGAAAGAAGGTATTCGAAATTGGATCAAGTCATGTCTACATTTGTTATTATCTTACTTCTTGCGGCTCTCTTTACATTAAAAAAAAAATTATATGCAGGTGCGTCGTCCATCAAATATAATGAAATTTCTTGCTATTCAAAATCATCAGAACATTTGATTTAAGTTCGATCCAAAATATAATGTCGTGAACACTTAATTATGAGAGCCACAAAAAATACCATGCAATGTATTTCATCTCTCATCAAATGTTCAATTACATTCCTCGAGTGTGAAATTGGCCAAAATAAATATAATCACACTATGCTTGAGGGTCATGATCACTATCCAAATGTACTTAACTATTGCTAGAAGTCTAAGAGTGAACAATCCTTCGGACATTCTCAGATAAGGTAGGTGGGATGGGTTATATACTAGGACAACATTTCAACTATTCCGGGATGGGAGAAAGCCTAGAAGAGTTTTGATTTACACTTGGAACTACAATAGCAAAAGAATAATCAATTTCGGCTACAGATTTGTGGTGTAATACGAAACAGCCGTATTTTAATTACATAAGTAAATAATAAGCGGCAGTTTATGTCTAAAACTGCTGCACATTAATTTCCCTCTAATAATATGCGGCGGTTTAAGATTAGACCCGCAACATTTTAATTCAAGCTAAGATTATTTGAATTCCAACTAAACTAAGAAGCGACGGGTTTGACATAGACCTGTTGTTTTCTATTCCTACATAATTTCAAAAAAAAAAACACTAGCCTCTCCCTTCATTTCTTTAGTTACCTTCTTCTCGCATTTCATCAATTATGCTTTCCTCATTCATGTTCTTGCCCTAATTCCCCACATTGTAACACAGCCACCCCACATTATGCCACCAACGTAATTTGTGTCACCCCTACATTCTTCATGTTCTTGCAACCGACGTAACCCAGCCAACGTCTCCTATTCCTCTCATTGTCTCTATGCACTAGCAGACATCTCTTCCCCTCATTGTCTCCCTGTTGTGCTACCATATTCAAGGTTGGGCTCCCACTTTGTTCTTCGTTTTCTATATAATTTGATACTTGCTATTTTGTGTGTTTTGGGTTTTGATTATTTCTTTAATTCGTTCTTCATTTCTTATATAATTCATTTTCACTAATTTATGAAAACTTTGATTGGTTTGAGAAAGGGCGGTTTGAGAAAAGAAGAGGAGGTCTTTTAGTATTTGGGTAGTAAATGGTGTGATTCTAGTGGTTTTGGGCGGTTTGAGAAGAGAAGGGAAGGTCTTTTAGTATTTGAATAGTATTTGGGGAGGTCTTTTAGTATTTGATAGTCAGCGGTTTTCTACATAATTCGTTCATTGGTTGTGTTGTTTCCAATTTTCTATTATTGACTATTGACTGTAAATTTGGAAAGGAGTGTTACATGAATTGCGTGAGAGTAGATGGATGATGTAGACTAGAAGCAGGTTAGAAAAACTTTACTAAGTTGGTCAAAGAAATAATCCAACACTAATCAAGATTTCTTTCAATGTTTTCCTTAGATTGAGACCACTACAAGTCGACTTCTTCCTTAAGGTAAAGGATTGCACTGTTTACTTTCATATTCTCGGGATAATTAACAACATCAAATAACTTATCAAACTTCCTAATCCAGTTTTCTAGGCTTGCTGGGTCTTTTTTTTCTGTTATAGCTCAGAGATTTGATACTAGAAATTCTTTTGAAAATCTTTCCAAATGTGTCATTTTCTGGTTGTCTATTTAATTGATTAGTCATTGCTTGAGCTAGAGATTGAGTTAAAGCGGTTACGTCCTTGATTGTCTTCCTAAGGCCACTTCAGGTGGTTCATGTGCTTCGGTTAAGCATTCAACTCAACATATTGCCTAAATGATCAAATAATCATGTTGAAATAATATTCAAATGCTTGAAACATATAAATCCTAAAACAAACATTCACTTTATTCAAATAATCAAAATGCTCACAATTTATGAACAAATGATTGGTCTTATGAAAGAAATAACTTAAAATTGTCTCATAAGGCTTATTTAATAATCCTATCATAGGTCCTTTTTTAATTGTCCGAACCATAGTCCTCAGCATGTCCAGATGATGATGATGGATTAGGTGGAATGCTAGAATGGTTGGATTTCTTACTCGTCTTCCTTAGTTAATAATGATTCCCTCCTTGCTCTCTTAATGATATGTTCTTTTTCTTCCCATTCCACTTCAAGGTATGCTAGATCATGAAATAAGTAGTTTGGTATGGCTAACCAATCTCTTTAGAAGCTACGATCTCTGAAGCTTCTAGTTTTGTCTAGTTTGAGTACATTTCTATACTTGTCTTTTAAAGACTTGTACTTTTCTATTTCTAGAAGGTGGATGAGTATTAATAGCACTCTATAGGCCTTCTCCTCATCTTCATATTTTACACATAAATTAATATAATTTTGTACTATGTCGAAAAATTCTTTTAACTCTCACTAGTAGAGAAATGTCTATTTGCTGCGGTTTTTTAGATTTAAATGCTGCGGTTATTGATACGAAGCATATGGAAAAACAATGAATGCTGCGAATTTTTAGACGCAGCAATAAAAACAACAAATGCTGCGGTTATTAGAAAAACCGCAGCAAATATATCTATTAATTGTTGCGATTTTACCAAAAAACCGCAGCAAATATATCTATTAATTGCTGCGGTTTTACCAAAAAACTGCAGCAAATATTTTTTTTTTAAAAAAATTTAGCATTATTTGCTGCGGTTTTTTGGAAAAATCGCAGCAAATAATAGATATATTTGCTGCGGTTTTTCTAATAACCGCATCATTTAATTGATTTTTTATTTTTTTTATTCTGAAATTTATATGTGCTGTGGTTTTCTAATATAACCGCAGCACATATAAATTAATTGTCGTGGTTTTGCCAAAAACCCGCAGCAATTGATGGTTTCCAGAACAAAAAAAAATTAATAGGTCATTTTATATGTTAATTTACATGCACATAAAAGTATATTATTAATAATTAATATCTCTCAAAATTATTATATTTGCAAATCTAATTGTTATATACTATTACAACATAACACATTTAATCAAGAACATAATATGATCTAAGCTAAGAATATTATGCATAATGTGTTAAATAATATGTCATAAAAGATAAGAAAAACTAAGAAATGATCAACCGTGAAGCATATAAATCCAAAATTTTATTATAACCACTCGTTTTGGCACACAAAATCGCGATCTACAAGATTTTATACTCAAAATAAACAACCAATTCATTCTTCATAGATTTCGGATGCTATTTTGAGGTTTCGGAAAGTTCGGGGAGGCATATCTCTTAGTTAGCCCGGTAGTCCAAATGGTGTAATTTGTTATTTTGAAATTCCCTATTTTTAGAGGTACTACACAACTATGTTACCTTTTAGCGGCCTCAGTGACGTATTATTTGAGATATTGAAAAAAAAACTTTGAGAAGTCATAAAATTGGCTATGGGACTCTGAATGGGGCTTATAATATTTCTAACTTGTGTATTTTTTAGAGATCATAAACTTTGAGAAGTCCATTTATTTTCTCCTAAAAAGGCCTCTAACACCCTATAATACATGAAATTCGATTTTTAAGGGTTATTCTTTCATAAATAAACATATAACATGCAGATCTGAACATATAAGAGTTTTTCATCTTCGCATTTATATATTAAAAAATTATGAAAAAAAATTTTAAAAAAATATATACTATGGTTCAAGGCATATACAAACTGTTAGATTTTGAACTTTAGAGTATGTAGACTTCTTCAAAATGGGAGAGATGAGTAAGCTTTAAAATGCTTCACTATGTCATATCCATGGAGGCATGAGTAGGAGAGAGGAGTAGGTTTCAACTTGCATGAGGAGAAAGTTAGGTAGTAGGTGTTATAAGGTTAGGGCTAGAGATGAAAAAGAGGGATGTTAAGTTATGGGGTTCGGGTTAGGCTTTTTTTCGTGCACTGAAGTGTTGGGAGTGTGGGGAAGTTTTTGTCTTTTGAAATGGCATGGAAAAGAAAAGGCTGGGTTTATAGATTGATGAACAAATGTTGCGGTTAAATACATTTCTATTTCTAGAAGGTGGATGAGTATTAATAGCACTCTATAGGCCTTGTCCTCATCTTCATATATTACACATAAATTAATATAATTTTGTACTATGTCGACAAATTATTTTAACTCGATCTTTCTCCATGTAACGAACTTCTCGACTAAAACACTTGACTTTTAATAACTATAGATAGGCATATGAAAAAAATTTGGATACATTTAAGCACATAATTCACACTTTATTGATTTAATTCACATGAAACATACTTTCTCCTATCCTTGAGAAAGTTTATAACATTAACTTGCAACAATTATTCTAGATTTGTCATTTAATTCGACCTTCCTTGATTGTACTTAAGTATGCTTGAAATTATTTTATTTTACAACTATTTTTTTTTCGAAACTTTTAATAGTGTACTTGACTTATATGCGGGTAAATCAAGTCAATGGCTTCCCATGTAAGTTATGTGGGACGTTGACGCGAGTCTTTTCTAGCCATAAACCATTACTTAACGGAACACTCCCCCAAGTCGGTCGAACCTTTCTTAGACAAAGAATGTTTCACTTGATCACTAACATTTCCATCTTTCCAGAACCAAAATAATTTTTATGAAAATACTTTATTTTATGCATGAGAATGCAAAACTCTATCCTACATGGCCATTGCTATGTCTACTTACAAGTTTATTATTTCCAATTTTAATATTTTATAACCTGGAAAACTCATACCACTTTGTAACTCCCCCAAATTACTAACATAATAATAATAGTAATTTTAGTTGCCTTTTTATTTACCAACAAGTGGACTTTGAAGCATGAACCCTTCTTGATTATAAAATCAAGCGGTAATGTATAATAATAACTCTCCTTTTTATAACTCCTTTAATAAATAATTAAAATATTGAGACCATACTTTAATTATTAAACCTCATTGAAATTTATTAAATCTCAAATGTCATTCAGCCCTTTTTAAATAAATAAGGTAAATTTATATCATTCCTCCTTTTTTATAATCGAAATTTTAAATATGTATTTTTTTAAACAAAAAAAAGTGATGCATGGCTAAAATTCCAATTTGAATTTATTTAGAAAATTATGTATATAGTACATACTAAAAATATCTTAACACGATATAATTAACAAAAAAAATATTTAATACATATACGTACCTTAAATTCTAGTACTTCCTAACAACTTCCTACTAGACTTCAAGATGATCCGCTTATCAATTAAAATGAACTAATCAACATAATGCAACATAATAATATGTATTAAAACTTTGATTGAATTTAGAAATAGTTTTAAGAACTAAATAATTTGTAAAACAAATAAAATAGTTAGGGGAAAGAGAAGGCTCATGGTGGCTAGTGGTTGTTGGTGGCACAAGGTGGATGGAGAGATAGAGAAAGTGGCTAGAGATATAGGGAGATAGTTTGAGAGAAGAAGAAAGACTTTAATGCTTTTTGTGTGAATACTTAGGTGAGATTAAGGGTCTATTTAAAGTGAAAATTAGGGTAAATTTTAGGATTTGAAAATTAAAAGATAAGTATGGATTTAAAAAATATTTATCATTTAAAATTTCTAATAAATATTTCGTTTTTAAAAAATTTAATTATTAAATATTTTAACCAATTAAAATCATTTAGTTTAAAACAAACCAATTAGAATTAGTTAGAAAAAATATAAATTTTACAATAATATTTTTTTTGAAATATCAATCATGAAAAACGAATATGATAAGGTTGAATTTTTTTTTGAAAATCCATTTTTTTTAAAGTAAAACTATCTTTTCAACTAAAATTATTCTTTAAATAAGGATGAAATAAATATAATAATAATTTTAAATTTTTTTTAAAGTACTAATCATGGCAGCTGTTCATGATTAGATATTAGGTCGAAATTTTTTTTGGGTAAATATATCCAATTTTAAACACAATATTTTTTAAATTAAAACAATCTTTATTAATATCTTAAACTAAGGTTTTTTACTAAGAATAATATCTAAAAAGATTCTAGAATCTTCTAGAATAAAAGTAGATACTTTGGATTTTTTGGGATATTTTGGAGGGCTTTTGGGAATTTCATGGAATAATTAAGGAATTAAATATTTATTTATAAAATTAAATGATTTTATTAATGAAATTATAAAATAAATACATAAATGGCGGTCTATAATTATAATTGGGCCAAAATACTTTTTAAATTATCTAATTGTACTAAAATATCCTTAAAATAATTTTATTTAAAATGCTAAAATATAATGTACATTTAAATTTAACTATAACGTAGCATATAAATATTTTTAATATAATGTCTAAAATACGGGATATTACAAATCTACTAAAACAATAAAACTTGGCGATAAAGGTAAATGCAAAATAATCGGTATTGGAAAATTTGGCAATAATACATCAAACACAATTGATGTTGTATATCTTGTTGAAGGTCTAAAGTACAACTTTCTTTGCATTTCTCCATTGTGCTACAAAGTTAATAAAGTCAGTTTTTATGAAGAAAAATTTAAGGTGCTAAGCAAGGAAGACGCTAAAGTTATTTTAACTGCTTCGCGATGTAATAATGATTATTATTTACATACAAACCAAGTTGCTAGTATTACCTTGAAATGTCTCAAGGGCCTTGACAAAAGACTCAAGGATTTAACACAGAAGGTTAGGTCATATCAATATGCATACCATGAAGAAGCTTTTCTCAAATGATTTAGTATGTGAACTTCCCAAGTTGGATTTCAAAGATAAAAAGTTATGCAAAGCATGCTCATGAGGTAAAAATACCAAAGGATCATTCAAAGCCAAAAAGGTTGTAAGTACTTTGTTCTCGACCTATAGAAATTCTTCACATTGATTTATGTGGCCCTATGCACATCAAGTCTCCCAAAGGTAAACAGTGCATCCTTGTGGTAATTAATGATTTTTCTAGATTTACATGGATTTCTTTTTTACGAAAAAATCAGAGGCTTTATTAGAGTTTTCTAAAATTTGCAAAGAATTACAAACTATGAAAAACCTACCTATAGTTGCCGTAAGACGTGACCATGGTAGACAGTTTGATCAACTTAAATTTGATAAATTTTGCGCAAAATGTGATATTTCTCATAATTTTTTAGCTCATAGGATACCTCAACAAAATGGAGTTGTGAAATGAAAGAACCGCAATCTTGAGGATATGTCTAAGACAAAGCTTTTAGAAAATGGTTAACCAAAATATTTTTGGGCTGAAGATGTTAATACAATAAATTATATTTTAAACTTTTGTCTAATAAGACCTATTTTGAAGAAAACTCCTTATGAGCTATTCAAAGATAAAAAGCCTAGTTTCCTATTTTAAACCCTTTAGATGTGCATGATTTGTCCATATTAATGGCAAAGATAACCTTAGAAATTCGACGCTCCTAGTGATGAAGCAATCTTATTGGGTTACTTTTTAAATTCAAAATCTTATAGAGTTTTTAATAAACATACTAAAATTGTTGAAAAAAGCATTTATGTGATCTTTGATGAAAGCGAGAGTGGTATCTTGAGTGAAAGTTTTACAAGTTTAAAGTTGAATAAACATGAAGAATATTCATCTGAGGAAGAAGAAGAAAGCTCGTTTGATGAAGAAGTGGAGCAAACTAACCAGTATATGCAAGAGTCAATTCTAAATACAGATGAGTCAGATCAAGGCCTTGACCAGCAGAGTCAAGACCTTAAACCTCCTTCTCAAAACTTTGAATAGACAGACAATATTTTAACAGAAGTTATTCCAAGGCCTTCAAACCCATCTCAAGGCCTTGAAGGAGTACTTCAACAGCCAAGTTCCACTCCCTTAATGATGCGATGAAAGTTCAAGAACTCCTCTCATCCAATAGACAACATAATATCAAATCCGAAATCTGGTATTCAAACTCGATCTAATGTTAAAAATCTTTGTGCGTTTCACGTGTTTTTTCTCTTGTAGAACCAAAAAACATTAATGAAATACTTCAAGAGCCCAATTGGATCATAGCTATGCAAAGTTAGCTCAATGAGTTTGAAAAAAATAAAGTGTGGACACTTACACCATGACCAAAGAATCATTGGAACAAGATGGGTGTTTAGAAATAATCTTGATGAAAATGGAAAGCTTGTAAGGGATAAATCAAGACTTATAGCCCAAGGATATAATCAAGAAGATCTTGGGTTAGACTTCAAAGGCATACCAATCAAGTGTCACTAGTAGAAAACACTTCAATTGCTTCGTCTCAATTGCTGCGGTTTTTAAAACAATCGCAGCACTTATATTTATGTGCTTCGAAATGTATTTAACCGCAACAATTGAGACGATGTAATTGAAGTGTTTTCTACTAGTGACACTTGATTGGTATGCCTTTGAAGTCTAACCCAAGATCTTCTTGATTATATCCTTGGGCTATAAGTCTTGATTTATCCCTTACAAGCTTTCCATTTTCATCAAGCTTATTTCTAAACACCCATCTTGTTCCAATTATTCTTTGGTCATGGTGTAAGTATCCACACTTTATTTTTTTCAAACTCATTGAGCTAACTTTGCATAGCTATGAACCAATTGGGCTCTTGAAGTATTTCATTAATGTTTTTTGGTTCTACAAGAGAAAAAAACACGTGAAATGCACAAAGATTTTTAACATTAGATCGAGTTTGAATACCAGATTTCGGATTTGATATTATGTTGTCTATTGGATGAGAGGAGTGCTTGAACTTTCATCGCATCATTAAGGGAGTGGAAGTTGGTTGTTGAAGTACTCCTTCAAGGCCTTGAGATGGGTCTGAAGGCTTGGAATAACTTCTGTTGAAATATTGTCTTTCTGTTCAAAATTTTGAGAAGGAGGTTTAAGGTCTTGACTCTGCTGGTCAAGGCCTTGATCTGACTCATCTGTATTTAGAATTGACTCTTACATATACTGGTTAATTTGCTCCACTTCTTCATCAAACGAGCTTTCTTCTTCTTCCTCAAATGAATATTCTTCATGTTTATTCAACTTTAAACTTGTAAAACTTTCACTCAAGATACCACTCTCGCTTTCATCAAAGATCACATAAATACTTTTTTCAACATTTTTAGTATGTATTTCCCTTTTTGTGTTTTTATATTGTAGTATAGTTTTGGTATAATTTGGAAATGCAATATATACTTTGCTTAAGTATTTGGACATAACTCTAATAATTAGGTTTGGACTTTACAACATCTCAAAGTATCCGAACATAACTCTAATCAAGTTCCTTAAAAATCTACAACATGAGGTTTGCGAGTCAACTTCACGTAAGGTTTTATGGTGGCATATCCTAGGATAAGTTTGGATTGGAGGTATTAGCTAGGCAACATCAGTTGGTTCGAAAGTATTAGCAAACACATCTCGGCTCAATCATATTCTAGGTTTGGTGTCCTGCGAAAGCATTAGTAAGTAGGTAGAGTTAGACTAGTTTCATTAGCTCTCTTCCAAGTGATTAGACTAGGTTGCTAGATCTTTATTCCAATCGCATGACTTCAATTGTTTAACATCCCAAACTTGACTCCTAATCTTGTAAGATTTTAAAGAAAATAGTCATTGGAAGAGAAAGGAACTCACAATTCATAAACCCTAATGAAATTCATCTAAAAGACGAGTAAAGGGAGAAGAAACCCTATAAGTGAGAAAAATGGAGAAGGTTGAAAGATGATAAACTATTTTGTTCTACAATGGAGTACATGTGTTTACTATGCATATACTAACTTAAAAAACTTGGTCATCTTACTTTTATGGTTCCATGATGTATAGTATACTATATACCTTGTAATTATCCACTTTACTTGTGGTTTTGAAGATCTGCCATGTATGATTAGTGACCCAAATCAAATTCTTCTCCCTATTTCTGCTGCTGATAGTGCCTTTTGAAATGGGCCTGAACCAATCTTGAGCAATATGCAATAGAGTGGAGGGAAAGACACCCTATATTATATATCATCATCAATATCATACAGCAGTATAGTATACGACCTAATGTCCCCTGATGGATCTAGCCTTGAACTTACTCCTACGACATAAACTCTAACTTTGAATTTTTTTTCATATAAAGCTGAAGAGCTTTAATCTTATTTAAGAAATAAATCAAGTTCCAAAAAAAATTATGAAATATATGTAGGTTCAAAATTGGTTTCATCTAACCACTAGTTCACAAACCCCAAACAATACTCTAAGAAGTAAAAACCCCTTAAGAGCTCAACATATAAACCTAACAAAGCTAGAGACACACAAAACTCCCTTCTTAAATTCTCATGACCTAACCACCCTACAGTCCTACACGTCTACACTAGCACCACGCACCATGCAACTTTCCGCCCTGGTAATGGAGGGACTGTGATCCTCTCTTTATGTAAAGCTAATGGAAGAAATTGTTTAAGCCATTGGGGGTTCTCTCAATGTACAATTTATTTCCTTTTCTCTCCATTTGAAGTAAATCAATAATATCTTCAAGATTTCTTTTAATATATATACTACCAACTCAAGTTTTTTGTTTATTTCTTTGAAGTTCAAAAGGGATCGAGATTGGATGTATGATAACCGAACCTCAATGGAATACATACAAGGGGTTGAGTATTTTTCTAGGGTTGCACTTAGACACCAAGTAGACAATCATTCAAAGATATTATTGTGTCTATGTTATGACTGTAACAACTCTAGGGGTTATCGTGACATTAATGAAATCAAAGATCATCTAATTCATAGAGGTTTTAGAGTGGATTATAGGACTTGGAATTGGCATGGTGAAATATTAGAGTTTGGGTCAAGCGCTAATAAGTTTTCTAGTAGGGAGAAGCCACCTTGCAATGAAGATGGGTTGAATGTTAATGAGGTATATGATGATGTTAGAGATCAGGATAGAGTGGAAGAGGATAGAATAGACGAGATGATGTATGATGTTGAGGATGATTTCACCGATCGTCCTCATATCTTTGATGAAATCCTTAGAGCTACAGAGTAGCCTTTGTATCCTTCTTGTACTTCACACACTAAATTGAGCGCTGTCATGAAGCTCTTCAACTTAACGGCACGCCACAATTGGACTGACAAGAGTTTCACACACTTCTTAGAAGTTATATCGGGTATGCTTTCTGAGGGCAATGAGCTGTCACTTTCTACCTACGAGGCCAAGAAACTCATGTTTCCTATGGGAATAGATTATGTGATCCATGCGTGTCGAAATGATTGTATTCTATATCGAAATGAGTATGAGGATCTAGATGAATGCCCAATATGTGGAGTTTCCTATTATAAAAAGAAGCACAATAAGCTCAATTTGAGAAAGAAGAGGATCCCGGCCAAGGTTCTATGGTATCTTCCCATTATACCGAGGCTTAAGACAATTTACTCAGATGAGAGTAATGCAAAAATGTTGTGGTGGCATGCTGAAGGGAGGAAGAAAGATGGGTTGTTACAGCATCCTACAGATTCTCCTCAATGGAGAAACATTGATAGGATGTTCACGAATTTTGGTGGGGAAAATTAGAATCTTAGGCTAGGTCTTTGTACTAATGGAATGAATCTGTTCGGGACCTTAAGCACCCAGTACAACACTTGGCCCGTTCTTCTCACAATTTATAATTTGCCACCTCGGTTATGCATGAAGCACAAGTACATCATGTTATCGCTTCTTATATCTGGAACTAAACAACCTAGTAATGACATAGATGTCTATCTTGCTCCTCTTATCAATGACTTGATATTGTTGTGGGAGGAAGGTGTATAGGTTTTCGATGCTTACTCTAAATCAAATTTCACTATGCGTGCCTTGATCTTCTGTACAATCAATGATTTCCCAGCTTATGGAAATCTTTGGGAAGACTGCATGCCCAGTATGTGAAGAAGATATAGAAGCTATTTGCCTACATAATTATAGGAAGCATGTTTATATGGGTTTGTATAAGTACCTTCCAGAAGATCATCCTTTCAGAAGAAAGAGGAAAGCTTTTAATGATTCCATAGAGTTTTGCGAAGCTCGTCTCCCTCTACGTGTGAGTGAGCTATATGATCGAGTTAAGGGCATTAAAACTGTGTTTGGAAAGAGCTCTAAAAGTAGATCAGTTGGTGGTTATAAGAAGAGGTCTTTGTTCTAGAGTCTTCCTTATTGTCGCCATTTAGAGATACGACATTGCCTTGATGTTATGCATATTGAGAAGAACATTTGTGATGCCATTGTTGGGACTCTCTTGAATATGTCTAGTAAAACCAAGGATGGGGTTAAAGTTAGGAGAGACATGGCTGCTATGGAGCAAACTAAATTGGCTCCTCAAGAACATGGTAAACGATGGTATCTTCCTCCTGCTTGGTTCACACTTTCAAAGAAGGAGAAGATCAGCTTCTGTGAGTCTTTGCATAGACTTAAAGTTCCATCTGGGTTCTCTTCGAATTTTGCGAAACTTGTTTCAATGACTGATCTAAAGTTAGTAGGTATGAATTCCCATGATTGTCATGTTTTGATGCAACAATTTCTTCCCGTTGCTATTCGAGGGATATTGCCTCCACAAGTGAATTACACAATTACAAGGATGTGCATCTTCCTCAACGCTATTTCTAGCAAGGTAATCAATCCAGCGATATTAGATGACTTACAAGCTGATGTGGTTGAGACCATGTGTCGATTTGAAATGTATTTTCCACCTTCTTTCTTTGACATCATGCCTCACTTGTTCATCCATTTGGTTCGTGAGATTAAGCTATGTGGTCCAATTTAGGGGAGGTATATGTATCCATTTGAAAGAGATATGGGTACCTTGAAGAGTAGAGTCATGAATCTAGCCAAAACAGAAGCCAGTATAGTACAGAGAACAGTTATTGAAGAAGTTGCATCATGGATTGCACATTATCTTGCCCGATCACATGAAATTAGGGTACCAATATCAAGACATACAGGAAGGCTTTAGGGTCATGGCACTATAGGTCGGAAACGAATTACACTCAGTTATGATTTGAAATATAAGGCTAAATTGTTTATTTTGTAAAACCTGAGTGAAGTTCATCCGTATGTAGATAAGCACATGAATACTCTAAGGAGTCAATATCCTTCTAAAACAGATTTGCAGTTGGTTAAGGACCATAATGCTACATTTTTTGAATGGTTCAAAGGAAGGATCATGGATCAACTATCTAACGCACCTGACGATATTGGTGATATATTAAGGTGGTTGGCATATGGTGCTAAAGTTCAAGTTATGTTGTATAAGGGATACGACATCAATGGTTATTCTTTTTACTCAAAGCGCCAAGATGAGAATTCGACTACGCAGAATAGTGGTGTAATGGTCATTGGCATGTCTCCAGAATTTTCTAGTTCAAAATATCAAACATTAATAGAAAAACATAGTTCATACTATGGGGTTATTATTAATATTTTCAAACTTAACTACGTGAATTTCAGTATTCCTCTTTTCTATTGTAATTGGGTTGATAATAATCGCGGGGTAAAGCAGGACAAACATGGGTATTTAACCCTAGTGAATCCCAATCGCCTGGGACATCATGCCGATCCATTCATATTAGCTTCATAGGCAAAGCAAGTTTTTTACATGGTTGATCCTACCGATCACAATTGTTCGGTTGTTATTGAAAGGAAGAGATGGATTCTTGGCATTGGGGATGTTGTTGATGAAGATGAATATGATGAACAGTTTGAGGAAACCCCGCCATCCGCATGGAATATCCCGAAATTAGTTGTTGACGATATTCTAAGGCGTAATGACCTTGATGAAGGATTCTACGTAGCTAAGAAGTCTAAGTAATAATGAACTACCAAATTATCCAACAAGAAGGTATTACAAAGAAAATGGATAGAGTAAGAGAATCTAAACAATTAACCTGTTAATAAACAGCACAATTTCCATTTATAGAAGTTTATTGCATATAGTTATAACATTCTTTTATGTTATTTTTTTAAATTGTATATATTGCATATAGATGTTTACTCTTTAATTCAATTAACTTGACTGACCTAATTTTTTTATATTTGCAGATTCACAGAAATGGAAGAACACAGAGGACCCCAACCATCTTCTGATGCCGACACCCAGCAGATGAAGAAGAGAGTGGGGAGAGGTCCCTCAAAAGGGATCAAATCCATCCCCGGTGTCCAAAGAGTTCTAGAGTGGGACGCACTCGAACACCCCTGTGGAACACACTACAAGGCATATAAATTCCATTTGGGGGAGATCAGTCGGTCGAAAGTATCGATCTTGATATCAGACTGGAGCTCCGTACCGAAAGGTGTGAAGGATATGCTTTGGGAGGATGTGAAGGTAATTAATGTACTGAATTACGTTAATTTTTGCAAATCTAATTGTGTTACTTTTTGTTAATATAATTGTGTTCTTTTTTGTTTCTATATCATACAAAAAGAGTTCCAAATCGAGGATGATCCTCGAAAGAAACATGCGATTCTCACCTCTTGCGACTTAAAATGGAGAGACTTCAAGGCCAAGCTCGTGAGTGGTTGGATCTCCTGTACAAGGAATAAGAAGGGCCAAACAAGAAAGCAACCTTGGGAGCTCTACAACTTCATTTCTAAGGAAGATTAGAACGCATTCGTGAAGATGCATTCTATAGAGGAGTTTAGGGTAAGCATTTCATTGAATATCGTTTGATATTAATTATAATATATATTACTTCAATTTCACGGGTATTTTCTTATATGTATTAACTTGTATCCTATAAACAGCAAAGAAGCTAGAAGGCGAAGAGGAGTGCGGCCTAGAACTTGTATCCTCATCATATGGGGTCAACACTCATATGCTAAGATGAGTGAAATCTGGAGGCAAAAGGGCTTCATTCCTTCGGTTTTTTCGTCGTTGTCCAGCTGTTCATCTGTTGTTTCGAGTCTGCCGGATAGGACGACGACTTGGCTTCTTGCGAGATTCGTCCCTGACGACAAAGGACGTCTCGGGGTGCCTCACAAGCAGACCGCTGTTGTCCGAGACTCCATTGAAAGCTATGTTTATTTATAACATTATTATATTCATCTTATTATTTATCATTTAATAATTTTATTAACTGTTCTTTTGATAAATACGCAGGAGGAATAAAGACGGAGAGAGAAATCGAGAGAGTTCGTCTCCCAGCCACGGGACGACATTCTGTCCCGTGCCCTTGGTAAAAAAGACCACCCAGGTCGGGTGGTCGGTTACAAAATCGGCGTTGGCCGAAAGACTATGTACGAGGCTAACAAGAGGAGCTCAGTTCTTTTCTTTTTTTCTCTTTCTTTTTCTCTTTTTTTTTCTTTTTCTTTCTTTTTCTCTTTTTTTTTTCTTTTTGTGCTTTTCAAGCTTTTTTTTCTTTTTTTTGAACTTTTCATGTAAATAATTTTGAGCTACAATAAGAGTAATGTATATAGTCATATCATCCAACAATCACTTTTCCAAACCGAAATCCTATATCACAATGCAACGAACACCAACTTCACTATAATCACATGGTTATCCTCTAGGTACAAAGAGGGGACATTTGGCGCATGTGGAGTTAAATAGTGTGGCTACAAAGAAAAGGTAAAGGCACAAGTTGGCTTAACCTAAAGTAAATTCATATTCATGGTAGGCAGTTTGGCTATGTAGCTTTTACTACAAACGTGTTATCATCCCTAACCTTTAGAAAAGTATACTATGCTGGAGGAGAACAGACACAATTCTTAAGATTCCCTAACTAACACTCAATAATATAGGACTCATAATAAAGTCCTAGAAGGCTCAATCCTCACTAGGCTAGTCAAAATATGCCTCAATAGGTAGTCATCCAAACCACATACCAAGCAAGCTCAGATCCCCCAAGTTAAGTGAAAAACAATTGATAAACTCAGACCCAAAACAGGCACAGGGCTTAGGGAATACGAGTTTGCATATAATCAATGTAAAGTGCACGACAGAAGCTTGTATGCTTGTTTATAGCATATGATGGAAAAAAGGATTTGTAGCATATGATGGAAAAAAAGAGAGTTTGGAGCATATGATGGAAAAAAAGGGTTGGAGCATATGATTGGGAAAAAGGAAGCATATAATGGAGAAAAGGGTGGAGCATATGATGGAAAAAAGGAAAACAAACATAAATATAACTAAATAAATAAATTTGGATTTTCAAGCGAAAGTAATCATACCATTACATAGGTGAAGCAGCACATGGGACTTATTACAAGCATCTAAAAACAACACCAAAAAGCAAAACACAAAACAAAACAACACCAAGAAATAGAACACAAAAACACAAAACAATGCACAACACACAACAATACAACCACTAGCTAGACAGGGCAAAAGACACGCACCAAAATGGTGAGTAGTGGACAATGGATACCCCCCAAGCCAGGCTGAAGCCATCCTCGGTGCTAAGGGAGGCCTTTAGGTCTAGCACTACTCATCCCCTATGAAACCCTCATCCTCTTGGTCATCATCCTCATTATCCTCCTCCTCCCCACCCGTATAGTCCATCTCATAATCATCTTAGGCTCTTCTAGGAGCCGGTGGGGTGAAGTTGTTAAACCTACGCCTACCCACCCGTAACCAGTCAAACCCATTACTTAAGGAAATTTCATTATAGTTGTCATGGCGGGGGTACCAGGAAGGGGTGGTCATGCTTTCGCCGACCATATGGGAGCGGTAGGCCATGTCATACCAGGGGTAGTTGGCCCGCTCAAAGTTTTGCTCAAGGTGATCGAGCCGGGCGGTGTGACGGGCCTGGGTGTTAAGGACTTGGTCAAGCCTTCTCTCTATGTGTCCTAGGGAGGACATAATATCAGATTCAGATTTATCCTCTGAATCGTCATGGTCTGGTAAGACCGAAGTGGAAGCCCTAGGTCTGTCACGCTTGGAAAGGGTGTGAGGACAAGGAGGGGGTATAAGTGGGGGCTTGACATGGTATCTCGGCACATCACCGTCTAAGAGATACGAGTCCCCAAACTGAAATAGGGGACGTAACTGAGGACAGGGAAAAGGAATGACACAGTCTTTAAGGTACCGCCATCGCATAGGGTCAATGAAGATAAAGCCAGCCCTTACGAGACACTGCTCGTGGAGGGTGGTGGTAGAGGCAAATCTATCACTAAATTCTATAGGGTTCATCACATTAAGAAACTCAGCGATGTGGTACACATGCCCCCCAACACATAGGTCAGTTTTTATATTTAGGATGGTTGTGGTGTTCAAAAATTTCCAAAGTGTCATTGGAATACTTATTGATGTGTCATTGTGCAGTGCAATGTAATGGTGCAGTATGTGCAATTCAAGTATTCTAACTAGGTGAGGGCTAGGGGAAGGGAACAAAGTCTCCCTAGCAAATTTGAAAAACATACGTAGAACAGGATGTTGTACATCAGATGCATATATATTCCTATTGGGATAACCAAGTCGGCCGGCAATTTTAGGCCATAATTCAGAAACTCAAGAATTATCCGATTGTTTATCCGGAATAGGTTCGTTAGTAAAACTAAAAATGGCACAAAAGGCAGCATAATCAAGAAAATAGGTTGCATTCTGTAACCAAAAAGATAAGTGCAACCTATTTTCACGTTGACATGGGCTTAAAGAACTAAGAAACTCAGAAGTTAATAGCTTATGAGTTGGGTGCCACATGTTAATCCAGTTCTCTAGGCCACATGCCATTAACAAAGCAACAAATTGATCATAAATACCCATTTGTTGAAGAATCGAAAGATCTAAATAGGGGGTAGAGTTTATTTTACGTACCTTAAGCCGTTGAAATCGTTCAAATTGTTCCAAAGATACGAACACCACAAATGGATGATCTTCATCGAACCATAATTCTTGGCCAGGAAGACGGTTTTGGTGCTCCGGTTGTGGTTGAGAATCGGTTTGTTGTTCTTCCCGAGCCGCTCCCAAAGAAGATCATTTTCCATGCTTCTTGGATCTTTTGAAAGGGTTTCTCAAGCTTTTTCTTGGACCCATGACGACAGATGAAGTTTGAGAAGTAAAATGAGGAGTTTTAGGGAGAATGAGTGAATGAGTGAACTTAGGGAAGCTTGGGCGTGCGTTTAGGGTTGAGAGAATTTTGTGAAAAAAAAATCCATGGAAATGAAGGGTATTTATAGAACTGGCCTTCCATTCGGCCGAATGAAGCCTTCTATTCGGCCGAATGAAGCATTCATTCGGCCGAATGGACCTCCATCACCCGAATAGAAGGCCCTATTCGGTCGAATTTCGAAGAATTACAAAGAATTCTTCACTACCATTTGACAGAATTACTTTTGTATTCGGTCGAATGGACCTCCATTCACCCGAATGGAGTGTCCATTCGGTGTTCCCAGGGGCATTCTATAATCTCGTCTGTAGATCTATTCGACCGAATGGGGGCATCCATTCGATCGAATGAGATTCTTTCACCCGAATTTGACTACTCATTCGATATTTTCAGAAACTCCAATCTTTAATTGAAGTTCATGGTCCAAGCTCATTCGGCCGAATGGATCTCTAATTCGGCCGAATGGAGTGCTTATTCAATAATTTTAAGCTTGGCATGATCAAATGACTTGTGCCTTTTCAAATCAAAAATGGTACTATAATTATTTTGTACGAAAATCCAAATAAAACCGGGTTACCTCCCGCAAGTGCTTTGTTAAACGTCATTTAGCTCAATGTAGCTAGGGTAAAAATAACACGAAACAAAAACCGGAGTTAAACTAACTACTCAAAATTTAACAAAACTCAAAAGAATGATTCAAAGTTAAGAGAATCATTAAAAGCCAATGATTATACCGATCATTCAACTTCGACATCATCTAACCTTATTTTCGTGAAGGCTACTCTCATGGAAGAGTTTTAACCGATGTCCATTCACAATGAAAGTACCTCCATGATAGTCTTTCAACTCTACCATTCCATAAGGAAATACTTGCAGAATCTCGAATGGTCTAGACCACCTCGATTTCAATTTCCCGGGGAATAACTTCGCTCTTGAATTGAAGAGCAATACTTTATCTCCTACAAGGAATTCTCGTTGGATGATACATTGGTCATGCCAATGCTTAGTACTTTCCTTGTAGATATGCATGTTATGGAATGCGTCGAGCCTTAGTTCTTCCAATTCCCTTAACTAGGCAGCTCTCTTCTCATAGAATAAAGTAGGGTCCAAATTAAGGGTTTGGATCGCCCACCAAGACCTACATTCCAATTCCCCCGGTAAATGACAAGATTTTCCATACAACAGCCGGAACAAGGTGGTGCCGATTGGGGTTTTGTAACAAGTACGGTGGGCCCAAAGAGCGTCGTCTAACTTGAGAGACCAATCTTTCATGTTTGGGTTAACCACCTTTTCTAGTATTCGCTTTATTTCCCTGTTGGCTACTTCCACCTGTCCTTGAGTTTGGGGGTGGTAGGGTGAACCGACTTTGTGCACAACTCCATATTTCTTTAACAATTTGTTTAGTTCGTGCTTCGCAAAGTGGGAACCCCCATTACTTATGACTATTTTGGGAACACCAAATCGAGGGAAGATTATGCTTTTAAAAAGCTTCATGACTACTTTGTGATCATTTGTAGGCGATGCGATGGCCTCCACCCACTTAGATACATAATCGATCCCTACCAAAATAGATTGGTTCCCATGAGATGACACAAAGGGGCCCATAAAGTCAATACCCCAACAATCAAAAACTTCACACTCAAGGATGTAATTTTGAGGCATCTCATTCCTTATTGAGATATTGCCAACTTTTTGGCAACTCTCACAGCTCTTCATGAATGTCTCAATATCTTTGTGCAAGGTTGTCCAATAGAAACCCGCGGTGGCGACCTTAGCAGCAGTGTTCATTATGTCATGGTGGCCGCCACACGCGTATGAGTGACAGCAAGTAAGAATCTTGGGGACCTCCTCTTCAATGATACAACGGCGGATTATGCCGTCAGCGCAGGCATGAAACAAATAGGGGTCATCCCAAAAGAAATTCCCGACTTTCCCAAAGAAAGCCTTTTTCATTGTCCTTGATTCGAACTCTGGAAGTTCACCACAAGCTAAATAATTCGCAATATATGTGAACCAAGGCGCTTTCCTAACTACTATCGTTGTCATCAAGGTTTCTTCAACCATTTCATCCTAGATAGGTAAGGAGTCATTATTAAGATCGGGTAACCTAGACAAATGGTCAGCTACCACATTTTCACTGCCTTTCCTATCTTTCAATTCAAAATCAATCTCCTGTAATAAGAGCACCCAACAGATCAATCTCGGCTTTGTATCTCTCTCCATGAAAACTACAACTTTTGAACATATCAGATACTGGCGCAGTCTTTCAAAAGCATAGACTACTGCCAACATTTCCTTTTCTGTTGTAGAGTAGTTGCGTTGTGCTGGATCTAGTATTTTACTAATATAACATATGACGTGGTGCTTTCCTTTCTTTTTCTGCCTAAGGACAGCCCCTACAGAGATATCACTAGCGTCGCACATTAATTCAAACGGCAAACTTTAATCAGGAGCTTGCATAATGGGCGTAGAGATCAGAGCTTGCTTTAGCCTGTTAAAGGCATTAAGGCATCTCTCATAAAAGTTAAATCGACATCTTTCTAAAGCAATTCATTCAAAGGTTTAGCTAAAGTCAAAAATCCTAAGATGAGATGCCTATAGAACCCTACATGTCCAAGAAAGGATCATACTCCTATAACCGAGGTAGGTACAGGAAGATTCTTTATCACATCAATCTTAGCAAGGTCTACCTCTATACCTTTGAAAGACACTTTATGGCCTAGGACAATGCCTTCTTGGACTAAAAAGTAACACTTCTCTCAATTCAGTACAAGATTCATTTCTTGACACCGTAATAAAACTTTCTCGAGATGTGTCAAGCAAGATTCAAAAGAAGACCCTCCAACAGAAACATCATCCATGAACACTTCCATGAAGTCCTCCAGCATATCAGCAAATATAGCAGACATGCATCTCTGGAAAGTGGATGGAGCATTGCATAAACCGAAGGGCATTCTCCTATAGGCAAAAGTCCCAAAAGGACAGGTGAACGTTGTTTTCTGTTGATCCTCAGGGTGGATTGGGATTTGAAAGAAACCCGAGTAACCATCCTCTTTTTCATTTTCATCCACTCTCGTCTCATCACTCACCTGTACCAAAGGTGCATCAACCGGATATGAAGGATCGTCATACGGAGTCCCTGATCTTAGGTGGATAGCTTTCGCAGTGTGTTGGTTTGGGTTTGGGTTTGGGTGCTGAGGTGGAGGTTGTGTAGAGGGGTTTGGTTGAGGGTGAGATGGGAATAGCGGTGGTGTAGGAGGACTAGCCATTTGGACAAGTTGAGTTTCAAACAACTTTTGCTGAGCTTAGAGTTATTGCATTTGTTGGATGAGAGTCTGATTTATCTAAGTAAGACTCTGGTTTTGCTGAGCAAGAGATGTTACTTGGGAAGCTAGATGATCATTGGTTAAGGTGTGACTTTGTTGTGGTTGAGAAGTCATGTGATGAGGTTGACTAGGTGGGAAAGGCAGATTTGAACCATTTTAAGCCCTTGATTAAACCTTGGTGGTCTATATACATTTGGCCTTGGTACATTTCCGTTCGATTGGTTCCCTTGAAAACCTTGGTTGTTAAACCCACTCTGAGCATTTCTATTATATCCCGGGTGGAAGTTTCCTTTGTTTTGGTTCGAATTGAAAGGAGGTTTGTATGGTTGATTTGGGAAAGGTTGTTGTCCATACCCTACTCCTTATCCTTGTCCACCATAGTTAAGGGCTGCTACATGATCAGGATTATACCCATAACCGTCATAATTCATCACTTGCAGTTTTGGGTTGTAACTTCCATAATCAACTGCAGCAACATGCTCGGAGTGCGAACCACCATAATAGGATATATCATGGTTGGTACCCCCACATATGGCACATGCAAAGTGCTTTTCACGCACTGGAGGGGTGTTCAAACTACCGGCTAGGCTTAATTTGGACAGCTTCTTATCGATAATTGTTTCTATTTTAGCACTAATGGTGTCCAAGTTGGTTGTGTTAATCATTTCTCTCGGTAAACCCTGACTCCTAGTTCCTCCCCAGGCACTATTCTTATCAACTTCCTCAATTTTGGCTTTTACCTAGGTGTATGGAATTTTAGAAAGTTGGCCACCTACTACTGAGTCTAGGAGTGCTTTGGTAGAGTCATTGAGACCATCATAGAAAAATGTGTTGAGATGGTTCTCCCCATACTCATGGTGGGGGTATGCTCTAATCATTCTCCTAAATCAACTCCAAGTAGCACTAAGGTTCTCATCATCCTCTTGAGTAAAGGACGCAATTTTCTTACGCCAATCTTGCGTATGAACCGTAGGATAGAACCTCTCTAGAAAAGCGGTTTTCAATTGAACCCAATTAATAATTGAGTTGGGTTCTAAGAATTTATACAAATCTTGCATCTCCATCTAGACTTAAGTGAAATAGGTACATTTGCACATAGTCTGGGCTATTGGGGCAAGGAGGGATAAGTCCACAAATATCAAAGAATGCCTCGAGGTGTTAAAGAGGACATTCATTTCTCAAACCACTAAAAGGGGTTTCCTTAACCATTCTTGTGAACTGAGGGTGTATTTGATATAGTGTAGTAGCAACAGGAAGCACTACACCTCCTTGGAACTCTAGTCAGCTGGGAGTCCCGAACTGACCAAACAACTGATGTTCGTCGGCCATTGTGGATATGGGTGGGTTTTGAATGGAATGTGAGGTTTGTTTTGATGGGCGTTGTCTACTCAAACGTTGGATCTCAGGATTATAAGGTGTTATTGTTTGGTTTGACCTACGCGTGTTATGGGGCATGCAAACGGCAAACTCAAAGGTAACCACTAACAGTAAAAACAGCAAGAAAACAGTAAGCAAAAACGAAATAAAACAAAGTTATATCAAGAATAGAAAAAGTCTAAATATAATGCCTTGTCCTTGGCAACGGCGCCATTTTGATAACCGGCTTTTAGGTCGTTTACTAAAAGACTAGTTATGCAAACAATACTTATACCAACCTACGAACTATATGAGTATAGTGGGGTAGGGGGTCGAACCACGAGGACAAAGGATATCAAGACACTCAATTCTTAACACAACTGACTTTTTAGGTTTAATAAAAAACTAAAACTAATAACAAAAATATAGATCACGAGGAATTAAGAGGGAAATCAAATGGAGAAAAACGGAGACGAGTTTAGATTCACCATAGGAATGATTCTTTCAAAACAAAACATGATAGGTTAGAGAAAGTCAAACAATAACTAGCATGGACACCCAAGTATGCGAGAGGAAGTTGGTGATTCCACAAATCACAACGAACGACCTATAATCGCCCTATGTCTCCAAAGGAGTTGCAGGACAAGATTCGCATTGGATTCCAAAAATTACTTATTGTCATCATTCCAATAACCTTAAACAATATAGAACATAGATTTTCCTAGGGTTTCACTAATCAAAACCCCTAAGAGAACTACTCACACATATTTAAGATAGCAAGCATGATGATATTCAATAAAACAAACGCAACAAACATGAAAGGAAATCAGCGAGAACAAGAGTAAATCAGAAACTATGCTAGTAAACGATAAACATTAGGCTAAACATGGAATGAAATATAACGAATGAATTCAAAAGTAAAGGATAGATTAATACTCACAAAAGCTTCAATGCAATATCCACGATCAGAATTCAAATGACAAAATACATAACTCGGAGTACATATGTGGAGAAAACCTAAAACTAAAAACTAGAACTAAGAATTTTGGAGGCTAAACAAAGCTAAAACTAAGAAAACTCCATAAAACCTAGCTACATTCCTCTCTTCAAATAGAGGGGTATTTATGACAAAGAGTAAAAGAGGTCCGGAAACTCTAAAATGTCTATGGGTCGGCCCTAAAAAAAGTGAAATTTCCGGAGAAAACATTGTCATTCGACCGAATACAAGGCCCATTCGGTCGAATGCTTCATCATTCGCCCGAATCCTCTTCCACTCGCCCATTCCAGCAGCTCCTTAGAATTCCTCTTTGTCTAGCATTCGCCCAAATAGAGGCTATGATTTGGACAAATGGAAGCTCATTCGCCCAAATGAGTTCCATTTGGTCTTCCCAGTGACCATGGAACATAGGCTCCTACACTAAAGTGCCATTCGACCGAAGGTCTCTCATTTTCAGTCGAATTTGTGCCATTCGACTGAAGGACTCTTAGATTCGGTCGAATCTAAATCTCTGCACTCCTCTTTTCAACTTTTGATCCTTTCTGAACTCCGTGGGATCTTCATGAGTGACTTGAAATGTTTGCCCAAGCTATGATACACGTGTCTAAGAGTGTCAAAGACTCGAATACATCGCATTTCACCTCGAAATCATCAAAAACACCTGAAATGACCTTAAGACAACTCGAAGACAAGATTAAGGTGAAATCAAGTGTAATATGTATAAAATCAATATAAAACCACGAGACTTGACACTAAAATGGGGTAGTAAACGTGCTCTAAAACGAGCACATCAGTTGCCTATGATAAGTCCACAAATGTCTTGTTAAACTGTGAACGTAGTGTCAAGAACCACCCTAAATATCATATGAAGGTCTCAAGCCTTATATTCTAACTATTGAAGAGATTGGGGTGGTAAAAAAGTAGCACGATACAAAAAGGGACAAGCGGGTTGATGAGATGAAGAAGCATCGAGTCTTCATGGATGCCTATCAACGTTACATGCGCCGTGCTAGTGCAACAGTCCGTGAGTACCTCGATAAAGATTGAGAAGAACTTCCTTGATGATGAATTTGTACCCCTTGAAGACTTTGCTATGCTTTACTATATTTCTATTTTGAACATTTACATTTAGGTTGTATTAAACTTTATTATGCATTTCCTTCTGTTTGAACTATTTCAATTTATTTGGTATGTTTTGAAAAGATTTTGATTTGGTGGTATTTAACTTAATTTCAGTTTTTTGAATTATTGTTTTGGTGATCCAACATTGTTGGGCCTCCTCTCCTTGACTGGAAGTCAAAAGGGGGAAGAAGGGTTCTTATTCGTTTCGGCTTTGTATGTGAAATTTACGGAGTAGAAGATAGGTGTGAAATCTTCTAAGGTTGATTTAGGTCATTAAGGAAAGAAATAAAAGAGTTAAATCCTACGGGTTAGACACCCTAGGCGGAGACGTATTGCCAAACTTCGTAACAAATTCTCGTCCCCTTTACTTATTTCATTTTTGTACTTACGTTGTTTAATTGTTTCATTATTGTTTAAATACTTACAACGAACTCAAAGTTTAGTAACAGCCTTTGAAACATATCTCAAGGTCTTGACATTCATACAGTTTCAAAGTTTCAATTACGCATTTGAAAGTCATCTCAAGGCCTTGAACGCCTAATTGCAAAAAACAGTCATACTCTATTCTACCCCCTTCTAGAGTATATTCGATCCTATATTTTTCTCCTATTGATTCTTCAAGATGGGTTGGAACTTTGATCGATTTACAATCATCAAGGTAAGTAGAGACTAGGTAAGCAAAGTACATGATATAGCAAAATATGCGTAGAGTAATGTTAATTCATTTTGATGATTATATACAACACCTTGTTCTCAAATGGGTACAACATACTCTTGACAAAACAAATAGGAGAACCCCAATTCAAGAAAGGAACTCTGATCCAATACCTTTTTTGCAATGAAACATGGATATATATATATATATAAAAAAAAAAAAAAAAAAAAAGATCAAGTTCATATTTTTTAAAAAAAACAAAAACATAATAAAATAAAAAAACCCTGCTTGTACTCAACAGATAACTAGGCTTTAATAAAAGCTCACCCATTGTCCGATACCTAGAATCTCATGATAGGCAATCCAAGACAGTCTTTCAGTTGTGTAAGTGCGTAACACTGCACTTGGACAGGTATCTGTATGGCATCATTCCCTTGCTATAGATGAAACATACTCTTATCGTTTGGTAATGGATACGTTCCATGAGATGAACTTCCTAATTTCCAGAAGCAACAATCATGTCATGGTGGTGGAAGGATTCTGCAGGGAATGTTGTAGAGGGAATTACCAAGCCACCTGTGTTGTTGACTTACGCTAAAAGAAAGCAAGGCCAAGGAAGAAGAGTAGAGGAAACAGAGGCATGAAGTATAATGCAAGAACCAGTGCACATGAGTCTTATGGAATCAATCAATGTTGTTAGACATAATTACGTAAATAAAGTAGCATGGGGGAATATTATTTTGTTAGAAAAGAGAATGAGTATTTGTATTTAATGGGAAGGGGATTGAATGTAGAGGCACGAAAAAATATTGTTACAATTGTCTGACATTGGAGAGTGTCTTTTCTCTCGAATTCAAAGGAATATTATTACACAAATATAGTAACTATCCCTATTTCAATTTCTCTGTCTTGAATATCTTGATCTTTTCTGTGTTCTTGTTCATCCAAACTACTATAAACTTCTCTGCTCTCCAGCAAACTTGGTATCTGAGCCACAAGATTCAAGAAGGGAGATGGCGCCAATGACTAACGCTCAAAGGATGGAGGCAATGGAGAACGAAATATCTGTGCTAGATGAGAAGATCACGCAAGCTGTTACGGCAACATTGGGATTGATGGAACAACATTTTATGCAACAAACCAGCGAAGTTTTGGAGAAATCCACTCAGCAGATAAGCACTGAGGTCATATCATAGCCTTGTCTAAGAAGATTGAGGCTTATTCGCTGGAGTAGGGGGGAAAACCACCACCAATGTACGGAGAGAGTATAATAGGTGAGTCTCACAAACCACATTCGGGGTAGGTACCCAACAGGCCATGGGGACAGGGTGGAGAAGGCCTAGAGGAGGGATGGTGGAGCAAACTAGAGGATGAAAAAAGTAGATCTACCTGCCTTCAAAGGAGTCAATCCTAATGGATGGATTTTGAGAGTGGAATATACTTCCATTTCTACCGTGGGCGGCTATTGTGGCCTTAGATGGAGATGCCTTGTTGTGGTTTCAGTGGGAAGACTGTAAGAGGAGGATTACAAGATGAGAGGAGCTTAAAGGGCTCTTGCTACGCAAGTTTCAGCTGGATTCATCAGGCACTCTGCACGAACAATGGTTATCCCATCAACAAGGGGTAATGACAGTGGTGGATTACAGGAGGAGGTTCGTGGAGCTTATGGCGCCCTTAGCCGGAGTAACGGAGGAGATTGCCATGGGACAGTATATGAATGGGTTGAGAGAGGAAGTGAGGGAGGAGGTAAGGATGTTAAGACCATGATCTCTTGATGACACCATGGATTTATCCCTGAATGAAGAAGATAAGCTGAAGATTAGGTCTAAGCAACGCATGGACAGCCGGGCCCAAGGGGGATGGAGAAACAATCTAAGCCCGAGTTTTAAGCAGCATCTCCCATACAATGTCTAGCCCACCTACGCATAACCCACATCCTATCCCGTTGTCTTCATTCCACACCCCCAAAGACCCCGATGAACTAGCAATCAAATGGGATAAGGAGGCTCAGCGAGAAGGAGCTACAATACAAGAGAGAGAATGGATTATGTTTTAAATGCGACGAGAAATGGAATAGTGGCCATAGATGCAAGAAAAGGGAGTTGAGTGTGCTAATACCCTTTGAGGAAGATGAGGGGGGAAAGGAAGGGGAGGAGCCAGCCAAAGAAGATCAAAGGGATACCCCACCTGAATCTCCTTTGTCCATGCCCATGATTTCTCTCAATTCGGTTCTTGGGTTTACCAGTCCTAGGACAATGAAGCTACAGGGTATAATACAAGGAAAAGTGGTAGTTGTAATGATCGATCCCGGGGCTACTCACAATTTCTTATTGAATAATGCAGCGGAGTATCTAGAACTTTTGGTGGTAGGAGCTTCAGGTTTTGGAGTGACACTGGGCAATGGGGAAGCCGTCCAAGGGAAGGGTGAGTGTTTGGGGGTGGTATTGCAATTTCTAGAAATAATTGTAGTTGAGGATTTTTTTGGTGTTTCCCTTAGAAACTCTGATATAATTCTATGGATTCAGTGGCTTGAGAAGCTGGGAACAATTTCCACAAATTGGAAGACTCAAGTGATGCGCTTCCAGGTGGGTGACACAAAAGTAACTCTGAAGGGGGATCCTTCTCTGGGAAGTACCAGTATCTCCCTGAAGGCGATGCTGCGAACATTGCGTAAAGAAGGCAGAGAGTACTTGGTGGAGTTGAACTTGATGATGGGAAAGGAGGCGGAGAAAGATCCTGTACAAGACATTCCACCCGCAATACAACACATTTTGCAAGCATATCAAACCGTGTTTGACATGCCACCAGGCCTCCCGCCTAAGAGGGAGATTGAACATGCCATTATCCTTAAGGAGGGCACTGATCCAGTTAGTGTTCAACCGTACCGTACCGATTGGTCGGGGACATGTTGCAAGCAGGAATAATCAGGCCTTCCACCAGTCCATACTCTAGTCCTATGCTCCTCGTTAAGAAGAAAGATGGATCGTGGCAATTTTGCATGGACTACAGAGCTTTAAACAAAGGTACGGTCCCTGATAAGTATCCCATTCTAGTAATAGATGAATTAATTGATGAATTGCACGGAGCTTGTGTGTTTTTTAGATTGGATTTAAAATTTGGATATCACCATATTAGAGTTAGCGAGGGAGATATTGCTAAAATAGCCTTTTGTACACAATGATCACTATGAATTTTTAGTCATGCCATCTGGCCTGACTAACGCTCCTGCCACATTTCAATCCCTTATGAATTCGGTCTTTAGGCTCTACTTGCGGAGATCTGGGCTTGTGTTTTTTGATGATATCCTAGTTTACAGTCGAAATTGGGAAGAACACCAGGGACATTTTACAGTGGTGCTAAGGTTGCTAATTTGCTATAAACTCATAAATTATATGTCAATCAAGGGAAGTGTGAATTCGGACTCTTGAGAATAGCATATTTAGGGCATATAATTTCGAGAGATGGTGTAGAGGTTGATCAGACAAAAATCCAAGCGATGCAAGAATGGCCAAAGACAACTAACTTGAGGGAGCTAAGGGGATTTTTGGGATTAACCGGGTACTACTAAAAATTTATTAAGAACTATGCCAGATAACGCATCCATTAACAGAGCAATTGAAAAAAGACAATTTTGGGTGGAGTGAAGCGGCTAAAGGGGCTTTCATGCTCCTCAAGAAAGCCATGAAAGAAGCCCCAGTTTTGATAATGCCCAAATTTGAGGAAGCTTTTGTGATTGATGCTGATACTTGCGGACACGAGGTAGGGGCTGTCTTACACCAACAGGGGTATCCAATCGCTTTCTTTAGTAAGATATTGGGTAGTAAAGCACGAGATAAAGCCATATACGAGAAGGAACTTATGGTTGTAGTTCTGGCGGTGGAAAAATAGCATCATTACTTATTGGGACGTGAGTTTAGTGTTCGCACTGATCTAAAAACCTCAAGTACTTGTTAGAACAAAAAGAAGTCGGCCAAGCATATCAAAAGTGGGTGGGGAAGCTTATGGGTTATGTATTCGAGATCCAGTACAGGCCAGGTAAAAGCAACATTGTAGCAGACGCTCTGTCACATGAATATACTCCAGATATTAGCTGCTCCACCTTGGTCTCTGCTTGTGGTATCCAGTGGGCACAGGTGCAGGAGATGATATTGCAAGATAAGCTCATTTTGAAATTAATTGATGATATTAAACAAGGCCACAAGGTTCCTAAATGGTTTACACTTGAGAATGGGGTTTTGAAGTTCAAGGGGAGGATAGTAATTCCTAGAAACTCCACCTTATCAGTTGCCTTATTGCATTAGTTCCATGACTCACCCATAGGAGGACATGCTGGAGATTTCAAGACCTATCAAAGGATAGCCGCAGAATGGCATTGGCAAGGGATGAGGATGGACATTATTAGATATGTACAGAGTTGTACTACCTGCCAACAGAACAAAGCTGATACCGTCAGTCCAATGGGGCTATTACAACCGCTTCCTATCCTTGACCGAGTGTGGAGGATATCTCAATGGACTTCATTGAGGGTCTTCCGAAATCTAAAGGCTGGGACAGCATCTTGGTGGTCATAGATCGATTGTCTAAGTATGCACATTTCATTCTCTTGAAGCATCCTTTTACTTCTCCCCTAGTAGCTCAAGCCTTCCTCAGAGAAATAGTTATGCTACATGGAGTCCCTTCCACAATAGTTTCGGATCGGGATAGAGTATTTCTCAGTGGGTTTTGGAAAGAATTATTCCGATTTCAAGGAACCCAATTGGCAAGGAGCACGACATACCACCCACAATCTGATGGACAAACAGAAGTGCTTAATAAGGGGATTGAAGCTTATCTTAGATGCTTTGTTAATGGGAAGACAAAAAACATGGTCTAGATGGTTATCTTGGGTAGAATACTGGTATAATACCGCTTACCACACTTCTACGCACTATACTCCTTTTTAAATCGTGTATGGCAGGGAACCACCTACTTAATCCGATTTGTCCAAGGTGCAACAGCGGTTTCTTCAGTGGAGGAGCAACTTATGGAGAGAGATGCATTATTTAATGATTTAAAGTTTAACCTCCTCAAAGCTCAAGAGTATATGAAAGCTTATGAGGATAAGAAAAGAAGAGATGGGGAATTTGAAGTGGGTGACTGGGTATTTTTGAAGTTATAGCCTTATAGAAAACACTCCATCTCTAAAAGAACATCCAAGAAGCTTTCCCCAAGATATTATGGTCCTTATAAGGTGGTTCAAAGGGTGGGTGCTATCGCGTACAAACTCCAACTGCCAAATGAAGCCAAAATTCATCCTGTATTCCACATTTCTCAATTGAAGAAAGTTGTGGGTACTCATTTTACTTCAACCCCTCTGCTAGAATCACTCTCAGCTGATTTGGTACTTGAAGTGGTACCTAAAGCAGTGCGACAAGTTCGAAACAGACAAGTAGGAGAGCAATTGTTGGTCGATGTTCTCATTAAGTGGATGAATCTCCCTAAATTTGAGGCAACCTGGGAAAACATTTTCAAAGATTAATATGTGTTTTCCTAAATTCCACCTTGAGGACAAGGTGAATCTTGTTGTGGGGGGTAATGCAAGGAATGTTACAGAGGGAATTACCAAGCCACATGTGGTGTTGACTTACGCTAGAAGAAAGCAAGGCCAAAGGAGAAGAGCAGAGGAAACAGAGGCATGAAGTATAATGCAAGAATCGGTGCACATGGAGTCTTATGGAATCAATGTTAGACATAATTATGTAAATATTGGTTATGTAAATAAAGTAGCATGGGGGAATATTACTCTGTTAGAAAATAGAATGAGTATCTGTATTTAATGGGAAGGGGACTGAAAGTAGAGGCACGGAAAAATATTGTTACAATTGTCTGACATTGGAGAGTGTCTTTTCTCTCGAATTAAAAGGAATATTATTACACAATTATAGTAACTATCCCTATTTCAATTTCTCTGTCTTGAATATCTTGATCTTCTATGTTCTTGTTCATCCAAACCACAACAAACTTCTCTGATCTCTAGCAGATTCCTGTTCTCCTAGCTCTCTAACTGGAACCTGTATAGCATGGGAACGTTACTTTTAGAATAGTACTGGATTTCATAGAATACACAACTATACTTTTTCCCCAGAAATTCTGACATTAAACAGCTCACCTGCGATAAAAGGTATCCAATCTACTAATGTTGAGTGTGCTAGTTCTCAATAGAAAGTTGTGTCTTAATAATGGTGTCACTCATGCCCTTAGCAAAAGGGAACAAGTGTCCAGCACCTTGCACTTCATGGTAGTGAATCCAAGGAAGCTTTTCAACTATATAACGCTGTAATGTGACAGGCAAAAATAGATCTTCATCACCTTGCCAAAGGTGGACACTCCCTTCGTTATTTGGGAATGGATTTGTCAGTTCAGTTGGGTCAAACTCCCATTTCCCAAACCCCACAATCAAGTCTCGGTGGATGGATTCAAATTCTCCTTGCTGTCTCACATGCGACTGAGAACAAACCATAAAACAATGAGGACGGAGAGGAGATAATTAATACATGAAATAGAATGATCACTAGTCAAAAGAATGATGAATGAATGAAATACAAGGGATCCAGAATGTACACAATTCATCATTATTCAGAATTCTTCAAACAACAATTTGTAGATATATGAACCTTAATAGACTGCCTCGACACAAATCCTAACTTTCCTCCATCAACTTAAGACAGAATGTTAGCCAACTGAGGTTAGATGTGGTGTGTGGTCTGCATGAAACAGAATTCCTAGCAAGAGCAAGTTCATTGATGATTATCAGGAGCATATTAAGCATTCATATCTTTCTTCATCGAAAAGTTTGCAATTCACATAGTTCCAATCTTTCCCTCTTGTAATCATGATGACCCCTAATGCACAAGAATTAAAAAAAAAAAAAAGGAAATACCAGCCGAAGCTGTAATGGATCACAGTTCCATTCTATACAGTTTACTTTTAATAAAAATATTAGCGACAAGTCTACCCTAATTATCTCTAAGCATTAACAGCGTGTGCAAGTTCCAAGTTTCTCGTGCCAGCAACTAGCAATATTAACTACTGGAGATTTATTTACTCTGTGAAACTCAAATCTGAAGTTATTCCTATTAGGTAATCTAGTTGTTCCTTGAACGAAATAGTTTTAAAAACTGTAACTTTCAAACACACACACACACTATTAAATTCAAAGATTATCCCATAATTGCAGAGCCGTACCATATCTTTCCTCTCTGCAAAATTTCCAATAAGTTCTCTGTCCTGGCGTGAGTAGATTTCTGGAAGGTGATCAATCACGCTAAAAATAGGGAATAATTTTTGTGTATTCCACCAATAAGTAAGCCACGGTGCATGGTGTGCAACACGCAACGCCCACTTATCCCGTTGAAGCAGTTTGTCGTAGGCTTCAGTACGAAGGTCAGTAGGCAAACCAGACCACCAGTAGTTTACAGCTGGAGCTAATAATGTCACTCCTGCTAGCCTAATAGCATACAGATATTCCCATTTAGAAATATTCATGAAACAAGTGAATATATTTCACATTTAATATCCAAAATTGATAAACTATACTTCATATGCACAAAATAACAAGTAAAAATAGTACCTGTGTGGAATATACTTGAGGCAGCTCCACACTGCTTGCCCACCCATGGAAAAGCCAATCAGATAAAACTGGTCTCCAAGTCCCAGCTTATCAGCAAACTCTTCTACATCCGATGCAATGCTCTTTACTTTTTTCTTGGGATCTGGATCACTTTCGCCATATCCGGGCCGGTCGATAGCCACAATATATATTCCTAAACTTTCAACTGTTTCCTAAAAAAATACAAAAGGAATTGGATTTTACAACAAATCCAAATGATAAATCTTGATACAACATTTCAAAACAAAGAAAAGAAGTAAGCAAAGTGAAGCTCTTATCATATACCGGAGAAAAAGTTACAGCATGATTCCGATCGGCGTCAAAGCCATGGATATAAACGAATTTGTTCCGTGCTTGATCTTTTGGCACACCATGTTCTTTGTAGGCCAAATGCCTTCCATCATTCAGCTTAATTCTTGGTGCAGTAACAGGAGGGCCATCTGGAGTTCCACAAATTTTGGGAGGAGGTGGATGAGTAGCTTGATAAGCCCAAGCCAAGAGACCAACAAGGCTGACTAGAAGAAGTTTCCTAAACAAACCTGGAAATTTTGATGCCTTGTCAAATTGTCAAATTCAGAGTTCACAAATCTGTAAATAATCATTTAATCTCTACTTCTTTCCCATTAATCACCCTAAAAAGGAACTACTTCTCTTGAATCTAAGGGCTAAGGCTGCATACAAATCCCCTATGGCCCTATGGCTTAAATAAAGTGAAAGGCATAGATGTTAAGCTTGGTAAAGGCTTCACACCCCTGTCCCATCTTTGCTGATGACGTCATATTGATTGGAGAGGCTAACCCTGAAACCCTTGATGCCCTTAACAATACCCTTAACTTTTTCTACTCTAGTTCTGGGCTTTCTGTGAGTGCGGAGAAAAGTAGAATCCTTTTTTCATCGAATACTTAGGAGGGTATGAAAGACCTGTTCAAGAATACCCTGTGAGGAGACTTAAGATTTCAGCCCCTTCTTGGGTTTCCTATCTCAGGGTCTAGGCCTAGTAAAAGTAAGGTAAAGTTCATTGTCAATAAGATAGAAGGAAAACTGGCTGCTTGAAAGTCCCACTTCCTTTACAAGGCTGGTAGACTCTGCCTAATTTGCTCAACCTTGAACACCCCTCGTACTATATGCAGTGTCTCATGTTACCTAGAGCTACCTTAAGAGAGTTGCATAGTTCCATAGCTAGATTCTTGTCAGGATAGTAAGGGCCTAGTTGGGAAAAAATTGCAAAGCCTAAGGATGTGGGTGGTCTAGGTATTAGGTGCACCAGCACTTTAAATAGAGCCTTCATGCTTAGGCTATGGTGGAAATTCATCCATTAAAGTGAGAACCCAGCTAATAAGTTATTGAAAAACATATACTCAAAGGCTGACTGTACCTTTAGTGCTTTTTCTGGTGGTTCTCATTCGTGGAAGACCATGCGAAAGGTGTGGGAAGTCTTTTATGAATCTAGTAGTTTTGTCTGTTAAGATAAGGTGATAACTGGCTTGGCAAAGACCTCTTAAGGAACCTCATCCAGGCCCTTTAATGAGGGATGAAGAAACTTTAATGATCTATCAGTGCTGTGCTTAGACCAGGGTGTTTGGGACATGTCAAAGATTTCTTTCCACCTTGATGAGGCTTTGTTAGTCTTTGGTCTTCTGTCCCCTGTCACCTAAATGAAAATCTGGAAGATTTTATTTATATTAAGTTTTCAAAATATGGAAAGTTTGACTTGAAACTTGCTCTTGATCTTTTGCAAAGTTATAACTCCTTGGATCAGATTGATCTAAGCTGGATATGGAAAATTAAAACATGGCCAAGGGTTACTGTGTTTATTTGGTTGGCTGCTTTGGATAAATTTCCACATAAGAAATCTCTTTTTGCTTGACATATTGTGGATAATAGTCCCTGTGCTTGGTTCCCCAAGATACCCCTGCGAGTGATATCCATATTCTCAGAGAGTGACCCAAAGCAAGAGAGGTATGGGATCAATTTTCCTTTGCCTACTCTTTCTCTTTGGAACACCCCTGATCAGTGGCTCAAATCAAACTTTTCTTGCCCTATCAAAAATACCCCAAACCCCACCCTTCCTTGGCAGACCCTGCTCTCTTTCATCCTATGGAAGATTTTGCTGCAAAGGAACAAACTTATCTTCAACCACTACTCTACTACCCGGAGAAGTGTCTTCTTGAGAACAAGGCTTTAGCCTGGGAACTTCATGCCTCAAGCCCTAGTACAGCTCCTCCTCCATCTATCCAAACCCACCACATCCCTATCAGTTGGTCCCCCCCCCCCCCCCCCCCCCCGTTTTCAAATTGCAAAATTTTAAACTGCTTGGTCAAGTGTAGCAGGTGTGTCTAGAGATAATTCAGGGCATTGGATCTTGGGTTACAAAAGAAAGCATAAATGAAGCTCTGTCTTGTTGGGGGAACTCTCTTCAATCTATGAGGGCCTGAGGATCATCCAGAGCAAAGGTTGAACTAATGCTTTAATCCATACTGATTCCCAAATTGCTGTAAAGAGAATCACAGCCAACACAGATTGTTTGGATATCAATCACAACATGGTTACTTGTGCTGTTATTGAAGATAAAGGAAGCCCAGCTTGTGTTCATCCCGAGAAAATCCAACAGGGTGGCGGATATTTTGGCTAAGGAGTGGCGTCCTAATCTAGAGAAGACTAGGATTTGTGTGTTAATGGAGCAACCACCTGAGTTCATTAAGGATGTAATTATGGAGGAAAGAGCTCCCTAACTTTGTCAAACTGTGGAGACAAACAAACAATGTAAATGACTTCACTTTATGTTAACAGATTGATCAAATAGCACCACCTTTGAAAAAGAAATCTAGCAGCCAATGCAACAACCTGAAACAATCCTTATGGAGCTCACACTCAACACGACTATCTTCAAAATGGGATCCAAAAACAATTGTCACCTCACAATCAAAATCGGTATCACTGCTACACCAATCACATTAATGATGAGATAACATGGAGAATCTGAAAAGCTCCAACATGTCCTCTTAGAAGATCAACAACAAGAGCACAATTAATGGTGATAATCATAGTTAAACCAATAGCTCAAATCTAATTAATAAAACGGCTATTATATACATCCCTGCATTGGTATTAATTAAGAAATGCATGAAAACATCACGAGTCGATTAGTGTGTTGTTAATGTTCTCACATTACTCCACTAACTAAAATCTACAAAGCTACATTAGAATATCAAAATTCAATAGAGTAAAACAAACCCAAATCTCAAAACCTTCAAAAAAGATCAAAGTTTTCTGAATTCCAATAACACAATGATGAAATTCATACAATAAAAACGGATAGAGTTACCAGAAGATGAGGATTTGGGGTTGGATTTGCGAGTATGGGATCTAGCAGAAGCAGCAGAAACCCTTTTCTTAACACCTTCTCCAGCCATTACTGACCTATTCGATCCACTTTACTGTGCACTTTCGATTCTGCCAAGGCAAAGTGGTAGGAGTGACGGGAGCGATAATGACTAAATGAGCTGGCCAGTTTCACGAGTTATTTGAGAAGAAAGAGTCCCTCCGCTCTTTTTCTTCCTGCCCGAATTTTTCAAAAATTTCGAAAAGTTATTCTAATTGATCATTCTTTTTTTATATGATATTAAATAACTTTATTTCATTATTCATCCATTAACTAATGTAAATATTTTTTATTTTTATAACTGACTTTTTTATTATCAAAATATTAAAAAATATAATTAGTCCACTTGTATTACTTTTGATAAAATCTCTATCTGCTTCATGATTAATGCATTTTATAGAATATTTTCCTTTTTAATTATTATATTGATTTCTTTCTTATTCCAAATAAAAAGAAAAAAAACAGAGTAGATATGATCATATAATGTTAAGTCTTCTCTCATTTGGCCATCCTATGTTGTGCCCCACATGGGTAACACTTGATTCATTAGCTTATACTTCGCAGGCTAGATTTCAAGATAGAAGATAGATGCTCCATTTCATTAGCCGTCCATTTTTATTTCTTTTTTCTGTGTCATTTCTTTTTCATTGTTGGCATTTCTTGGTTGATGCCAAAACTCAGGACTCAAAAAACAACAAAATAGCCTCCCATTTGGTGGAAAAGTGGGGCTAAAACCTCAACCCCTTCACTCCAAAAAAAAAAAAAACCTCATTTTCATAAACCCACCTTCCAAATGCTTATACTTTCAACCCTTGTTTTTCCTCTTAAACTATCCCAGGTGCATATTTCCCCCATTTTCACTAATTTTTTTTCTTTCTATTTTGTGCCCTTCTTTCCAGAAACATTGGAGCTTTATCTGATGGGGTTTTAGGGTTCTTGAACTTAGTAAATTTTATGATGAAATTGTGGATTCTCTTCCAATTTCCTTGAAGAAATGTGGCCTCTTTATCAGTTTGTGTGCATTGTAGTTCAATCATTGTTACTATTTTAGTCAAGCTCAGGTCTTTGACTCCCAACTTTTTGGATATGATAAATTGTGTTTTTTTTCCTTTTTCCTTTTTATTTTTTGTGATTGTTTAAGATGTGGCATTTTGATTTCGGTGTGCTGTGTTGTGACTATGATTTATGATACTTTTGTTGTTTGCCTGATTTTTTTCCGGCAGGTGTTGAATTAGGGACTTAAATTTTGTTGTTTGAGAGTGTTTGTGTGAGGGATTGGTGTAGAATTATACTTGGTTAAGTGGGCATTGTTAGGATATCGGTATGGCGGGTTGTGGGTCGAAATCCCTAACGTGTTCCGATGCAGGAAGCTCAAGGGGGGTATTGACAGTTCTTGGGAGAAGACTGCCTGTTGAGAGCCAATTGGGTAGGATTACTTGTGTTAAGTTTTTTGATGAAAGGACTGATTCATGGGTTTATGGACACAAGATGGCGGTGTCGTGCTCAGCTAGGTTTAAGTGCACGTCGAATTCACACAGTGTAAGTAGGTCTCATAACAAAGATCCGTTTCTCAATCTCCACCCTGCGATTTCATTGCTTAGAGGGGGTGATGTGAGCAACGAGGCAAATAGTCCGAGGAATGATGTTCCTAGTGGGAATGTGACTGATAGCTTGAGAGAGTCCTCCAGGGCTAATGATTTCAATGAAGCTACGATCAAAGTTATCGGCGTAGGGGGTGGAGGTTCGAATGCAGTTAATCGGATGATTGAGAGCTCCATGAAAGGTGTTGAGTTTTGGATTGTCAATACTGATGTTCAAGCCATGAGAACGTCACCTGTTTTCACTGAGAACCGTTTGCAAATTGGTCAAGAGCTCACACGAGGTTTAGGAGCTGGTGGGAACCCGGAAATAGGGTCGAATGCTGCTAAAGAAAGCAGAGAAGCAATAGAAGAGGCCCTTCATGGCTCAGACATGGTCTTTGTAACGGTGCGTTTAGTACTCCTTTAGTCTCCAGAATTTCATAGTCTCAAAAATAAAATAATTAATTATTTGAGTGGCCTCTACTTTTACTGTATCCTACAGAAAGTACATGACTGTTCCTAAGCAATTAAAAGGATCTGTATTATAGATCATTATTTATTTAACTATGATTTATCATGACAAAATATTATCTAGCATTCGTCATGTGTCTCTTGCTTACAGCTTCTTGCATAATGTAGAGAAACAAAAGTTTAAGAAATGTCATTTATGTGCCCTAATGTTTGAGGCTGAAGATTGTACAGTAATGAGTATTATTTGTTTTGAATATGTTCTGCTGCTCCTAGAGCCTTCATGAATCCATTATAGCGTACTATCAGTCAAACAAACTGTAGTGACCAGATACATGTGCTTTGGGTAGGAAAGACTATGCTTATGACTTTTTCTAGTCTAATTAATTTTATATATCCTTCTGCACACTTGATTTGCCTCGTACTTGATGAAAGTCTATCGTATCACTTGCCTAGCCCTTAAAATTAGACAGAACAAGACTGTAAAGTTCACTATCATTTCATATTCTTGCTGTAGTTAATTCCACTTTCTGCTGTATTTCACTTTGAAAAGGTTCTCTGGATAACTTTTTATTGAGAAATGGTTGGTAATTATAATGGGGGTATGGATGCTCACTAAGAAAAAGTTTGCTGAATCTAGGTTCTTGTTTTTATTGCCACTCTCACTAATTAATATTTTCTGCAGGCTGGAATGGGTGGTGGCACTGGAACTGGTGCTGCACCTATAATTGCTGGGATTGCTAAGTCTATGGGTATCTTGACTGTTGGCATAGTGACAACCCCATTTTCTTTCGAGGGAAGGAGGAGGGCAGTTCAAGCTCAAGAAGGAACTGCAGCTCTGAGAGAAAATGTTGACACTCTGATAGTCATTCCAAATGACAAATTATTGACTGCAGTTTCCCCAAATACACCTGTTACGGAAGCATTTGACCTAGCTGACGATATTCTACGGCAGGGTGTTCGTGGCATCTCAGATATAATCACTGTAAGTGTTTTTCAGGAGGCTTCTTAAATCTTTTACCCTCTCTGTGGTAGATGAAAGACCCTCAAACTTTCAAGCACTGTGGAATTTTTTTATATGTAGGTCTTCTGCCTTTGTTGCTATTAAAATTGTGCAGAAGATATAAGAAAAGAAAAGAATACACTGTTAAAGACCCAGCTTTCAATTGAAAATTCTACAAAGTGTAACAAGGACATTTTGGCTCTGTGACGGAGGCTAAAATAAAAATCCAAAGCTTCAATGTCAAGGATTTGTTCTTCTATGTGACTAGATGTTATGTGTATGGTTTGTAAATTGATGCCATTGTGTCTGATAACTGATGAGCTGTTAGATTATATTGTCTGCTGCTGCAAATCCATTTATAACGCCATCTCTACTTGGACAGTATTGTAGTTCAAATATAGGAAATCTTAATTCAAATGTCAGCTTAATAAATTTTAGAATCTCTCGTTACAAAAAGAAAATATTTCAAGGTTTAGTTTCAAGACTTAAGTTACAAGAATTTTCTAAAAGGACTTGAGTTGTAATGTTGAAGTTGAAAATTTCAGGTGTGTGCATTCACAATGTGATTGGTCTAATACCCTCGAGTAGCTTCTTCCTTGACTGTGAATGTTGTGACTAGTATGTTGGCCGTGGAAAATATTGTGTTTTATATTTTTAACAAGCAAGTCTTGGCAAACAGATTAGTTTCTCACTTCCCTTATAGAACCAAAGCAAAGCATTTTCTACTGAGATATATACCTGTTCTGTGCCTTTAGGCCCGCTTATGAGTTATATAAGCTGACAAATGCCTGCCAAAATGGCTGTGCTTTCCATGCTGTATCAGTGAACTCAAATTGTTGCTAAAAGGTCCTAAACCTTTACTAAAAGTTTTTGTTTGACAAAAAAAGCTATGTGTTCCTTGTTGTATTAATTTGTGGCTTATGCTATGAGGCTGTGATCTTTTGAACAGTTTGAGCTTTGCTAGTTACCACTATATGTTAATGGTGTTTGTTGGCTATTGCATAACTTGTAAACTGACATTTCTAACTTTTCTTGCCTGAAGTATTGTCAAATTGTTTATAATTTAAACCTTTCACAGATTCCTGGTCTAGTAAACGTGGACTTTGCAGATGTGCGGGCTATCATGGCAGATGCTGGCTCTTCATTGATGGGGATAGGAACTGCAACTGGTAATTTGTCTTGCTTTTCTAATAAAGCAGAATGAAAGTTATTGAAGTATATGGTGTGGGTATTTAAGTAAATGCTGTCTGAAGCAATGGCATTGTATGATACAACATACTTGCATATGTATGTATCATTGATATGTAAGTATATTGTATAATACAATGCTTGGGTGTGGTTATTTATAGAGTATACTCACACCATATACTTCAACAAAAGTAAAATGAGTTGCAATGGATCGCATAGAAGTGTTGGTTGTAGCTAAGCCGGAAAGTCATCAGTTGTACTTAAATTTGTGATGGTCGTATTTGTCCAGCACTCTGCAATTCTAATGGTGTTTCATTTTATGAAACATCGCCTGGAACCAACTCTTAGAATATGTATGGAGTTCTCTATGATTATTGATTTGTGGGCAAGGTGAGCTGCCCTCTCCTTCTGACCCACAAACCCAACGAACATTTTCCTCCACTGCCCCCAATCAAGATTCTAAGATCACTACCTCGGTTTGTGGGAATAGGATCTGATAACTTATATACAGCAGACCTTGAGGAAATATCTTAGCGTACCATGACATTGGCCTTTTCTGACTAAGAATAGGTCTTTTGAAAGGATAAGGTCTGTCTTACTCTCACTCGCAGAATGTCCCTGGGGAATAGTTATGCGCATTGAATCTCCCCTTTCAATTCTGTACTTATCATGGTGTTCAACACTGCAAAAATTGTAGACCTATGTCTAAATCAAGTACCAATAACTGGGAGTGTGCATGCTAACTTAATTACTATTTTCATGCTTCAGACCGCATTTACTTAAAAACAGAACTAGCATATATGAATGAAATACTGTCTCTGCTCTCAGCAGCTACATTATTATATTATCTTGTATATTCTTGTGCAGGTAAGACTCGAGCTAGAGACGCTGCCCTCAATGCTATCCAGTCTCCTTTACTTGATATTGGAATCGAAAGAGCCACCGGCATTGTGTGGAACATAACTGGTGGAAGTGATTTAACTTTATTCGAGGTTTTTTCTCTGTCAGTTAGGCTTAAGCATTAGATTTGCAATACCCTTTTCTGAGTTTTGTGGCTTCAATCAGCTCTTGTTGCATGCCACTTCCACACCAAAGGGTCTCTTAACTGACTCTCAATTTATGTAATCTTCACCTTTTATGCCTATTATTATGTAAGCTTCAGTGAAGCTACATATTGTCTCATGATCTTCTAGGTAGAATGCACTTCATGAAATACTGACCATCAACAATGTCAGGAACTCATTCAAAGTCCCACCAATTGCTATTTGTTACCTAAATGCAACTCTAGCCACAAGCTTGGGTTAGACTAAGATTTCCTCAACTAACAATTTCTGTTATTTTTATGCTCCACGAAAAGCAGTCCATGGTATGAATTGAGGATGCATCTTGTTGTATTATCAAAATTCCAGCTTAGTAAATCTCAGTCTATGCTTATCTTTACTCTTAGGAGATGAGATATCCACCCTCCATAATTTTAAAATACCTTTGGCAAATTTCCATTTCTATATTATAAAATACATTTGGCAAAAGGTGGCTGGTTGGCTTCTTGCTCTTTAAATGGTAAATTTATCAATTTAAGAGTTTATGATTTTGATGCTGTTTTATGCAACTCAACCTGATACCTTTTTATTGTGATGGATCATCTCCATGTAATCTGACAGGTGAATGCTGCAGCAGAGGTTATATATGATCTGGTAGATCCAACTGCCAATCTGATATTTGGAGCAGTGATAGATCCATCACTCAGTGGGCAGGTGAGTGAGAAACTGAGCAATATAAATGCGGACAACTTAGTTCTCTCCACAGAATCTTATACCAACACGTATCTTTTCTAAATGGGTTTAGTCGAGTCCCCCCTCCCCTCTTCCAAGTTGAGCAGCATCCAGCAGATGAAGGTCGTATAAGATTGCTGCTTACTTTACTGATGCAAATCTCAATTAATTCCTGAAAGTGTTGAAGTTACAAACTAGGGGGCTAACTTTGTCATGCAACGGATAGGATGATGTACAGCTTGGGATGGTAGTATATTTTGACTTCCAATATCAAAATGTAGTTTGAAGTAATAACTGAGTCGTAAGTCTCTAGTCATATGTTAGTTCATAGTTGTCTGTTCTAGCATAAGGGCTCGAGCTTCTCTTATCTCTGGTGAATTGAATCCCATAAGAGAGTCATTAGGTGTCTAAGTGACTTATCATGCTTTACAATAGAATTGTTTTCAGCTTAGTGTTTAACACCCTAGTTCTATACTGCACCAGAAACCCAATCAAGATAGTCCTATGAAATTGATAATAGCATAATTATGGTTTATGACAACATATGTGCTAGAGGTTTAGCCCTTGCTGGGGATGGGTAGCTCAGATGTCTGCCACTTGTCTTTATTTTTTGAATAAGAAAATGGCTGATCCTTTTGAGCCACAATTAAAAGTGCATCAATTACTTGCCACATTAGTGAGCTTAGTAGCTCAATTCAATTTAAATGAACCTTAAACGAGCTTGGTTTATTTTTTTTCTAGAATGCGAGTCAGTCCACGAAGAATGTTTGGCTCTGGAATACAGATAGTTGCCCCAAATACATGAATTTTACCTTTTGTCTTTCCTGTGTACCGATCATTATCTTTTTGAATAAATATATCTTCTTTCACTTCAGGTTAGTATAACTTTAATAGCAACAGGGTTCAAACGTCAGGAAGAAGGTGAAAGCAGGCCCCTCCAGGTATCCTTCGTTCCTCCAATCCCTCCTTGCCCACCCCCCATAGAACTAGGAAAAAAGCTCTAGGAGCAAAAACATAGACAGACATTCATAGCTAGAGTTCAATATTTTGCCTCTTTTTTTAAAAAAAATTGTTACTTTACTTTGAGGATGCAGGCAAGTCAGCAAACACAAGGAGATGTTGGTCACGGATTCAACCGCCGACCATCATTCAGTGAAGCAAGCTCAGTGGAAATCCCTGAGTTTCTGAGGAAGAAAGGGCGTTCACGCTATCCTAGAGCGTGATGAATTGTTTGGCATGGTTCATCTATGATTCCTGAGAAATTTCACTATTTGACCTGGATTTATAATTTCTCTCAGTAGGTAGAAGTTATGCCTTGGTTTTCTACCCTCTAGGTCGTACATAACAGCTATTTCCTTGTTTGTTCATATAGGGTTTTGAAATAAAAGTAGCCAGGAAGTTACTCTGTATACCTTAAAAGTTACTACGTTGTTCTTTCTGTGATTAATACTAAATTTTTTTAAGAAAAATATTGTGGTCTTATTTGTTTCGCTGTGCTTTTGCTTTTGCTTTGTAAAGGTCAAAGAGTCTGGTTGAAGACTTGAAGCATTGCACTTGCTAATACCGTGATACTAATCTTTCTATGGTTTGTTGCCTACTATCGCCTCCCATTTCAATACTGGAGGGAGTATGTTCTTTTCCTTTTCTCTTTTTTAGTCTCGCACCTAGACATAATTGTTACCATTCACCAGTCTGACCCTTGAGACCTAGATTGCTTTTGTGTTTCTGGAGAACAGTTGGCCTCTCAAATTTACTCTTGTTGTAGTTTGATTCATCAGTTTTTAACTCATAAATCGCAACAATTGACAACCTTGGATTAGCTTAATTAAATATTAACTTTCTAGTGATTAATGGTTACCTCACTTGGGTTCGATCTGTACTTGCCCTTACTACTAGTTATTAAGAACGAGTTAGGTTAATTCTTGATAGTTTGATGGTAGACTATCTAGAGTCAAAGTTAATGTTTTCAATCACTCTTAAGGCTTAATATGACCTTAATTTTAAGACTCCTTGTAAGCATATCATGATGTTCCGTCATAAGTCCTAAATTGTCTAAAATGACCAAATTTTGAAACTAAATCGTTTTTTATATATTTTCGAAATTTAAATAAAGGAAGTGAGTGTCTCCTAACTAAGGCCATAAAAGGAGGTGTAGAACAAATCACAGCCTTATATTCAATCTCTAAAAAAACTAGAAAATGAATTCACGATATTGAAGTTTTTAATATCAATTGAAATATATGTTTAGATTCAAAGTAAGGTGACATGGGTGGCCACATGCAAGGGTAGAAATATGTCTACCTTATTTTGGGTTAAAAAACTAAACACGTATATTATAAATTCAAATTACGCATTAATATACATGCTAAAATCATAGCCTTAGTGGATTAAATTTTTTTTCGGTTCGAAACCCACCTCTTGCATGATGTTGCATTCATTTGTGTTTGTATTTTTTGTTCATTTTATTTGCTTTTCAGCTATATGTAATGTTATTAGTTTCATTTCATGTACTTGCCCCCTCAAATGAAAATAAAATTTTATACTTGTTATGGAGGGCATACCTTGTCTTAAAATCCTAAATCCATCTTTGTAAGGTGAGTTGATTAAAAAAAATTAAAATAATTTAAGTAATTCTTCCTTAATCAAATTACATAGTTTAATTTATATTTGTACTATTTTTGACATATAGGCGATATAGTCATATATGTAGTGACATCACACCCATATATGTAAGTGATCTTCTCATCTGAATAAAAATGTCTTCATATGATTTAAACTCTTAACTTCTCATTTACCATATGTATGATTTCTCACTTAACCTATATCACATAAATACTTATTTAATCATATATAATAGTTATATCTTATATTTAAAATATAATACATTAAAATCTACAAAAAAAAAAAAGATGCAATATAATGTGCTTTAACTAATAATTATATCTCTAAAAATATTTTTTTTTCATTGACAAGACCGACTTTCACTTTTTATTGATATATCTATAAAATTTAAATCATTTGTACATATATGAAGAAAATTATTTGGAGTTCAAATTTTTACAAGTCATATATTTAATTTCTTGGAGAGTAGTCTGAGCACAAAAAAAAAATTAGTTTCTTATCTTCTATTCGGTTCTAATGGTCTCAGGGTCTCAATAAAGTTTTATCGTCTCAAGAGGGGAAAGAACTAAAGACAGGATGATATTTGTAGGCCAACTGTATGTGATAAGTTTGTAATCGGTAGAATAGAATTTCTTGTGTATTATTGAATACGTAACAGAAATATATATACAAGTATATGGGCTAAAGTAGGGTAACATATACACGTACCTAACATCCCCTCGAGTTGGAGCATGGAGATTACAAATGCCCGAAGATAATCAAACTGATGTCTGTCGAGAGCTTTGGTGAAAACATCAGCAAGTTGCTCAGTAGAATATAGGTTGGGCCTAAGCCATTTCACATTGACTTCGAAATAGGTTGGCCACTTCTGATGGATTTATGTAAATCATGCACAGTCAAGTTCCATGTCTATAGAACAAGCTAGTATGGCATTAGTTATTTAGTTGTGATAGACTGATCGGCGGCTCTACCAATAAACAAAGAAACGGCAATGTTTGCATTTCTGTTAATGGCATTACAGCCAGTACGAAATTTCTTGGAGATATGAAGTTGAGCATTATGACTTTTATGTGCAAAAACAAAGCAAGTTTAAGAAATTACTAACTCCGTCTCTATTTTTTTTTTTTGTCTTATTTGGCTTTTCACGGTCTTTTAAATACAGTTTAAAATGTTTTTATCTCCAAATTCGTAAGATAAAAAGGTTATGAAAATTTGATATTCCAAAAATTTACATTGAAAGATGCTATCTAATAAGATTTTACTTAAATATATTATTTTTTTATAACTTAATAAAATTTTATAGTCAAATTTTATAAAATTTGACTCCATAAATAGAAATGGAGCAAATATAAAGAGACGGAGGAGATATTTAACTACTTTCATACATGCTTATGGACCATGATATGTTCGAGCCAACGTCCCCAAGTCTAGAGCCTTAGCCGAAGACAGCATGTCATGGTTGAGTCTCGACCAACTCGTTGATGTGCTATGAGGCCATGCCTAAGCTAGTAGGCAGGAGAGGTTGGGTAGACCATATATCTTCTCCTCTAGTTAAATTGGCTGCTTTTTTTTCTTGGTTAAATATCTAACTTCTATTTGCATGGTTGACGAGAAACACATGTAACAGTAACATGAACCACCCGTTGAACTACACCAAAACCGGTAGCGTACTAGCGTATGCCAACTTGAATTTCAATACGTTGAAAGATCGACTAATTTAATGGTATCCAATCCAAGTACTTGCATCACATTTAAGAAAATCTGTACTTGGACAAAACTCTATTTGTTTGGACATCAAGTTTAGAGCGTGGGGCTTCATCAGCCAGTTAAGGAAAATTTTGAAATTTCTACTCAAATTAAAACAACTTGAATTAGAGGGGGAAAATAATGGGGAGATTTTTCAGTTCTATAGGCTTAGGAGTTAGGAGGGGCCCTAGAAAACAAATGGTGTGAAGCTGGAGAAAGAAGACATCATATAAATATCTCATATAAATAATAATATTAGTGTATCTTAAAGTAGTTATTATTAATAAAGATCGATTTTTGCTAAAGCTAAAATGCTTTGCAGTTCTCCCTAAAAAAATAGTTATTATCAAGATCATTTTTACAGATTTGACATAATAAATACGTATGAATTTCTTTCACAATATCAAATCCTAGAACCCTGCTAGAACAATAGTGTTATTTTAAAAGGGTAACTTTTATTATTTTAATAGGTCACTTTTACTGAATTATTTTATCTTCTTGTGTATGGCATACGCCTTTAGAAACCCATCCCCCACTTAACCAACCCCCCTCCAATACTTGAATCAACAGCAACCTCACAATTCCTCCAAAAATCATAAGTATAGCAGCCCCATTTTGTGGAACGTCTCTCTTTTCACATCTCTCTATTAATTGTTATTCGAATGTTCATTGTATGTTGAATTGCATTTATTTGGGCCCTTTTTGTATTGTGAATTTATGAAGCTAAGAAGTAAGCCACACAAAATAGAATCCCACAAATCCAAAAGAAGACACGTTCGATTGTCACTTGCCATACAAAAACGAAGCAGTATTTGGAGTAACGTGTAAGCTAATACTCCCCACTTATTTATTTGCAACGCACCTTCACACTTCTCCTCTGTTCCATTGTTTCTTCTTAAAAAAGCAGAGCAACAAAGGAATAAAAAAAAACAGAGGAATTGTGATAAGAAAAACAGGGGATCGGAGCACCCATCTATGGAATCAATGCAAGAAAAGGAATCCACAATGCAGGTTCAACTAAAGGATCAAGAAAATCATCAAATACCCACCTCATTGAGCCATGAAAAAGTTGGGCTCGACGCGACTGAGAGCCTTGATCATCACCACCAACAAGAAGAACAGCAGAAGCAGCCCAATGAGAGCAAGACAGAGAAGCAGAGGACGTCAGTCGAGACTGACGAGTGTAAAAATGGTGGTAAAGATGAGCGAGGAAACCTGGAGAAAAAGAGCAGTAGTCATGCTAAGACGGAGAAGGGACTCGAAAATGGAGGATTTTTGGGACCAAGAGAAAGATTGAAGAGGCATAGAACAGAGGTAGCAGGGCAAGTTTGGATACCAGACATGTGGGGGCAAGAAGATTTTCTCAAAGATTGGATTGATTGCTCAGGATTTGAAGCTTCTTTGGTTCCTCAAAATATAATGCTAGCTAGAGCTTCCTTGATGAAGGAGGGTAGAACATCTAATTCTACTTCCTTCAGACTACAAAATAGCTGTTAGATTATTGTTTACTGTTGCTCTTCTTCTTCTTTTTTTCCTCTTATTCTTGGGTTCATTTGAGTTGATATTAAAAAAAAATGTTCACAATGAGGCCAAACAATATAACAAAAGAAAACAAGCACATATTATATATGATTTATTATTTATGAGTATGAGATATTGATACTTAGTAGAACACAGAGAAGCAAATTAAAGGTCTAGTTTACAATATCAATCTTTTTGTAGAGGCAAACACTTCTCTTGCCTTGTGATTTGTGAGACTATTTTTGTTATTGGTTATGTAAGCAATTTGGCAAGTCTATTTAAGCATTTAGTATATCAATATATTTCAGTTTGTCCGAGATTTAGAAGTGACATATGGTTCATGTGCTGACTTCTTCAAATAGATTGTCATGTCTTGTATGTTTGTAATAGAAAATTCCAGGAACTAAATGATTCTTTTCATAAAAATAGAGTTTTTCACGCTTTTTAGTAGGCTGTTAAGCATAGGCGGTTCTGAGTATGAGTAGGGTGTTTGACGGAACCGTGTCTGTAAATTTGAGAGGCCTCAAATTTATAGTGGTTTAAATACTTATGCTTTACACGAGAGGTCTCAAATTCAAACGAACCCCATAAATTATATGCAATTGTTGCCCCGTCTATACTGCTAAGGTTATGGGAAGACTTGAAATTAACTAGTAGAGCTTATGCCACAAATTTAAATCCCATGAAGAGCATAATAGTGTGAGAAAATAACAATTAAAATACTTCTTTTTTTTTTTTTTGAAAATTGAAATTGAAAATTGAATTGTACATTGTCATTTGTACTACTTTGGCCGAATTGATTAAGAGACTTTTAGAAATGTTTTGGACCAATTACATGGTCTTTAGATCTATATAATGCAATTGTTATGAATTGTTACTCACTTTATTAATTAAAGGGCCGGGTAATATTCCTAAATTTTGAGACATTACGTTATCTAGTAGAATGTTTTAACTTTTCACTATGTTGGAGTAGGTATCGTCGAGAATATAACTTTTGTATGATCTAGTCTCTTTCTTAATAATAGACTACGTAAACCAGTTACTAGCTTAACGATTGAGCACACTTAGAAAGGTTTTGAAAAGAGATATAAATTTATTATTATTCCACTTGGTTTTTATTCCTCACTTTGTAGAGAACAAATTATTATTGGATTTGGTCTATGACCCACTTTGTATTAGTCAAATTTGTTCTTTGAATGTTTCAAGAACCTTTATAAAGCTTTGTAACACTAATTGGGTATAAAGGATAAAACATAATTGAATGAAATTGAAGTTTAATCAATTATTTTCTTAAAGCTTTGCACATAAAGTTTAAAGGTGTAATCAATTGGTAAAAAAAAATATAACTTATAAAGTCGTGTCTTTAAGACTTTATTATTGTCTTTGTTGGAATGATCAATAATTAAGTTAAATTATTTTGGTGGATAAAACTATAATTATTCATGTGTTTGAATCCTTGTAGTAATAATCTCTTTTCTTAATTAACCGAGATTAACATGAAAGTTTTGGAGGAGAGTGTCACGTGGTATATATCCTTGTAAGTATAGATATACTTACAAGGTAAATATTTTTTTTCTAATTCAAGTTGAATAATTTGTTATCTTTTGTGGTTATAGTACGTGTTATACTAAGTACATATGAATTTCAAAATATAATATTGGCACACCTAAAGTTGTTATTATGGTTGATTATGATAAAATGACAAAATGACATTTACCATTATTAGAGAATGCTCCTACACAAATTAAATTTTCGGCCGAAAATAAGTCTATAGTTCATTAAAATTATGGAAGGTCATTTAATTTAAATGATCATAAACCAAGAAATTAAAACAAAAATAAAATGATGGAATAATAAAGGAAATTGATTTATTTCCTTCAATAGAAGGTCATGAAAACCAAATTAAAAGGAAAATAAAAACAAAAATAATTCCTCTATAAGGGGGAGCACAAAGATTTAAAACATATAGCTAACAATGACATTCTTATGAATTATGTGCCGACTTAGAAAAGTTGGAATCAGAAGAATGTTATCATTGTTCAAATATTTGGTATTTTCATAATAACTGAAATGACATCTGATGAAAGTAATGTGGAACCAAGGATAATCAACAAATGTAGTCTCGGGTATGATTGACCAAAGTGAAAAGTGATAATTCAAGCTGAATTGAAATACGAAAGTATTTAGAAAAATAGACCCACACCAAAGGTGCAAAGTCAGTCGGACAAAAAAAAGGATATTTGTAAGAAAGCGTAATGAGAATCATGAAATTGTTTGAAACAAGGTAATGTTGTAGTTTAAGGATTCTCTCAAATGCCATATATTGATTATGAGGAAACAAACAATTGAGACAACTACATTAAGATATTTAGTAAGCTTAGTAGTCGCAAAAAGACTGTAACTGCAATTGATGGATGTTGTGATTGCATATTTATACAGGTCACTTGATATATATAGTTATGTGAAAGTCCCTAAAGGGCTAAAGCTACCCGAAAAACATCAACCCCGAGAAATGCTCTCCATTAAATTATAAACCCCTTTACGGGTTGAAACAATATAGGATGATGGTATAATCGCATTACTAAATACCTTATGAGAGAAGGGTTCAAAAATAATGAAAACATGTAAAACCAAGTTTACATGTTTTCATTAAGAGATCTCAATCTAGGATTCATAATTTTTATAGTTTATGTTGATGACCCAAATATCATTGTAACTCCTAATGAGTAGGAAAAAAAACTACAAAATTTTTAATGAAAGAATTTGAAATGGAAAGATTAAGGAAAGGCTAAGTTTTGTCTTAGGTTGTAAGTTATGCACTTGAAAGATGAAATATTTGTCTACAGTCCAATTCGACTCAAAAAGTTTGTGAGAAGCTTGATTTTTTATATAATAATATAAAATTTTCTATTTTTACCAATATTTTTTTGCCAAAAAATTACTAAAACGGACAATATCTTACCTTATTTAGAAGTAAAATTCTACTTCCTATAATTCCACTACTTTCTTCATTATCATGTAAAAACCTCAACACGCTATTCCAATTCCCACCACACCTATCACAATACACCTTACCGGCCTCGAAACTCAAGGGAAAGTAAACCAAATACGATTCACATAGTTAAAAACTCTGCCAAGTCAACTAAAGACCTAAACTTTAGAGGGAATTACCCTTCAATCTCTTAGAAAATAGACAAAGCTAATTCCAAACAAACGAGATCAACAACACTCAACTTTTTAAAAGTCAGAATTTCTTGTACAATATGTGAGTGTAAGTCTTCAATCGAATTTTTAATCTATTCAACAACAATTACAACAACAGGGTTTGTTTTAATGAAATATCAGAGATCAAACACAAATAAAAGACAAAAGCGATAACAAATTTTCATGCGGAAGATAAAGAGAGGGGTTGACCAAGGCAAGTTAACTTATAGAGAATAAGGAGTCTCACATCAATAGAGTAGTTAGGAATGACAATGGGTTGGAGTCGGGTCGAACCTAGCAAAATCCAACTTCGATCCACCTAGTTTTTGGATCTTCATTTTGGATCCAAATCCGAATCCGAGTATGAAATCATAGAGTCCAAATCCTACCCGATCTGATCCATCAGACCTCCAAAATCTACCCGATCCATTGGACCTCCGTTATAATCTAATAAACCAAAAGTTGGACTCAAGTTGAATTGAAGTTGGACCCAATAGAAAACACTAGTAATAAAATTTGTAATCAATTAATATTTTTTATATAAATTATAAATAAAAAATTTGAAAATATGAGCCGAATTTTATTCGGGTCGGATTCATATCACATTCGGTCAGATGTAGTACAATATTCAGTCAGACTTTTTTTTATCGAATTCGAACTCGGAGTTTTTTTTAAATGGGTTTGAATCAAATTTTTTCCTTCGAATTGACATCCTAGTAGTGTGTGATGATGGAATTAAAGAGTTACAAAAGTGCTAGATTTGACTTGATTAAAAGCTTGCAATTGGGCCTTAATGTAGTCCAAAGTCTAACATTGACATTTGGGCTCGTGAGCTCAAATTCGAGATAGAATCGAATTTAATAGCGAGTTATTAAACTTGAGTCAAGCTTTAGTTTATCGAGTTTGTGAGTTATTGAGTTTAACTCGAATACAAATTTATTGAACTTTGGAGTAAGAGTTGAGCTTGTATTTGAACTCAAATTCGATTCGACTTAAAAGGTGCGGTGGCTAGCTTAAAAAGAAATCCACATTAGAGTAAGGCCAGCGTTTCAAAGGTGTCCTGTCCCGTCCCGTCTTCGCTGTCAACAAGAAAGAGAGGGAAGATAATCGGACTCCCATATTATCTCTATCCTTGCTCACCCTCAATTCACAATACCTCTGAATCTATCCCACGACTTCCGATCGAGTTGACTGATCAATTATCCAAGCAATTCTTCGACCAATCACTGAATCAGGGTTTCCATTATCGGCGAATATGTCATACGCTTACCTCTTCAAATACATCATCATCGGAGATACCGGTAATTTTTAATCCAATTGATGATCATGCTTTTATCGCCCTTTTTTTTTATTTTTGTTTTTGTTGATATTGTTGTATTGGTTTGAAGATATTTACTTGAATTGCATCGCCAAAGAAGCGCATGTTCTGTCTGTTTGCTTTTTTTTTTTTTAATTTTATAGATGATTCTGCCACATAAATACTGTGTATTTAATCTTATTATTATTATTATTATTATTATTATTATTATTATTATTATTATTATTATTATTATTATTATTATTATTATTATTATTATTATTATTATTATTAGTATTAGTATTAGTATTATGATGATGACGACATTCAATTATTCTATGCTGACATTTTGTTTTGGGAATCGGCGAATCGTCGTTGTGAAGGTCTCTAATGGATGATGCTAGGTGGGTGCGATAGGGCTTATGAGTTGAAAAAAGAAACTTTTTGAAGGGGAAATATGACACTTATTAAAAACTAGTTGTCGGAGTATTCCATGTACAGATGTACTTTGTTTCCGGTTTAAAGTTTCCACTGGGGTTAGTTAATTGGCTATGGAGGGTTTGGATAGACTTTTTTTAATAGTGTGTTTATAAACCTACATAGGTTTGGTGTGTACGAACGTCGTAAAGTGGAATATGGTTGTGGCGCCTTCTACAAGAATGTGGCTATCAATGGTATACGGGGGCTATCAATGGTTTGGTGTGTACGAACGTCTTAAAGTGGAATATGCTTGTATGTGTTTATTTCCTTGTATTCAGATTATGTGATTTGTTTCCCTTAGTCAACTAGGAAAGGAGCATCACTTCTTTTAAGGAAATTGTAGGGGAAGAGAGGAAAGTTTTTTTGGTGTCCTTTTTTCCGTGTCTCTATATAATGTCTGCAGTTCATTAGGCTTCTATTTTTTCTTCTTGGTGGATTGTGGGTTTACTTCATTGTTGGAATATTTATTTCGGAGGATCTGTGGAATAGGGGAGAGCTGAATGACTTGCTAAACATCTTTCGGTCAACACCTCAGGTGTTCTTTTATAGCCTTCTACAAATTAGTCCAAACCCCCAATTCACAGCATTTCCCTTTACTTTCTATTGGGAGTAAGTTTTGCAGCGTGAACGCATTTTTGAGGATTTGTAGTTCAGATATCCTAAATTTTTGTGAAGATTTGCAGGTGCAGAGCAATGGTCCTTATGTGTGCATCTAGTGTTTTGCCTGTGCAATTGTGGGAAGCATTCATTCTTCCTGTGTATACATCAGTTTGTCTGTGACTGATACTCACCTTTTTTGTGTTTGGGAATAGCTGGCTATACAGCTTAATGTGTTGACATTTTAGCCATTTGCAAGTTTAGTGTATGAGCTTTGGGGATACTAGGCACTAAGTTTTCTGGCTAGCAGGGGGTTGTTTGTGAAGATCTTCCTTCTATCATTAACTGGCTTTGTGTGTGTGTGTTTTATGTGTGAAAGGTAATAGAAATGAAAAACTAATTTTCTTTATGGTAAGTGATACTGACATTTAAGTATGCTGTTGAAATTAAGTGGCCATATACATATTTTGAGCTAGAAAAAAGTTGGGTATGAACATGCCCATTATGTTTTATGGTTGCCACTCTGCATAAAGTTCAGATGTAGCTTTCTACCCAAGAGTGTGTCGAATAATTGAGATCTCCTACTTACAAAATAAATTCAAGTAAATCCTAAATTCTGTCTCGTAACATATCATATTTGAGTAATTCCAGTGGTAACTTAAAATGTAAGATTGTCGAGTATTCGTTGTCTATTGAAATCCTTGGAACTACAGTTCAGAAAGTTTTGATCACATTTTATGTCAGACTTGGGTAAGATGGATTTAGAAAAGGAAGAGGAAACTAAAGGAGGAAACATACTTATGAATGATTGGGGCCTTGGGGGATATTGAGTTGCTCATAAAAATGACATGAATTTGTGTATTTACTAGATGTATCACGTATGCATTTCTCTATGTCATTGGAAAATTTTTCGATAAACACCTTAATTTTTTAAGAGATTATGATTGTTTGAATAACCATCTTTTGTATCTGACTTTGTGAGAAAATACAAGATATACTTCATATGTTAATAAAGAACACACATTGTCATCAGGTTATGGACAAAAAGTCAATGCTCTCGCCGGGGACCCTACTTTTCCCACAAAAATTGAGCTCAACGTTCACTTATTTCATTCACCCTTTTTTCTTTCGTTTACTTGCCCCCCTTTTTCTTACTTTCTTTCTTCCCCTCCTTTCATTCTCCTCTTTTTTTTCTTCTATCAAGGTCTATTGCTTCTCCATCTACCTACCAGTAGACTCTCATTTGTCTCACTCCAACTACCTACATCAGTCACTCTCCTCTGTCCTTCAATCTTTTGCTATGCATATGAGAATCTCTCCAAAGAATGAAGCAGCATACTTGCGGCAAAGGATTAGCTTCTTCTTTCCTCTACCAGTTCAAGTATTACTCCCATTGGTCATTCAGACGTTCCCTTATCAACCCAGTCGATATATTTGAAACCCCACTTCCTTGTTTCATAGTCATAAGAGTTATATGCAGTGAACCTTATCCCAGTCCAATCACCATCAAGGGTATGCTTATGCTTGGATTGAGGGAGAATAAAAGTTAAATTAATGTAAAATGAAGGTAAATAAAGATGGTGACAAGGAGATGAGGTGGAAAAAAAAAGATATTTTAGTGGTGGTATGAAGAAGGGATTGAGAAATTAATTATTACCCTCATTATGGGGGCAATAGCTACCCTGGGTGGTGGACCCCTCAAATGACTTCAAATAAAGGTAGTAGTTCCCCTCTCCCTCCCCTCTCATCACACCATCAAGGCATCAATACTACATTCCCTTATAAACCACTTTCACTAACCTTATTTTCTTTAGTTTGACTTTTATTACTCCTCTTATACATTACTCCTCGTCCAAGTATACTCTAAAAATTAATTATTGCCAAAAATATTTGAAGCAAAAATCATCTTGATTGAATTCATCAAAAGCAAACAACCTTACAAAAAATGAAGGACTTACCTTTGCTCAGAATCTGTCGCAAGAAAGAGATAGAGAAAGCGGGGTTTTAGGGGGGGGAGGGGTTGAGTTTGTACTTTATCGAATCAAAGGATGTCAAAGCTGATTTAATAGAGGGAGAAAGAGAGTGGGTGATATAGCTGGGGAAGTGAAGGCCACTCGTTAATTTGGAAGGAAAAAACAAGGGTCAATGGCAGGCATATTGAGTTCTTAGCTCAATCCAACGGCAGGGTTTTACTTTATATAAAATATATTTCTTTTAAGATGTTTTTCAAAAAAATCAGATATAAATGCTGTTTCTTTTTTATCAAAGTCATAGCAAATAATATGTTTTTTGGCCAAATTCTGCCCAGTTATATGATGTTTTACGAATTACAGTTGAACTTGTTTGTTTTATTTACTCGTAACCTATTTCAGAGGCAAAGTCAAGAGTTATTACAATAATCTTTTATTCTACAGGAGTGGGAAAGTCATGTCTGCTTTTGCAGTTTACTGATAAGAGGTTTCAGCCGGTGCATGACCTGACCATTGGTGTTGAATTTGGGGCCAGAATGATTACAATTGATAACAAGCCCATTAAGTTGCAAATATGGGATACGGTTTGTATTAATTTCTTCAAATTGTGGGATAACTTTAGTTGTATTTGCATGAGTTCTTACTGTGTCTGTTTTCTACTATAGGCTGGTCAGGAATCATTTAGATCTATCACAAGATCCTACTACCGAGGGGCTGCAGGCGCACTTCTGGTTTATGACATCACCAGGTAATGGTGCTGCTAAGATTGTCATAACACAGTTTTCTGGTTTTCACAGCTCGTCTCACTATCATTAACATTACAGTCCACTAGTACTTCATTACAGGTCATTTATAATGGCCCCAACCCCTCCTCCTGCCTAAAAAAATTCATTGAAGTTCTCTGACAAAATTTTCGGTTTTCGAAGGAGAATTCAAGAAAAGTTTGAAAGGAACTCCCTGTGTGAACATGTGTTCCAAATACTAGCACAACAGAGTTGAATTTGTGCTGGAGAGGATGCTATTTGCGTGAATTTAGTCTATAGTATGAGAGATATCAGCTGTATGTAGACTTTTTCTGGTGGTGGAATAGGTTTGATTTCCAGTTGGTTAAATTGGTTTTAAATATAACTCTTTACTGGTTGGTGTTGAATAATGCTGGTTTGATTTCCAGTTGGTTAAATTGGTTTTAAATAAAACTCCTTACTGGTTGGTGTTGAATAATGCTATCTTAGGAGTTTGCTTTGAGCATCAGTGCATCACCACCTTTGAATTATTTTGTGCTTAATGATATGGTGCTTACCAAAACTAAATCTTTTGAAGTATTCCACTGAAAACTCTTATTAAAATTGAATATTTTTTTTAAAAATCCATCAAAAGTACGAAACTATAGGCTTCACTCCTGCTCGCACAAATCATTTCCGGCAAAATATTCCCAAAGATTTCATCTCCAGAGAGCCCATATTATTTTGCAAAAAAATTTGAAAGGTTGTGATGCTGAGAGCAAAATTCAAAAATCATATTATTTAGCACCCACCAGCAATATTTGGTATTATTCATAGCCAATTTTCCTTTCGTAAAATCTAGGGATTAATGAGCTGATCTATGAATGATAGAGATAGCTAAGCCTCCGTTCCTATCCTCTACTATGCCTAAGTTGGTATGTTATAACTTATAATACCCTTCTGCCAGGTATTTGAAACCTTGCTGTTGTTTTATGCAGGAGGGAGACTTTCAATCACCTTGCAAGTTGGCTGGAGGATGCAAGACAGCATGCTAATGCAAACATGACAATCATGCTTATAGGTAACAAATGTGATCTTGCTCATAGGAGGGCAGTAAGCACTGAGGAAGGTGAGCAGTTTGCCAAGGAACATGGATTGATATTCATGGAATGTTCTGCAAAAACTGCTCAAAATGTCGAGGAGGTACTAGCCTTTCTTCATATTGACTATTATTTATCATGTAAACTAAGTTCTTTTAAAGAATGCACAATTCTTTTCAGTCTATTGTCTAATTATCTCTGTCATGTGTAGGCATTTATAAAAACTGCTGCTACAATCTACAAGAAGATTCAGGATGGAGTGTTTGATGTATCAAATGAGGTAAGCTTTTCCTCGCCTGGGTCACACCTTTGAATTGCTGCATTGACATCAGAACATTTGCATGACCACTTTAGTTGATGTTCCCCTCCCTTACCTCTGAAAACCATATATGTTCAATTAATTACATAGTATACTTTTGCATGTTTTATATCGAAATGGTCTTAAATGATATTACCATATGAAAAGGTGATCCTCCCATACATTCAGCCATGCAGCGTTTTTTCACCTTCCATTTACATGACACCCTGTCATACATTCGCATTACAGTCAACTTACCTTTGATAACGGCTCAAAGACAATGAACAAAAAAGGAGACACTAATCCTCAAATTCAAGATCTACCTCTTGATAAACCACACTTCAACTAAGAGTGGTGATAATAACACCCAGGCAGCTTTAAAGAAATAAGTAGTAAGAATGCCATCAACCCAAAAATAGGGTTGCCACCACTACAATTCAGAGCTCCAAAAATTTTACTAAACTTATACTTTTCTTTACTTTTGTGTATCTGTATGCTATCAAGTTTTCTTTGACAACAGCGATATACCTCTGATGATGATGGCTAATTGTTGAGCCTAGGGTCGTCGTATGTGAAAAGTCATAATTCTAATTAGTCAGGATCAGCATAAAGGCTCAAGAATTTGGCAAAATAAAGATTTGGAAGGTAAACCTTAACTAGAAACGGTGAACAAACAATTATGAAAACAGTAAAGGACTTATCCTATTTGCTTTATTTATTTAATATGGCAGGTGGGGTATATATAAAAGAGAGAGATCACACTCTGTCAATGTAAGGTATTTTGCACCAGTCATACAGAAAAAACACACACACACACATAAGAAGTAAGGAACTTAGGATGACGGAAAGTGGGGAAAGCACACTTAAAAACCTATTGATGGAAACTCGTGTTTTCCCTGTTTGGGGGACGGAGGGACTTTGCTTTGGGCCAGATGTACAATTCGTAGAATGTGGATTTCGGTGATCTGTTGTGTCACTTCCCCTTGGATTTCCTTGGGTCCTTCACATTTACTGTCTTTTTATATGTTCAGGTTTTTACCTATAATAAAGGTCATGAGTTCCTACATTAAGTGGTTTGCTGTTTTATTTGACATTAACAGGTTCTAAAATTGTAGAGTATGATTAGAACAGAATTGCTATGTGATTTTCTGTGGGACAAAGATAATTTTGTTAGGGTCTTTGTGGGAAAAAGTTGCTGAAGCTTTAAAGAATTAATCAATTGTAGAGATTCAAAAGAGGGATTGACTTAGAAATTGTCTTTCGTTGCTCTGTCCTCTCACCTTTCTTAGTTGGTTGATATAAAAATGAACAAATGAGTACTGCGGTGTCATCTATCCACCATTCTGTCTATTCCTTTGAATGATTGAATTAGTCATCTTAAACGTTGTTACTTTGATATGGCATTTGTACTTATCTTTTTCATGCTATGTATATTGGTCTCTTTCTATGCTACATCTTGCATCATGCCAAAATCTTCTCAGGAAGCTTAATAAGTCCCGAGTAATCATAATAAATAGTGTAAACAAATGCAAATATTGGGTAACATATACCTAAGTACATATCATAAACAAGCTCCTTATGGAGAGCATTATTAGTTTAGTTTTAAATTCCGGGCTTTTGGTTTGAATGCTCTTACTATCAATGGAAACAAGAGTTTGCCTCTAAGATGTTCTTCTTTGTGTAGTCTTATGGCATTAAAGTTGGGTATGGAGGTATACAAGGAAATGCCGCTGGTAGAGACGCATCAACTTCCCAAAGTGGTGCCTGCTGTGGTTAAAAATAAGCCTGCTGTGCCAGAATCTCTGCTCCTCAATAGTTGTTTGATCAGTAGTGGGGTTTATTTGTCAAATCAGTTTACCTGTGAATTGTGCACATATTCCCGTTTCACCATCTCTCTGTCATAAACGTACTGATATGTAATTTAGCTGTGGAAACAATATATATGTTCATTTGTTATTTCTTTAATTAAGCCCGTGGATGGCATGAATTGCTAAATTGTATGGGAAACCTGTATTTGGTTGATAATTCTTGTTTTTTTGGGTTAAATACCTTCGCAAAGAAAGATGATAATATCATGTCTATGATTACAAAAAATTTGATTAGAGGGACCAATTTGATGGATGTAGAGGAAACAGAATCAAAGGATGAAAATGTTCTCAACTAGATTTAAATTAGCCGTGGCTTGACTAGACCTTCAGAAGCACTGTATCTAATTGCCAAAACTTTATAATATTATTAATATTATCACTACTGACTACTGTTATTATCATTACTACTATTTTTATCATTATAATCATTATTATCGTTATTATTACTATTATTAGAATGTGCCCGTGCTAATACTAATGTACATCTAGATTTTGTTGAGTAAAGGGCATATATTATCATTTTAGCAAAATATGCAAAATATGAAACTTAAGTAGAATTTTTGAAATAGTAGAATCATTTCCTAGTTATGTATGTAGATGTTGAAAAAAAAAAGCAATGTCTGTAGAAACTCTTGTAAAACCTCATTATAAATTATCTTGTATAGATTAGTTGTTTGGTTTAAATAACAATAATATTTCATAATCAATATGAAGCAACATTTTGCCAAAAAAAAAAAATATGAAGTAACTTGAAAAGATAAAATTGTAACTTATATTGAATGAGACTATGGACCAGAACAAGCCAATAATGATAACGAAGTCATAGAAAAATTTGTTTGGGGTTTAAATGATTTGATGACATTATTATATAGAAATTAAGTAAATCCTATGTTAGATTCTCATGACACATGGCAATTTCTTACTTTTTTACTTTTAATTTTTTTTAAAAAACTTTAATATAGTATTTTAGAAAACAACCATTTTTCTATATAAGAAAATTTAATCTTATCTCTTCAATTATGTTAAAACTCCTCCTTCTTAATCCTCTTATCAATATTTTATGGTGCTAATTCACGATAAGTTGGCAAAAGTATGAAGTTATAAAACTAGTATCAATAGCATCATAAAAAATTTGATAGATGAAAATAATATAATGGTTACACTTATATCATATTTTAAAAAAATTATAGCACTACTAGTAAATTAAGTTTCTAGAAAACCAACAATAGTAAAAATATTGTCATATAAATATCATAAATAAATCAAAATAATGAAATGATTGTGTGTGTTTAGGAGTAATGGTTTATGAGATGCCTTCAAATCCTGAATCCATATAGAATTTTCTAAATTTTTTTTTATTTTAAAAAGAAAACCCTTACTTTGTTATATGCATTTTATAAAAAAAATTATACACAAAAAATAACCAATAGGATAAGTATAAGAGATCTTAATTTGCCATGTACAATAAAAATGAAAAAAAATTATAATAAAAAAAACCAACGGGATAAGTATAAGAGATTCCAATTCAATTTGAAAAAATCGGATTACATAACTTAAACCAAAATAATTTCCCACCAAACCCACTATTGGAGTCCATAATCTTTTTCATAATATGCAAAAATATAAAAGAATCGTGTTAAACCTATACATACAACATAATTAACTAGAGAAAGATGAGCGAAACTATTATTTACAAACTCATACCTAGGCACAATTGAAACAAAAACATGATAGATTTTCATTCTTTACATTAACTATGAAGCACCAATTTCTTCCATCAGCTCAGAAACAAATAAGTCAATATCATTAACTTCGTAATTTGTCACTATCCAACCTTAGTTCAATTTTTGTCTTTGCTGTTTGGAACAATATTTGATCGGGGAATTTTTTGTTTATTCAAGTAGATGAACTTGAAAATGTTGAGTTTTACCAAGAATTCAAATACTGCACTTCAGAAAACTACATAAAAAATCAAGTAAAACAATTGACTCATACCGACTTTTATCAAACGAAAAAATATGTACGAAGGCCACACAGAGAGAGAGTTGCCTTTCCTGAAGCACGAAGATGATGAATCAAATTAAATTCGAAACACGGAGAGAGAATTGCCTTTCCTAAAGCATGAACATGATGAACTTGAAAATGATGAGTTTCACCAAGAATTCAAATACCAAACTTTAGAAAATTATACAAAAAATCAAACAAAACAATTGACTCATACCGACTTTTATCAAACGAAAAAATACGAAAGACACATAGAGAGTGAGTTGCCTTTTCTGAAGCATGAACATAATGAACCAAATTAAATTAGAAACACAAATCAAATAAATTGGAACCCAACCAATAGTAAATATAATCAATGAATTCAAATTCCTAGGCAATGTGGTAAATGATATCAATGACTTTAGGTTCCATAGTTTTGCCAGCTAACTCAAAAATATGAAAAAAAAATATAAATTATTGAATGAAGTCATTGTAAATTGAAAGAAAAACAAATACAATAGGATGCGAAATGTGAGACAAAAGACAAAGATAAAGATATGAGGATTATGAGTATTATAATCATTTATTTGAGCTTATTGTTATAAAATAGTAAATATGCTATTTTTGGTACCTTTTATTAAATTTTTAATATTATAAGAAATTCGTGCATTAGCATGGACACATACTATAATTATTAATTATTTAAAATAAAAGAAAATGTGGGAGTTAAGAAGTAACACAATTTTTTTCGGTAAGCGTAGAAAATGACAAGAATTCTTAAAATGAGAAGATATTTTTTTCTTTATCTCCTAGATCAAATGCATGGTATTTTACGTTCGTGTAATGACCATTTTTAAAATTTTAGTGACCAAGTTATTATTTTTACTTATAGTTACTGCATTTTCATTGTGATAGTGACATTTTTTTTTTACGTGAAATCCCATATGTTGGATCTTATAATTTAAAGGACCAATATCACGTCTTATCATTCATATTTTAAGTACTCTTGTCATTAGATCTCTTCCTTATATATTTATATTTTATAAATGTATAAGAAGGAATATTTTAGGGTCCTCTCCAAGCAAGGAATGAACAGCAACATGTATGAACAACAACATTTATGTGGGTAGAAACTTTTAACACTATGTATCATTGCTTAATGTCCTTGTCTATTTCATGGCCTTCGAGTGGGTAAAGAACTTCATGCTCTTATTTCCAGACAAATAAAAAAGATTATTAGTTAAGGAACTCTTTTTTGAAACTATTATCAGTTAAAAGTGCACAAAAACATAAATAGATAAAATGAGATAATATGTCACTACTCCATATAAACATGTCAAGCTAGCCTAATTCACAGAATGGGTATGCAAGTTCATATGGTCATACCTGTACATTTGGATAAATCCGATTTAGAGCATCGAAGAAATACTAAATTGTTCTCAATGTACATTGTCAACAAGGTTGTAGTTAATGTCCATAATTTCTTAAACTTTTCTCTTATATCTTCTAATATACAACTCTAAATACGTATATATTATTTAAATGTGCAATTCTCATTGGTAACCCTCAACTTTTTGAAATTATATTTGGTCAATTGAAAAAAATAACTTTATCATGGTAACCCTTTCTTTTTTAAAGTTATTCTGCATGACCTTAATGACAAGTTTTGACAAGATTAAAACTTTTTTTAAAAGTGACATTTAACCATTGTTAGACACAGTTAGGTACTCACACTGAATTCTATTGAAGGGAAACACTATAAATGTATGACATTTTAATTTTGGTAAATTATGTTAGTTTTTATGAAATCATTGCATAATTCACATCATAATTCAATTTAGGTAAAGATATTCAATAAAGTGGATGATAGTGTGAGAGAGAATTGAATGAGAATTTAATAAAAATACCTAATTATACCTAATTATGCCTAATTATAGTTAAATGGCACTTAAAAAAATTTCAATCTATGTACAATAACTTTAAAAAAGCTATCAATGATAAATTATTTTTTTCAATTAAACAAGTATAATTTTGAAAAGTAAAAGTCAATGAAAATTACCCTATTTAAATTAATTCTTGTATTATTTACGTATATTGTATTTGTGGTAACTAAGAGAAGTTAAGTTTAAATTTTGCGGGCCAAGTCAAGCAGCCTAGGAAGACTCAGGAGTCTGGACATATTCACATATACACTAGCCGAAGAAGTCGTCTCTCGTCTTCGAACCCTAGAAAATCCCAAAAACGAAAATCCGTCAATCTGCCATGGAAGCAGCCACAAGGAGATCCAGCGGAGGATTATGGGAGGGACTCTATCGGGTCATCATGCGCCGTAACTCCGTCTACGTCACCTTTGTCATCGCCGGCGCCTTCGTCGGTGAACGTGTACGCTCTCTTCTCGATTCTCCTGATCTGTTGTTGAGATTTTAATCGATGCATTTGTGTTAATTTTAGCAGTTTTTAGCGTGCAATTCGATGTGTTTCTGGATCTGTATGAACTTATTATTTAACGTTTTTTTGATCAATCTACGAATTTTTGTTGTTGATAGTATAGGAATTGGTGATGGTTTGTGTGATATTGATGATTGTGAATGTGACTTTGAAATCGATTGTGAAAGGACGATATGTGAGGAACGTCAAATAATGTTCGAATTTTTTTAAAACAATTTTATGTTGTATTGGAGGAGAAGAATTAGGGATTGGAAGGAACTACCTTTGATTGTTTCCATAACATAGATCAGGTTGATAGCGCGGAGATTTTGTAGGTTGATCTTAGAACTCGAGTCGAGTTTTTGAGGAAGTGTTATGAAAGAGTACGCTGAGGACCTGAGGTGCTAATTGTTGATTTTTAAATTCACACATCTAACATGGTCTTCGTCTTGAAACTCCTGCTTCTTGTCGTATATGTTTCTTAGTTTTGGTGTGTGTTGGTTTGTGTGTGTACTGTGGGGGGTAATAGTATCCATCTTTTCTCAACTATTGCGGCTTCACAATTTTGTTTTTGAGTAGAAGAGGAAGAGATCGGGAGAAACTACCTTTTATTAGTTTCCATAACTTAGAAGAGAACAATGATGACAAATTGTAGGCTTATCTTAGAACCTTGTCGAGTCCTAATTAAAGAAATATTCTTGTTGAAAACAAGCATGGTGCTTGTTGATTTGTGTGTGTGTGTGTGTGGGGGGGGGGGGGGGGGGGGGGTTGGACCCAACTAATTTTCTCATCCTTTTAGAAATGCAAGTTTTGTTATTTGCGATTTCTTGGAGATTTAAGACTACTATGTACTTGTCGACTTCTTAAAACCCTTTATGTGATGGATTCTTACAAAGTGTCATTGTTGATGATGTCTTCTGTAGTGTTGAAAGACTTAGCTTTGTGGTGTTGCAGGTGGTGGATTATGGAGTTCATAAGCTGTGGGAGTACAACAACCAAGGGGTATGATGTCTTCTATATTATGCCACTGGCTTTTCATTTTGTTTGTCAAATTTGACATCTTGGTTATTGGTTGGTCTCGGGTGCTTGTATGTTTCACTGCAAGTTTTGATGTTTTAGAAATGTTACTAGCTTCTCACATTTTAAGCTACCATGTTAATTAGGAAGTAAATTATATCAATTTTAGTTATTTGGCATTTATCAGCATTGGGCTTTCTGTTCCTTTCTCCCTGCCTTCATTTCTTAGTTGAGGTGCTATGTCAACTCCATGATTTTTGTTTGTTTTTTCATCTATGATTAGCTTTGGGAATAAAGTGAGATGAGGGAAGGGTGTAACGAAACAGAAACAAGTTCCATAGAATCGGGGAAAGGACCTTGGATTCAATGTCATAGGTAAAGGAGTGTTGAACCTTGTCTTCAATTTCTTATGAATTGTAAAGAAGGTCCTAGATTCAGTCATAGAGGGAGTGTTATCAACTTGCTTTCCAATGTGGCCAAGATTTCTAGCTTTAGTCACCTGGCAATAAGTCACTTGAAGTTGCTGGCTAATACTTGGGCATGTAAAATCAGGAGTCAATATGTTAATTGTAGAAACTATTTGCTATAACCTCACCAATATATTCTCCTAAGACCCATGCCTTCCATATAGTTTTTGTCATACTGAGTTTGGGCAAAAAAGGAGTATGTGATTTGGTATGTGTTTTTTTGGTTGTCCCAATGATAGGCTTAGAAATCACTGAGTTCACTCTGATTACATTTGGATCCAACCGGAGTTGCACACCTAACTTGTGATGGGAAGTCTCCCAATGAAGGTTTTTGTATACGGGGGGGCCCTCCTTAAGCTGTATCAAGTTGCTTACCACTTGAAACCAACACTACTTTGGTTTAGAATGTAATTGTAGGCTATTATAGGTTTATAAATGGCTAATAGATGTGGTGGATGTGGTGACGTGTTAGTTACATTTTTGTCTACTAATCTAGAATCAAGCAAAGTGGAGCATGGCAGTAATGGCTAACGAGGATGAGAGTTTGAAAATTTAATTTTCTGTTCGCAACGAAAGCACTGAATTGGATACCGTAATTATTGGCTTTCATATCGTCAATGTTATTTTGTTTATGGCTAATCATTGGGATAAAATGTTTGACTGAGTGTTTGCGAAATATTTTTTTTACTGTGAGTATTATTTTGATGCTAGCGCTTGTTAATTATTTTGGCCAATTTAAGTTATGATACTTTTTTTACTTTCTAAGAGTATTTTAAATAGATTTTTGTGTAGAGTGATTAATTTTAATGCCCAATTTGTTTGAATCATTTTGGAGTGGGGAGGTTGATATTGATATTACCTCTCCGAAAATACCGGGAGAGCATACATGATACATCCATGATCTTTTGTGAGTTTGAGGTGACACATGACTTACCTGATTCGTGCAACAGAATAGAGAGAATGCAATGGAAGAACGTAGAGACTGTTGTATTATTGATTGTTGATTTGTAATTACAAGTACTGCCCTTCTTTTGAGAGGAAGGTTCTCTCCAAATGTAAAGAGTTTACAAAATATTTTTTGCATACCCTTTCTCTTACATTCTCCTACTTTAAATACAGTCCATGTTACGTTCTAACAAACTCCATAACTGTAAAATATTGTCTGTAATCCATGTCAAATGCCACACGCACGCATAAACTCTCACGTGTACTTTTAACAACAATTTGTTAGGCTCCTAGCTCTTCTGTATCCTTCTGCCTTAGTTTAAAAAGGCGTGAGGCGCCCTAAGGTGCTAGGGGTCCTTGGAGCCTAGGCGCTAGGCGCCAAGCGAAGGCGCTAGCCTTTGGGTATGAGGCGCCCCGATTATGCTTAAAATCATATTTAATGCTTGTAAATTATATTTGTACTCAAAACAACATAATACTCATATAATAAGCGCTTCCTATACTTTCTTTCTGGATTTAAGTTATCAGTTGATCCCGTGGATGATTGCTCATTTGAAGACATCCTGAAAACAAATCAAAAAAGATAATTAAATTGACTATGATATCAATTAGTCAGGGAGTTGGATTTTATTAGAAGGAAAACTAAAAGTAAGATTTACTAGAATATAGTTACATTGCCATTTCCTATCAACAATCACATAAGAGAGATACCATAAATCAACTATTATGCAAATAATATATACAGAGATTGTTTCAAATAAACATGTCACATATGACTAAAATAATAAATTTGTTAGTATATTAGTCAACCGTTTCTCTTTTCTCTTTAATCCATGAAAATCGAACTACATCACATGTTGTAGCCACCCCATTATTTAGAGTGAGGTAAAGTCATGCTTCGGCTTTCCTTGGCATGTAATCAACCTAGAAACCCAAAAAAAACCTAACCCCTAAACTAAAATAATAAACCCATATGAACCTCGAAAAAAAAAAAAACCCAGCCCAAGTGCCGAAATTGAAAACCAGAAAAATATAGATAAAAAAAGAGAACTGGGTGCTTGGGGAGGAAGAAGATTAGAAGGAGGAAAAAGAGGAAATTTAGTGAAGGAGGAAGAAAAAAAATTGAAATAAAAAAATTAAAACATACCTGGTGATGGTTGCTGGCCGTCGGCGGAGATGGGGTGGCTGGCCGTCTGCTGAGATGGTGCTGAGATGGGGGGGCTGGTGGCTGGATGAGCTTGCAGTGGGTGAGTCGGTGCCTCGGTGCTTGCTGTCGGTGCTTGCTATAGGTGAATAGGTCTAGGAATCCTCTTATGTTTAGAAATTCATCCCTCCCAATTAAATATAATATATAAAGCCAACCACTATTCCCAAATTCATATAATCTATAAAGCTAGCTGTGCCCCAATTAAGTAAACCGTGAAGCGCTCGCCTCCTTGCCTCCACGCCTTCGCCTTAGGCGCTCCAAGGCGCACGCTTCTGGGAATCGCCACGCCTCACCTTCCCGAAGCGCTTCACCCACCACCTCGCCTCGCCTCAGCGCCTAGGCGCGCTTTTTAAAACTAAGCCTTCTGCCCATCTGCTTCTTGCCTGATCCTCTACTGCTCCCCTTTGCCTCTGTGTTCTCCTTACATAAGTCTTCAATACTCGTTGCTTAGCCTTGTTCCACCAATTTCACCTTGTCCTCTAGGGAAGCAAAGAACCACATCATCAAAAGGATGGGTCCATTTACTGATCACTTCCATCACCATATGATCATCAACTTGTCTCTGTCTTACTCCCAGTACCCCTTCAAGCACTACTTCCAAAACTAAATCAGCAGCTAAGTGGACCGAAAGTGGAGTTGGATCAAAGAATTGTCCCACAACCTTTTTCAGTTGTGATTTATGAAAGACAAGATCAATGGTAGCTCCCTCAAGAAACTTCAGTTTGTATGCCACCTCCCCAACCCTCTAAATCACTTTATAAGGCCCAAAGAATCTGGGAGACAGCTTCTTGGAGTTCCTCTTAACTACGAAGTGTTGCATATAAGGTTGTGATTTGAGATATGCCAATGTCGTTTTCTTCTTTTCTTGTTCTCATGAGTTCTCATGTATTCTTGAGCCATGTGCAAGTGCCTTTTTAGGTCATCAAGGATTGAATCTCATTCTTTTTGATCTTCTATTGTAGAAACTGATGTGGAGCCCAGAGTTAAGCGAACTAGATGAGGAGGATCCCGACTATACAACACCTCAAATGAAGTATAGTTTGTAGTAGTATGCCATGAAGTGTTATACCAATTCTTTGCCCAAGCCATCCAAGTGGACCATGTTTTGGGCTTCCCATTCACAAAACAACGAAGGTAAGATTCAATGGTGGATCTTGACAACTGAGTGCCCTGCAACTTGAACAATTTAGCCCACCAAAAAAGCTTGAGGCGGACGTGGTCTTTGTCTAGAACAATGGAAGAGAGAACTCCTTGCAATCTAACAATTTCCTTGAGAAAAACTTGGGCTACTTGAGGAGCTGTTCAATACCAAGAAATGAGCATACCACGATAGTCTGTCAACCACCACTAAGATGGTATCCTAACCAGCATATTGCGACAAACCTTTGATGAAGTCCATGGATATATCTTCCCATACCTTGTCGGGCAATGGCAGAGGTTGGAGCAAGCCAAGTGGGCTGGTAGTGGATGCTTTATTCTGTTGGCATATGTGATAAGCTTGGACTTATTTAGTGATGTCTTTACGCATTCCTAACCAATACCACTCGACATTCTTCTATAAGTTTTATAGTCAACTGTATGGCCACCTAATGGGGAGTCGCGGTATTCTTTCAGCAAGGTAGTCATGAGAGAAGCTTCTCTTGGTATGACCACGCATCCTTTATTTTTCAACACCTCATTTTCCTAAGTGAACCATTTTAGAACCTTTATTCCTTGATTAATCTAATTTGTCAACTTTATAATGAAAGGGTCTTGTATCACATGAATTTGAGGCCATTGCACTCCACAAATAGAAGTCATAGTAGCGCAAGAGATTTCCTAACTAAATTCCCGAGACAGAGCATCTGCCACAATGTTGCTAGATCCAGTCCTATATTGAATCACAAAAGTATACCCCAGCAATTTACTTACCCACTTTTGATAAGCTTGTCCAATTTCCCTTTGCTCCAGCAGAAATTTCAAGCTTCTTTGATAAGTGCGAATTACAAATGTCCTCCCTAGAAGATAATGGGGCCACTTCTCAACTGCCCAAACAATTACCATGAGCTCCTTCTCGTATATTGGCTTATGCATTGCCTTGTTTCCTTTATTGAAGAATGCTATAGGATGATCCCTCTGGGTGCAATACAACCCCCACTCCATGGTCGCTAGCGTCAGTGTCCACCATAAACCTACTCAAAGTTAGGCATAGCAAACAATAGCCTTCTTTAACTCCAGAAAGGCCTTACAAGCTTGCTCTCTCCACCCGAAACTATCTCTCTTCAATTGCTCAGTGAGGGGATGCGCCAAATGAGCATAATTTTTGATGAATTTTCGGTAGGGTCGAACGCTTACCGGATTAGCTCCTTTTCGCACAATGGAGTGTTCTATTTGCCTCCTGGGTGGAAGTCCCTCTGGTATGTTGAAGACCTCTTGATACTTATACAGAATCGGCTGAAGACAAGGAGGGGTATTTTGCACAACATTTTCCTCTTGTGCCCTGTCAAATGATTTAACTCCACCAAGTAGCCTTGTCTCTTCTTCTTGAAGGTCCTGATCATGGCTCTAAGTGTTATGCTAAATCAACCCAAAGAGGGATCTCCGGAGAGTGTTACCCAATGCCCATTCCACCTAAACTTCATAACCTGTGTTTTCCAATTTGTGGTAATTGGACCTAGTTTCTTTAACCAGAGCACTCCTAAAATTACATCTAAATTACCCAAAGACAAAACTAGAAAATCCTCCTTCATAGTGACACCTTGCAATTAAAGGATTACTCCCTTACATATGCCTTCCCCTTTCACAGCTTCACCATTCCTGTAACGCCAAATTTCCCTGAACTTTCCATTTGTATCTGCCGCCTCGGTCAAAAGGAAATTGTGAGTGGCCCTTGGGTCGATCATGACGACCACTCCCCTTTTATTGATCTCCCCTTTTAACTTCATGGTATTTGGACTCGTAAATCCCATTGTTAAGTTTAAAGACACGGTGGGACAAGGAAAAGAAAATTTAGGAGTTGTGTCTTGTGTCTTCAACAAGGAGTTCCTCCATCTCATCACTCAATTCCTCCTCGTCCGCCTCGCACGCTATTAGGACACTTAACTCACGTCTCTTGCACTGATGATTCACATTCCACTTCTCGTCACACCGGAAGCATAATCCTTGGGCCTTCTTGTGCTGCAATTCCTTGTCACTTAAACGCCTAGTTGATTTGTATCTAGGTATTGAAACCTTAATCTACACAAAGGGATAGAAACTAGAATTTAATTCCTCTAAAGTAATGCATCAAGGATTCGAACTCTAGGTCGAATAGCCTTTGAGTTGATTAAAGCAAAGCACCCTCAACTCTCAAACTACCCTCAAACACGTGAGTATAAAGTTAACACCAACTCACAACTCTTTGTATCACTCAACTAAGAAAAGAAAACCTCAAATTTTTTATTGATTGAATCACAAAATCTAAAAAAAGAAAGTTCGAAAAAAAGACTATGCCTAAAATGAGAAAAACCCTATCAAATGAAATGGGAGAAAAACTCATGAGCAAATCCAATTTATTTCCCATGTCCACCAATCTTCCATATTTACATGTGCTAAGTATTGTTACACGTGACTATGCATACGCAAGTACTCCCTTTAATCAAATTATCAAAGTCATCGCCTTGAATCATATCATCCTCCTCTTCTTCAAAAGAATCTGTTCTCAAACTTTGTTTTTCAATGCATAGTTGATTGGACAACAATTCCATGGCGCTATTCCTCTCTTGAAGAAAGATTCTCCCTTATATTTTGCCATGACCTTGATTAGTAATTTGATTGGCACCCACCAAATTACTTTGACTTCCTCTTTTAACTTCTTTTTGCTTGTCAAGAATACGACCCTTTTGTTGCTCTTGTTTGCGCTAGGCTTAGAAGTTGTCAATGGTTTAAAGCAAATGATTTGTCTTGTGCGTGTCTCTTCACCACATAGACATTTGTCCTCCCATCAAACTTAACATATCTATCATATTGCCAAGGTCTACCCAAGAGAATATGACAAGTATTCATGGGACAAACATCACAAAGCACTTATATTCATAATTGCCAATTTTAAAAGAGATCAAGGCTTGTTTACCAACATTCACATTATTAGAACTGTTAAGCCAATGACGCTTATAGGGCTGAGGATGATCTTGAGTGGGAACCTCCAATTTGTCCATCAAGAGGGTGGAAACCACACTGGTGCAACTTTTGGAGTCTATGATAACATCACATAGTCTTCCTTGAACATTGCATCAAGTGAGGATGATCTCCTCCTTTTGATTATCCCCCAAAGGTGTGGACTTGGATTGCAACACCCTTCCTAACACTAGGCTGGGTCCCCTAGTTTCGGCCATTACCTCCTCAACATCCTCTTGGGCTTCAAAAGATGCATGACCTTCATCTTCTTCAAGCTTATGCTCATCTACTTCAAAGGTCTCATCTTCCTCCCAAGTCTGAGTAGTAGCAACCTTAGCATGAGGACAATCCTTTTGGATGTGGCCTTGTCTCTTGCATTTGAAGCAAGTTTGTTGATCTCCCATAAGAGGCCTCGAGCTTCCTCCCTTATCTCTTCCAAAAGGTTGTGGCTTGATGGCTTTTTTCTCCATATTAGACTTCACATTAGACATTTCACACACCCCTTTAGCTTCGAAAGATCCCTCTAGGTTTACGTGTTTGCCTTTCAACCCTAGTTGCTATTGTGCATACCTTATCAAAACTCCAATAGGGTTGTAATTTCACCTTTTCCTTGATTGAATCATTTATCCTAACCACAAATCAAGCTACCTTGTGGTTTTTCTTCTCCTCTAGTCCACACACCATGACTAGATTATCAAATTCCACCATGTATTCCTCCACAATTTCTTTCTTGCTTCAAAGTATGCATGTTTATGAAGTTGTTTGTTAGGAACAAATTTTTTGCGTATGTATTTTTTCAATTTTGTCTAAGATGAGATCTTGGAACGCCCCTCCTTTTTCCTCTTCTTTTGCAAGCCTTCAAGCCACAAACTTGCATAAGAAGTGAGTTTTAGTTCAATAACCTTAAAGGATCTATGGTCATCATAGTTCATATATCTAAAAATTCGTTCTACTATGCGGATCCAATCTAAAAACTTGTCTGGGTCCATACTGCCATTAAACTCCGGGATTTCAAGTCTCAAGTTTTGATCCTTTTGCCCCCATGAACTCCTTCTCCTACGCCCTCCATATGATTGCTCATCATCACTTGAAGAGGATGGGTCTCTCTTGCTAGGCCTCCTGAAGCTCTTAACACTAGAATCACCATCACTTTTGCTAGAGTTAGATTCATGGGAAGAGTGTTTACCTTTGCTTGAGGACTTTTCCTTCTTTCCCACGATTTGCAACAGCTCGTCCATACGTTCCTTTAGTTCCTTCAACTTGCATTCCATGCACAAGACTTTGGCCTCTTGCAAGGTCAAACCTTTTATGAAGCTTGGTGGCATCTCGTGTGCATCATCACCACTGGAATCCATCTTGCTTGAGTATGCTTCGAATTCTCTCAACGAGAGCACCAAACGTTTATGTGAATCTTGGTATTGAAACCTTAATCTACACAAAGGGATAGAAACTAGAATTTAAATCCTCTAAAGAAACCACCAAGGATTCGAACTCTAGGTCAAATAGCCTTTGAGTTGATTAAAGCAAAGCACCCTCAACTCTCAAACTACTCTCAAACAAGTGAGTATAAAGATAACACCAACTCACAACTCTTTGTATCACTCAACAAAGAAAAGAAAACCTCAAAGTTTATTGGTTGAATCACAAAATCTAAAAAAGGACAGTCTGAAAAAAAAGACTATGCATAAAATGGGAAAAAACTTATAGAATAAAATGGGAGAAAACTCATAGGCAAATCCAACTTATTCCCCATGTCCACTAATCTTCTATATTTACGTGTGCTAAGTATTGATACACGTGACCATGCACACGCAACTACTCCCTTTAATCAAATCATCAAAGTCATCGCCTTGAATCATATCACTAATACTTCCTCCCGCTAACGGTGGTGTTCGTGGATTATAAGGAGTTGGTCGTGGTGTCGGATTGAATTGGGGGGGAGCTTGCATAAGTGGTTGGGTTAGGGAAAAAGTGAGATAATTGTTGCCTAAACTGCCAGCTGGCCTTCACCCCACGTGGTTCCTATGCTCCAGTTGCCCCTTGGGTCCTGCTTTATTTTTCTCCTCAACCCTCAGAGATGTATCTATAGCCTAATCTAGATTACCTGATCTTAACATCCTAACCTCGGTCCGTATGTTTTCCCTCAACCCGTTTAGATATTGTCTTGTTGCTATGACTTTTGGTATCCCCCCTAATGGAGCCATTAATTTAATGAATCTCCTTCCATAATCCTCCACCATTCTTCCTCCTTGATGATGAGAGAGCCATTGCTTGTGTAGACTACCCACTGCCATGGGACGAAACCTACGGAGGAGTAACCCTTTTAGTTCCTCCCAACGCACTATTCTCCTTCTACGATGCTACCACTGAAACTAGAGGAGTGCGTTGCCTTCCAACGCTACTACTACCACCTCTGTCCTCCTCACTAAGGCAGTAGAAATGGAAATATTGCTCTTAGTATCCGCCCATTTGGATTTATGCCATCAAAAGTGGGCAACTCCAACCTCTTCATTCTCTGGTTGTTTCCATTTCCCCCATTTGTAGAAATGGCTGAAATCTCCGGCAGCCTGTTCATTCCTAACCCTGCAAACGGCCCTAAGGACTCTGTCACCACTCCTTCTCCCGTCATCAAGTGATTGCACCTCAAATTGTTTGGTGAGTGCCACTACCTCCGATTGTATCTATTGGGAAGTTCTCTCCAACACCTCATTAGTTTGTTGAGTGAAACATTGTTCAATCAACCCCATGGCCGTCGTTATGCTTGAGTGATCCTCGAATCTAAGGACGCAATCTCATTCTCCATGGCCTCCATGCGTTGTGTGTTTGAAATGGGAGCCATCTTGTCCCTGAAATGAGCTTGCTGTAATACAAAATCTGCTAGGTACCTGCCTAATTCGTGCAACAAAATAGAGAGAATGCAATGGAAGAACGCAGAGACTGTTGTATTATTGATTGTTGATTTTTAATTACAAGTATTGCCCTTCTTTTGAGAGGAAGGTTCTCTCCAAATGTAAGAGTTTACAGAATATTTTTGCATGCCCTTTCTCTTACATTCTCCTACTTTAAATACAGTCCAAGCTACATTCTAACAAACTCCCTAACTGTAAAATATTCTCTGTAATCCACGTCCAATGCCACACGGGTACTTTTAACAGCAATTTGTTAGGCTCCACGCTCTGGCTCTTCTGGTCTTGCATCCTTCTGTCCTTCTGCTTCTGCTCCACTGGTACCCTGATCCTCTGCTGCTCCCCTTTGCCCCTGCCTTCTTCTTACATAAGTCTTCAATACTCTGTGGCTTAGCCTTGTTCCCTGCACACATGTTAGAAAAGGTAAGGAATCAAAACATAACACGTCAACTTGAAACCTGGATTTTGTGATGACACTTTTTCCCTTCACATATGTATGTGAAGCTCTATTAATAAGGAATTTCTGGAAGAGTCATTGAGATTAGTCACATAGGTGTATACGATTTGTGCTCTCTGGTCTATACATCTAGGAGGTATGCTCTGATTTATTTCTAAGGCATTTATCATAGTCAATATGAATAATAAAAAGGTTTTATTTGGATCCCTTGTACCCTGATCTTATTTTCTCGGCGTATGTCTACCATTGGTTTTTATCAAACCTAGTACATAACTACGTTTTCTGCAAAAGGCTATCTGTTCCCTTTCTCCCTGCCTTCATGTCATGGTTGAGGGGCAACATCAACTAGATTGGTTTCGAGAAACAGAGACAAGTTACAATAATCGAGGAAAGTACCTTGGATTATCTTCATAGGCAGAACTGTTGAACTTTATTTTAAATTTCTTATGAACTGTAGAAGTGTGTAAAAAAGGGCCTATATTCAGCCCACATAGAAACTACTACCAACTTGCCTTCTAATGTGGGCATGATTCTAATCTTTAATACCGTTCAATTAGGCACATAAATTTCCTCTGGTGTAGAGATTATGAGGGGACTTTGGTCAGTCCCTTAACATAACACTCAGGTGAGTAGTAGCCAATACTGGCTAATGCCTGGACATGCATTTACTCATAGTACTCAGAAATCAGAAGTCATTATGTTTATTGTAGCTTCACGAATATATGTAGTAAAAACTGTATATACCATATGAATTTTTCTTATACTTAATAGTTTAGGGGAAAATTAAACCACGGGAGACTGTTATTATGAAGAGTTTGCAGCTATCCTGGACTTATGGTGCATGCAGGGTGAGCTTTAAATTACTCAAGGCTGTGTTGTTTGTGGTGGCATATTAGTTACTTTGTTGGCTATGCATCTAGATCCTTGTAATTATAAAAGCTTTACCCTCATTATTTGTTCTTTGTTTTCCTGGAGTTGATTTATAATATCTTTTTTCTGGTTATGCAGAAACGATATGAAGACATCCCTGTGCTTGGTCAAAGACAATCAGAATAAATTTTCTTTCATTCCTCTGGTGCGACCTTTTGGAAGTTTGCATCTGGAATTTAGATGGGATACTGAACCCTGTTGGCTGTATTGATTTTGTAATAATGAATGCGGTTTCATTTTATTTTACAACTTAATATTACAGATGTTCCGAATGTTTCCATGTACTTGCGAATCATCTAATGACGCCGGAAAACTCTGTTCCACATTTATTGGTTATGTGATTCTTACCTCCTTTTTGGCATATGGCTTCGTGTAAGACTTCCCTAGACAACTAAATGAATTGGAGTTGAGTCCAATATGTTTAGTATCCCACATCTATTGATTATGTCTGTCACCACCTTAAAATCATTTATTTGATGTTGGTGAATGTAGATGGGATGTAAGATGGACAGAATGATATAGTTATCTGTATTTAACTCATACTCTATTAATAACAAAACTTTTCAAGTGAGGCAATGAAACTACATGTTTTTCATGACTAATAATCCTCTTGATTTACTCTTTAGTGCTTCTCTCCCAAACATATCTCCTTGAAACTTGCATGGCCCTTGTAAACATTTGCATGTTTGTATCCCAATCTTAAGGTCTTACTTTTCACTGTTAGTTGCTATCATTTCATCTCACTGTACGTTTTCTTAATAATCATAGTGATGTGCTAAACGCAGTTTCGAATTTACTCAAATCATCCCCTAAATGACGATTTTGCCCTTTTGACTCATTTTAAATAAATTGAACATCTTACACTTCAATTTTTATTTCACTTCACTTTCTTGTAAAAATGTAACAATAGCAAAACTTCACTAAATTTCTCGACCACCAGTCGTCGACCTCCGCGGTGGCCGGGAAATCGATCTTTAGTTGACGGAAACCGCTTTTCGGGATGCTGGAAATCACCGAAATTATGGATGGGTTGTTGTCGACGTCGCAGGTAAAAATCTTGGTTCGGGATCGGAAAAGGGGAAAAACGGCCATGCCGGTGGGCTGGTCGTCTAATATAAACAGCTTGCCCCTAGGAAGAATTTTTTTTTAAAAAACTTTCTTTTATTTTTATAGGTTCCGATAGAAGATTTTGGTGGCGATGGTATTAATTATTACCCTCATTTCACGACTTCGGAAATATTCCGACGAAAGATATGGCTTCTGCATGGGCTAAATCAGTTGCCCTACAACACGGATTTCAATTAGTGCATTCGTTCTACAAAAGAGGAAATTTGTACATAAGAGAGTTAGGGAGGAAATCGGTTTTCGACTGGCGGCGATAGGTTGTTCGGGTGGAGGAATTAAAGATAGATAGAGAGAGTTAGGGAGAGGAATAGAGAGTGAGGGAAGGATGGTGAAAAGGGTAATACAGGAATTCTAGGGGGGCGGTTCGAATATTTTGGGGGCGGTAAATAACAATCCCCTAATCATATTGGTTGCTTCTTTGAATTCAATGTTGGTTCTCTGTGTTGCTTATTTGTAAGCACTGTTTAATAAGACGTATGGAAGTATTTTGTTGTTTGCATGCCAAATTAAAAAGATATAACATTAGGATCAAGATTCAACATAATACAGAGACTTTTAACTCATTTGTTGCCGCATGAAAACCTTATTATAGGATTTTACAATCAATACAAATTAGTGGTTTATTTATTTATTTTTATCAAAAACCTTGCTATCCACATGAATATAAATACAAACGATAGCAACAGCAGGAAATAGACATTTTGCATTTGTCTTAGTACAAAGCCCCAATAGTATGCTATTCAGTATAAAGAATCCCCAATCAGGGTTAGCTGAGTCAACAAGAGTCATGAATATTCATACGTATGTGTTCTATGAAGTTTTACTGCTTCACCATGAAAGAACTTTTACAGCTGCATCCACCTACAGCACTTGGATTTTCGACGACCTGCATGTTAATTGTTAAACGCATTAAGCTACTAAAAACATTATAGCAGAGCCCAGGAAGCAGATAAGTGAATCCACACACAGGCACATCACACACATACAAAGAGGGCAGCTTAAATAGCCCCTCACCAAGCTCAGAGAACGGGAAACAAAATTTGAGGAACTTTATTCCCAACAAAGCATGTTCTCATCATGGATGATTTGATTGAAAAAGCATAACTTGCAACTCTAGAAGATGTTCCCAAATCACTGGGGATCACTTCAAAATTTAAACCTACAATCTTGTTCTAAAATCACTCAGGGGGCATGCAAAAGGATCCAAGATGGATAGTACAGAAAAATCGAGTTGAATAGTAGAAAAGCAGGGTAGTGGTATAACATCATAAATTTAAGCTGGTGCACCTACTTAATGCTTTACAAGCTTCACAGAAATTTACTACCTTGATATTTGACATTCTACTAGAATTGGATAGAAAGTAGAACGAAAAAAAAATTAAAGTAGATTGAAGGACAAAAGTAGAAAGAAAAAAACTGAAGTTGAGATAGATAAAGGTTGGGAAGAGAGAGAGAGAGACGTAACAAGAAAATGAGAATTTTTTTTAGCACCCCAAATTGAGAGTGGGAAATCAAAATATGGAACAGCGGGGTTAGTCTGTTACCATTCAATTTCTTCTCAATGCTCGATAAATTCAGTGAAAAGCCGAGATAGATACTTATTTACTTATTGTTTATAAAACATATACTCGGATTGCACTATCAGCTGAAACAAAGGTACAGACAAAAAGGACAAGCTAACCACTAATCAGAGACCAAGATTACAAATTAACCCAATTCCTTTGACCATCCCCAATAGATTAACTTAAAAAAGCCTTAGCCACATTAGTCCAAACTACACAAAATACGTGACTCTGTCCACCGCATGAGAAGACATTAGAGCTCACCAATAGACACAGGAGTTCACTTCAGCCAAACACACTACGTGATTATTATACAAAAAAATTGCCCCAGAGAGCTTCTTTTAACACTTAAAAAACCCCTGAAAACTAATCTCTAGCCAATCCAAAACTTCTATATGGGCAAAGCCCAGATTCCTTATAGGGTAAGGCTTACACATTGCAGCAACTATTCTTGTCCAAAGCTAACTTGACACTTTAAAAAAAATTGTGAACAAGAATCACTATGAGCTAGGCAAGGCATACAGATTGGTTAATAACCAACCCGGAATCTCTTTTAGAATATGTCATTAGAATCGACCCTATTCCATGTCAATGTCAACATAAAAGCCCTCACCTTCCAAATAAGGTTTGCTGCCAAAAAACCTGGAAACTAAGGGGGTAAAGTTAAGCAACAAAGAGATGATATAAAGTTAGGTCTTATTGATGAACCTTCATCATCATAAATCCAAATTGACATACAGTAAAACCTATAAAGTTTCTGTTGCTATGACCAGTTGAGAACCAAACACACATAGTGACATGGCACAATCTATAGTATAACCAAAACAAACAAAAACTCACGCAGTTTAGGGATGATAATAATCCTCACTTAACCATATGTCTCACTATTTAACAGCATAAATTTCAAGAAGCATCAATGGGAATAGCAGAATAGAAAAGTAAAGAGCACAATGTCATTTTAAAAAAGGTGGGTTTTACAATATCCTCTGGGAAATGAGGTCATTATTTAAGATGAAAAGAGCATTTGTACCAAAAGATCCACATCAACATGATCCTCATAATTCTAAGACCATCATAATACATTTAATTTAGTTCTCAATTCCATAGGATGACAAGAACAAAGTAAATAAAGTACACCCAAAGGAATTTTAAACATTTACAATCATCATGTCCATAGAAATTTCTTTCTTTTTTATTAATATCTTGTTGATACAGTAACAATGATTTCAAATTTGACAAGTCACCACCTTCAGAGAATGAATTCAATGTATAGAGAATGTGAAACACTAGGAGGATATTACATAATATCATCATGTCTATGCAGGGAACTCAATCAATCGTCCTCCCATAATCAAGACTTATGCAAGAAGGAAGCAGAAGGGTGAAGGCCACACTAGTGTTACAAATGAAGAGTAAAGATGAAGAGTAAAGATGCGGTTGAAGAGGTGGCTCAGGATAATGAAGACTTGATGTAATAATGTAGCCTTGGTTATATGGGCTAGTTACTTATGTAGTTAGTCAGTTTTGGGTGGGTGTTGAGCGGACAAGGTAATGTTAGGGAATCTTTCTGTTAGAAGGAATAATTGGAATTAAAAGGGAAAGGCAGAGGCAGGGGAGGACACACAAGAATCATTGTATTAACTTACTTTTGGAGAGATCCTTCCTCTCGAATGAAGGCTTGCTTGTTTTATAGTTATTACATCAGAAAATCAATACAATTACATCATATAACAATTCCCATCTGAATCCATTTGCATACTCTCTCGTTGATTATCTGTTGCAACCATCAGCTTCCCCGGTGCCCAGCATTTTTGGTATTAGAGCCACTGTGCCAGTGGTGGTAATATGGGTCCAATGACCAACGCACAGCGACTTGGGGCAATGGAGGCAGAGATCTCGACGTTGGACGCTAAAATCACCCAAGCCTTAACTTTCGCAATGGAGGCAATGACATTAAGGTTTCTAAGGCATACGAGTGAGACAATGGAGAAATCCACCCAGAGGGCCGTGGTGGAAACGTTGATGAAAAAGGTGGACAATCAGTTATTGGATCGAGGGCGGCAGCCACCCCACATGATGGCCCAAGGCGAATTCTCGGGACCTAACAACCAAGAAGAAACACCACTCGTTCCCACGGGTGAAAGGGTCCAGTTAGAGGATAAAGAGGCTACCAGACTTACCGAATTTCGATGGGACCAATCCTGACGGTTGGATCATCAGGGCAAAAAGGTATTTTCGAGGAGGAGCGTGTAGAAGCCGCAGTGGTGGCTTTGGAGGGTGATGTTCTATGGTTCCAGTGGGAACACCGGAGAAGAAGGATAGTACGGTGGGAGGAGTTGAAAGGGCTAATTCTCTGGAAGTTTCGAATGATCACGTTAGAAAGCCAACAAGAACAATGGCTAGCACATCACTAAGAGCAGATGTCGGTCGACGACTATAGTTGGCATTTTTGTAGAGCTGATGGCGCCGCTTGAGGATGTGTCGGAGGCCATATTTCTGGGCTAATTCTTCAACGGTCTTAGGGAGGAAGTGAGGGCAAAAGTAAGGGTGATGAGCCCTTAAAATCTAGATGTAGCTATGGCGTTGGCTGAGGATTGAAGAGAAGATTAAAGTTGGGCCGCGAAAATGGGTCGAGCCCAAGTATGTTACAACTCTCAAAATATCTTCCGTAGCCACGTCCACGCCCAAAAACTCTTTGTTGAGCCATATTGTTTCCCAAAGATACAATACGTATAACACACCGGTCTATCCTTCCACTAACCCATCTTATATCGCAAAGGCGAGTTCCAACCGACAACTAGGGAGATACAAAGGTTGAGTAAGGGTGAATTGCTATAGAAAAGAGAACAGGACTTGTGTTTTAGGTGTGATGATATGTGGAGTCCAAGTCATCGTTGCAAACGTAGAGAACTGAGTGCTTTGGTGATGTTTGATGAGGAAGAACAGGTGGATGATGGGAAGGAAGAGGGGTAGGAGTCAAGAGTAACTAACAAACCAGAAGTACTAGAATCATCATCCATAATCTCATTAAACTCGGTTATGGGAATCACTAGTCCCAAAACCATGAAGATGATGGGGATGATAAATGGGAGTTAAGTAATAGTGATAGTGGATCCGAGGGCGATGCACAATTTCATATCCACCAGTGTGCAAAGGAGCTTCGTCTTCCGATTTCGGGAATGTCAGGTTTTGGTTTAACATTGGGCAATGGTGCTGCAGTTCAAGGGGAAGGTGATTGCAAGGGAGATGAACTCACGATCCAAGGAATGTCTATAACTGAGGACTTTCTTACATTGCCATTAGGGAACTCGGATGTTATATTAAGCATACAGTGGCTTGAGAAATTAGGGACGATTACTATGAACCGGAAGACTTAAATAATGAAATTCAAGTGGGGGGAGGAAATTATCATACTTAGGGGGTGAGCGGTCTTTGGGGCAATGAAGCATATCTTTAAAGGCGATGTGTAGAGTGCTTCGAAAAGAAGGGCTTGGTTATTTGGTTGAGTTAAACTTACTGACAGGGGAGGCTAGTGTTATATATCAGGAAGCTATGCTATTAAAGATCACAAAAGACACCTTAACCATCAAAGAGGTGGCCTAATGTGTTGCAAACATGGTGGAAAGTCAATAGGAAATTCATACTTATTTTAGTATGATATTTTGAGGCATTGACTTGGGTTGACTTTTCTTGAGTTGGAAGCTTTCTACTTTGAGAAACTTTCCAAATTGGGAAACTTTCTACTTTGGGAAAGTGGTAGTAGGACTTTGCTAAATATGGAAGTAGGAATTAAAAAAATGTTTTAAACCCTTAAAGGTTCGAACTTTAGGAGTAGGGCTTGAATCCGGGCTTGGTCAAAGCTAGGTCAACGTGGGAGTCAAAGTTTGACCAAAGGAGTTGGTCCATATTCGAGTATTCCTAGATGGCGTGGGAATCGAAGAGTTTTGCTGATTCATAATGACTTGATAAGTTGGAAATGATAAGAAGACTTAAAGAGTTTGATTGAAGATGGAAGACTTGAAGATAGACATGCTTATTAAGGGATAAGAGATCCATTTGGTTCAACTTCTTCAAGGATAAAGCTAATAGAGTTTTAGCTAGTTGAGAAGTCTTATCTTTCGAGTCTTTTCAATTATAATGTAACTATATCTAGCCAATCATAGGAATTTCAGATTTCTATGCATTGTTCTATTAGGAAGTTGGTTCTTTAATGTTTTTAGTTAAGTTTATCTTAAGGATAGTTAGCCAAAGTCAGATTTTATCTTCTTTCCTAGGGATTCATGTTTTTTAGAGTCATTATAGCCTAGAATACTTGTTATTCACGTATTTAGGTTGTGTTTAGATAGAGTTTTGGTGTTTTTAAACTTCTTGTAAACCCTAGGGAGCTCCTACTATATAAAGGAGTCAAATGGCATTGAATGAAATCAGATTTTAAACTTTAAACCTACTTGTGTTTGTGACCTTTTGAATTCTCTAAGTTTTTGGATTAAAACTTGGTTTATTCATTCCTATGCTAGCCTAATTATTTGTTGGTGAATTAGGTGGTGTTCTTAGGAGACTTTTTGGATTCATTGGTGGTGTATCTGTATCCAATCAATCCTTAAAGATAGCCAACTCATTTATCCTTTTTATTTCATGCATATTCATGCATAACATCTGAAAAACGAATCAAAACACTTCATTTGCTTTTCTCATTTTATGCGAATGTTCTTGAGAATATGTCTTGGAATTTGAAGCTTGTATTTTTCGATTTGCATATCCAAAAATACAACATTTGGTATCAGAGCTAAGAAGGTCTTTTGGGGACATAAAGTCGTGTTCTTTGATCAAAAAGAACCTTGAGCACAAACCGTTAGATTGGGACAGAATTTTCTCATAACTTTGAAAGGTGATATCTCCCTCGTTTCTTATCCAAATTGAACGGTTCTTTTTGCGTTGGAATCTTATCTTTACAAAGTTTATTGTCCTCAAATTTCGTGGAATTTCATTGAGAGACGCGCTCTGTAGAGAACAGAATGTTTGGAGTATCTCAATTCGTGTAGTAATTGGATGTTCTGTGACTTTTTGCGTTTTGCGTTTTGCCAGAGTTCTACTTAATTTTTTTCAGAGTTTCTCTTTTTGTTGGAATCCTTATAAAGGGTGGAACTTTGGTATTTAATTTAATCAAATTCCAAACTTTAATGAATTCCCAGCAAGAAGGAATTGGTATGCCATTTTCTGATCAGTTTGGAGCTTAGTTAAGGTTTTGGGCCTTAGAGTCATCCAAAGTGATGGTGTCATCAAGAAACTACAACCAACATAGCCGGAATGATGAATACATGTCATTAGGTGAGAGGAATGCACGCCTTGAAGGTGAAGTGGAGTTGTTGAAGGCTCAACTTAAGGACCTTCAAACAAAGTTCATTAGGGAAAGAGGAGATGATCCTTCTTCACGTAACATAGAAGAGGAGGCTCATGCGTTTTCTACACATAACAGAATTGGTAACTTGCATTCTAACTCTTCTTTCTTTGACATTAAAGTTGATATACCTGAGTATGATGGAAGATTAGATGCTGATGAATTCGTAGAATGGTTGAGGGGGTAGTTGAGAGAGTGTTTGATTATAAGCAAACACCAGATGAGAAGAAGGAAAAGGTGGTTGCTTTGAAGTTGCGCAAATATGCATCCACTTGGTAGGCAAATGTTTGCACCAAAAGGAAGAGATTAAGGAAGGATAGAGTGAGATCATGGGATAAAATGAAGAAACTTCTCAAGGAGAAGTTTTTGCCTTCGTACTATGTTCAAGAGAACTTCATGAAATTCCATCACCTTGAACAAGGGGATAGAAGTGTAAAGGAGTATGTTAGAGAGTTTGAGGGATATTTGATGAAGTGTGATGTAGCAGAAGATGAGCCTCAAACTTTAGTGCGTTTTCTTAGAGGTTTGGAGACTAGAATTGCTAGAATTGTGGAGTTATATCCATATTCAACCTTAGAGGAACTCATCATACTTTCCCATAAGGTTGAAAGCAAGCAAAAACCCAAGCCTAAACATGAAACCCCACGCACCTATACACAGCATGTCCCAAACCATGAAACCCAAACTCCCCAAACACGTCCTAGCCCACCTAAATTAAACCTAACTCCACAAAGTACCCCCATTCAACCCCAAAGTACCCAAAAGTGTTGTTTCAGATGTCAAGGATTAGGACATATTGCTTTTGATTGTCCTAACAAAAAATTCGTGTCTTTGGCTAACATTTGAAAACCCTTGTTTTGAGGAGGAACTAGAAATTGAAGGAGGGGAGAATGTTGAGGAAGAGGACAAATTAGGTTGTTTTGGGCCTGATGAAGGAGAGTGTCTTATTTTGAGAAGACTTTTGAATGTGCAATCTGTGGAGGATGAAAACCTACAAAGGGAAGCAATCTTTCATACTCGGTGTACCATTCAAAAGAAAGTTTGCAACTTGATCATAGATGGAGGTAGCTGCTCTAACGTAGCTTCGCAAGTGCTTGTTGACAAGCTTGGTCTTGATGTTGAAAAGCACCCAAATCCATATATGATTCAATGGTTGAATCTGGAACAAGGGATCGAAGTCACACAACGAATTCTACTGAATTTTAGCATTGGGAAATATAGTGATGCAATTTGGTGTGATTTGATTCCTATGGATGCGTGTCATGTGTTATTAGGGAGACCTTGGTTGTTTGATAGGAAAGTAAACCATGATGGACATAAAAATAATTATATTTTTACCCACAATAAGAAGAATGTAACACTTACTCCTATCATTCCTTCCAAATCTAATCCTAAACCCCTAATCAGATTGACATTGGCGGATTGTTATGAGTCCCTAGAAGAGGAAGCTTGGGCCTTAGAGGACCTCAAATTTGAGAGGATTTGGGCATATTGTTCTCACGTGGTAATTGAGGGGATAAAAGAAGAGAGGTCTAAAGTTGGGACGTTTAGTAAGCTCTTTGGCGTGGCGGAGTCTTATGGGCTTACTAGAATTATGTACCCCACGCATGGAGAAGATGGTGCGCTCTATTGTGAAGCCTTGCCTAGGCTTCAAAATTATTCTAACCTTTTTGATTACGGGTTACAAGATCTTTCATGGGAGATAGCATTTGAAGAAACCAATTTGTTTCAATCCGTACTTTCCTCCATGGAGTTTTCATCATCTCAAAGTCAAGGGAAGTTAAAAAAAACAATGCAACACATGGATTATTTTGGCGACCTCCTATGAAAATACGGATTTGGCTTTGTGCTTGGCATGATCCGTTTACCGAAGCAAGGAAGACATCAACCTTTTCTTTCAAAGCTTCGAAATTTAAAGAGTCACCAAGTTTGAGGGCAAACTTTTTCGAAGAGGGGGAGGATGTTATATATCAGGAAGCTGTGCTATTGAAGATCACAAAAGACCCCTTAACCATCAAAGAGGTGGCCCAATGTGTTGCAAACATGGTGGAAAGTCAACAGGAAATTCATACTTATTTTAGTATGATATTTTGAGGCATTGACTTGGGTTGACTTTTCTTGAGTTGGAAGCTTTCTACTTTAGGAAACTTTCCAAATTGGGAAACTTTCTACTTTGGGAAAGTGGTAGGACTTTGCTAAATATGGAAGTAGGGATTAAATAAAACGTTTTAAACCCATAAAGGTTCGAACATTAGGAGTAGGGCTTGAATCCGGGCTTGGTCAAAGCTAGGTCAATGTGGGAGTCAAAGTTTGACCAAAGGAGTTGGTCCATGTTCGAGTATTCCTAGATGGCGTGGGAATCGAAGAGTTTTGCTGATTCATAATGACTTGATAAGTTGGAAATGATAAGAAGACTTAAAGAGTTTGATTGAAGATGGAAGACTTGAAGATAGACATGCCTATTAAGGGATAAGAGATCCATTTGGTTCAACTTCTTCAAGGATAAAGCTAATAGAGTTTTAGCTAGTTGAGAAGTCTTATCTTTTGAGTCTTTTCAATTATAATGTAACTATATCTAGCCAATCATAGGAATTTCAGATTTCTATGCATTGTTCTATTAGGAAGTTGGTTCTTTAATGTTTTTAGTTAAGTTTATCTTAAGGATAGTTAGCCAAAGTCAGATTTTATCTTCTTTCCTAGGGATTCACGTTTTTTAGAGTCATTATAGCCTAGAATACTTGTTATTCACGTATTTAGGTTGTTATGCATGTGTTTAGATAGACTTTTGGTGTTTTTAAACTTCTTGTAAACCCTAGGGAGCTCCTACTATATAAAGGAGTCAAATGGCATTGTATGAAATCAGACTTTGAAGTTTAAACCTACTTGTCTTTGTGACCTTTTGAATTCTCTAAGTTTTTGGATTAAAACTTGGTTTATTCATTCCTGTGCTAGCCTAATTATTTGTTGGTGAATTAGGTGGTGTTCTTAGGAGACTTTTTGGATTCATTGGTGGTGTGTCTGTATCCAATCAATCCTTAAAGATAGCCAACTCATTTCTCCTTTTTATTTCATGCATATTCATGCATAACATCTGAAAAACGAATCAAAACACTTTATTTGCTTTTCTCGTTTTATGCGAATGTTCTTGAGAATAAGTCTTGGAATTTGAAGCTTGTATTTTTCGATTTGCATATCCAAAAATACAACAACTAGTACGAGGGAGGAAACAAAATGCCAGAATTTTTGCAGCATATGTTAGATGCTTACAAAGAGGTTTTTAATATGCCAAAGGACTCCCACCCGCCTAGAACAAACTATTATGCCGAGGAAGGGAACTGATCCGATTAATGTGCGTCCATATCCTTACCCCCATAGTCAGAAGAATGAGATAGAAAGATCAGCCCCCAATCAGTCCCTACTCTAGCTCGATCTATTGGTTAAGAAGAAGGACGGCTCATGGAGGTTTTGTGTGGATTATCGGCGCTTAATAAGTGTACAATACCAGATAAGTTTCCAATATCGATGATCGATGAGTTGTTGGACGAATTACAAGGGGCTATGGTGTTCTCCAAGTTTGATTTGAAGTCTGGTTCTCATTAAATTCGGGTTCGAGGAGAAGATGTGCAAAAAAGGTATTTCAAACTCACGAAGGGCATTACGAATTTCTCGTCATGTTGCTCGGGCCGACTAATGTCCTAGCTACGTTCCAGTCTTTGATGAATGCAGTGTTCAAGCCTTATTAACAGATATTCGTTCTAGTCTTCTTTGACGATATCTTGGTGTACATTAAGGATTGGGAGGACCACCTCAAGCATCTTCTTAGAGGTTCTGAGATGTCATAAGTTATATGTGAATGTAAAAGTGTGAAATTGGTCGCAATAAGGTAGCTTATACAGGCCATATAGTCTCGGGCAATGGGGTTGAGGTGGATTTGAGAAAAATTCAGGCCATAGTGGATTGGCTACAAGCTCGAAATATTAAGGCCCTTTGGGGTTTTCAAGGGCTCACGAGGTATTATTGAAAATTTGTCAAAATCCATGCTCGTATAGCTTCACCTCTCACTAATCTGTTGAAGAAGGGTGGGTACAATTGGGATGAATCAGCTTTCATAGCCTTCTAGAGTCTTAAATTCGCCATGGTTACAGCTCCAACGCTCGCTTTATCGGGTTTTAATGAGGTGTTTGTGGTGGAGACCGACACCCGTGGAATGGAGGTGGGGGCTGTCCTCCTACAAAATGATCATCCCATTGCTTATTTTAGCAAGGTGTTAGGTGTTCGGGCGGCGGGGAAGTCGATTTATGAGAAGGAACGAATGACGATTGTGCTAGCAATTGAAAAGTGGCGTCGATGGGGAGGACATTCTCAGTGAGGATTGATAAAAAAAAGTCTCAAGTTTTTACTGAGCAAAGGGAGGTTGGGTAAGCCTATCAAAGATGGGTGAGTAAGCTTCTTGAATATTCCTTTGAAATCCAATTCTAATCGGGGTCAAGCAATGTGGTTACGGATGCTCTCTCAAGGGAATTCATGGAGAAAATCTCTTGTTCAACTATGATAACCACCCGTGGCATTCCTTGGGCTTAGATACAAGTTATTGATCATTTGATCAAGACTCTTTAATTCTGGAAATGGTTCAAAAAATTAGAGAAGGCAAGATGGTTTCTAAGGAATTCTTAGTGGATAATGGCATACTCAAATTCAAGGGGCGAGTGGTAATTCCCAAGGACTCACAGTTAGTGTCTTCCCTTCTTCAAGAATATCATGATTCTCCCATTGGTGGCCATGCTAGTGATTTTAAAACATATCAAAGATTAGCAGGGGAATGGCATTGGGTAGGAATGAGAAAGGATGTCATGAAGTATGTGCGTTCTTGCTCAACATGCCAATGTAACAAGGCAAACACAACCAGCCCCTTGGGTCTCTTGCAGCCTCTGCCACTGTCGGAGAGGGTTTGGGAGGATATCTCAATGGATTTCGTGGAGGGTTTACCGAGGTCCTCTAGTTGGGATATTTGTGGTAGTGGATAAATTATCAAAATATGCCAATTTCATTTTGCTCAAGCATCCTTGCACAGCTCGCGTGGTAGCTCATACTTTTGTGAAAGAGATAGTTAGGCTACATGGAATTCCATCATCCATTGTATCAGACAGAGATCGAGCGTTTCTGAGCTCATTTTGGAAGGAGTTGTTCCGGTTGCAAGGTACCTGATAAGGCTCATTTGCGTGGCAGGCCCCCAATAACAATAACGTACAGAAGAAGGGAGAAGGACAAAGGCAAAGGCAAAGGCAAGCACAACAACAACAACACAGCAACAGCGACAGCAACAGAACAGCATAGCAACAGAATACGGTTACAGAGGCTAAAAGGAGAATAATTGTAATTAGTTACATTGTAATTAGTTACATAGGGGAATATTGTAACAGAGGAATCTTACAGAATTAGTTACGGTTGTATGAGCACTGAGTATAAGTAGGAAGAGCATGTATTAAGGGAGAGAGAGAAAAATATAATACAAGTTTTAACATTGGAGACTCCTACTTCTCGAATTGTAGGCAGTATAGCATTCTTTTTTCTGCTTCTTTTCTTGCACCACGTTCACCCAATTTCCCCCAGCTGCGAGTCCCTATCAGTACCCACTTAGCTCGAAGTACAGCCTATCACCTGCAAACCGATAGGCAAACAAAGGTACTCAATAAGGGCTTAAAATCATACTAACGTTGTTTTATGAATGGAAAACCGAAGACTTGGGCAACATGGATTCCTTGGGCTCTATAATACCTCATTCCACAAAGCCTCCAAACACACACCCTTCAAGATTTTATATGGAAGGGACCCCCTCACTTATTTCGATTTTCCCATGGCACTACTACTCAGTGAAGGAACTAATGTTAGTACGTGATGCGATGTTGGATGATCTGAAATTCCACCTACTGCGTGCTCAAGAATACATGCGGAGTGTTCCTAAAACTTCAACCGTATAAACAACAATCAGTAGCACATAGAGGATTCAAGAAGCTCTCCTTGATATTTTGGGACTTATCTTGTGCTGCAGCGTATTGGGGAAGTTGCTTACAAGCTGGAACTTCCTGAGGGGGCCAAGATACGCCCTATATTTCATATTTCCAGCTCAAAAAGGCTCTTGGACAGTGTGTTAACTCTACTCCTTTACCTGAGCATCTTACAGTAGAGATGGAGATGGGAATGTGGCCTGGGGGTGAGATACAAACAGCAAGGCAAGCTGGTAATCATGGAGGTCTTGATTAAGTGGATGGAATTACGAGGCCACGTGGGAGCCTTATTTGGATTTAATCTTGTGTTTTCCAAGCTTCCATCTTGAGGACAAGGTGAAAGTGGTGGCAGGGGGTATTGTAGAGAACTCAATCAATTGTCCTCCCATAATCAAGACTCATGCAAGAAGGAAGCAGAAGGGTGAAGGCAACACTGGTGTTACAAATTAAGAGTAAAGATGCGGTTGAAGAGGTGCTCAGGATAATGAAGACTTGATGTAATAATGTAGCCTTGGTTGTATAGGCTAGTTAGTTATGTAATTAGTTAGTTTTGGGTGTTGAGCATAATGTTAGGGAATCTTTTTGTTAGAAGGGGAGGACACACAAGAATAATTGTATTAACTTACTTTTGGAGAGATCCTTCCTCTCGAATGAAGGCTTGCTTGTTTTAAAGTTATTACATCAGAAAATCATACAATTACATCATATTACAATTCCCATCTGAATCCATTTGCATACTCTCTCGTTGATTATCTGCTGCAACCATCAGCTTCCCCGGTGCCCAGTAGTCTATAGATGATTTCCCCTTATTTTTTCCAGTTTACTTTTAGTTGTTGTGTTTTTCCCACTAAAGGTGCAACCAACAGAAACAAACCGAAGAAGTACCACAGCTCATAGGAAATCTAACCATGATAGTAGCATCTTAAAATAATGTAGTTTTTCTTATCACATTTGACAAACAATCTTCCCATAGTACACAAGTTTCCTTCAACATATTATACAACATGCACACTAGTTGTAGATTTGCAGTCTGGAATGAGTAATAAACACTAGTTATTACACATTCAATAGTAAGTATATTTAGTCCTAATATGTGTTCTACATTGCAGATTAGTATGATAATGATAATGACATACTCATTCCACCCCCACAAAAAACATGCGCTGCTATGGGATTTCCTAATAATACTATTCACCTTTCTAAATGTAGTTCAAAAAGTGTCTACAACTTTCCATAGACCCTTACAGGCAGCGCGAAACATCAAAAGTGCGGAGCCATAAAATTTTTCTTAATATCTACGAGGACATTATTACTAAGACAAAGGGAGTAAGTAAAGTGGATACATTTACACAACAAACAACAAGTTTTGCAGCCACATAAAGGAATAAAGGGGGAAAATCCTTTTTCAAACATATCGTAGGCCCAAAAAACCCCAATTCACATATTAGCCATATTCAAAGAATTGACCTTAGCTCAAACAAGGCTTCATAATAATAGGTTAGGCACTAAGGCATGAAACAGACTAAGCCCAAAAGTACTCAATGGCTGCCATCTCAAAATTGGGAAGCATAGACAAACATCAAAACTGTTTTTATCTACCATAATCACCTAAGCCATCATTAATTACAAAGCCAGAAATACACATGCCTTCATTCAGCACCGGTATTTATCTACTTAATATGCAAGTCATCAAAATCTGTCAGCTCTTGCAGTTCAAAATATTGTTCCCATAAACCAGTAGTAGATAAATTGCACCACAGTAAACATCCCTACCTTTATCCTCATTCTATTTCCTTCCTAACCATGAGTAAACAAGGCCCATTGATTTATACTCTAGTTATAAAAGAGCAAAGTTTGTGCATTTTCATCTTATGAGGTTTCAAGAACAAAAGGACATTGAGCAACAAAACAATTATTGCAGAAGCAGCTGTTACCAACTTTACGGAAGCGTGTGTAGTATAACCAAGGAATCAAATTGACTACTATTCCCAAGAAATGGAATTATAGAACAATATCACTGGGAATCCATGCCTGTGAAAGCGTCTACAGTTCATTAATTCATCATACATCAGTACCACATGCATAAGGAAAACAGGCTTCCTAAATAAAGAAGACTGACCTGGAAAGCTGAGCGAATAAGTTCCTCAACATAATCAACACTTGCCCCTTTCACAAAATCATAAGAAATTTTATCGATCACCAATTTGACACCATCCTTTTCGAAGATTCTACAAAAATCAAACTTTCCCAACGTAATTATTAAGAATGCAATATTCAGTTACTTAACCAATTAATCACCAAAAGAAAAACTTGTTCGAAATCAGGACAAACAAATTCATCGAATAAAATCTAAGGCATTAAGGATGTAACACAAAGCTAATTACAAGGAAAATCACCTCAAAGACAAAATAAATTAGAATGGTAAGTAGGATAAGCGATAGCCATTCCCATGAAACAAATATAAAGAAGTACCTCACTACCTGTCGTCATTGTTTTTAGTATCATCTAGTGCAAAGGCATATTGGAACCCAGAACATCCACCGGCTTCAACACTAAGGCGGAGCATCTTATTCTCATTCTCAGTAACTTGCAATTCTTTCATCCTCTGAAAGGCATCACCTTTTAAGTCAGCCAAAACATCCATAAAAATACAAAGTAATCTACTCAAGAACATTCTTCTATAAAAACTATTTACAGCGGGAATTAAGCACTAGAAAATCAATGGCAGTAAATGTTACTTGGACTCGGCTAGAAAAGTACAACACAAGCATACATCTAAAAGTTCGACACGGTCATTTTTTTGAAAATTTTTGCATTATTTTAGTTCAATTTGAAGTGTACAATTGTCATACCCATGTGAAAGGGACTAACTTACCACCCGAAACAAGCAAGGTAATGGTTGTATGAAAAATAAGGAAAACGTAGATAGGTTAGTATTGATGCCTTCATTCGAGAGGAAGGGACTCTCCACAAGTGTTTACACAGTTTGTAATGATTTTCTAGGTGCCCCCCCTTTAGCCTATTCTTCCCCTTTTATTTACAACGTCTCGCATGTTCCCTAACCGTAAAATATTCCTTACAATATTCTCTGACCCTCTTAACTAACTACTTGATTTGGCTGATTCTGCCTTCCTTGTGCACGCCTCTTCCTTAAATATGTCTTGATTATCGGTGGTCTTGAGTTGTCCCTTGCAATACCCCCGCCACGAAATTCACTTTGTCCTCAAGGTGGAGGCCTGGAAAACGTGTTGCTATTTTTGAGTAAGGCTCCCACGAGGCTTCGAACTCAGGTACTGCCTCCCATTTAACCAAGACTTCCTTGATAATCTGATCTTCCATGACCAACTCATTGGACAGGAGTTTGGGTAGAGGAGAGGATGGCCAATGTTGTCCAAAAGCTTTCTTCAACTATGAGATGTGGAAGACTGAGTGAATTTTTGCATGGTCCGAAAGCTGAAGCTTATATGCCACTGCTCCCACTCTTTATATAATTTTATAAGGACCAAAAAATCGAGGACTTAGTTTTCTGACGCTTTTTGTTGCTACTGATTTTTGCCGGAATGGTTGGAGCTTGAGAAGTACCCAGTCCCCTACTTCAAATTGTCCATCTCTTCTCCCCCTGTTTGCATACGATCTCATATATTTTACTTTCAATTTGTCCAACACTGCATCTCGTTCTATGAGCTGCTCCTCAATTGGTGAGATTGTAGTGTTGCCTAGAACAAATCGAATCAGATGTGGAGGGTCCCTCCCATACAGAATCTTGAAAGGAGTGTGCTGGGTGGCTCTATGAAAAGAGGTGTTATACAAGTGCTTTGCCCATGGTACCCTAGTCGACCAAGTTCTTGGCTTACCGTTGACGAAACACCTCAAATAGGACACTAGTCCTTTGTTGACCACCTCGGACTGACCGGCGGTGCTACGGTGGAGTCGTGTGCCCAGCAGTTTAAACAACTCTTTCCAAAAAGAGCTAAGGAAAATTTTGTCTCGATCTGACACAATCGTAGAGGGAATGTCGTGTAGTCTGACTACTTCTCTAATGAACACTTGCGCCACTAAGGGAGCTGTGTACGGTGTTTAAGTAAAATAAAATGTGCATACTTCGACAATCGATCCACGACCACCAATATGGTATCCCACCCTGATGGCTTAGGAAGGCCTTCCACAAAATCCATGGCAATGTCTTCCCACACTCGATCCGGCAATGGCAATGGTTGCAGAAGCCCCATAGGCGAGATTGTCGCCGCTTTGTTCGTTTGACAAGTGGCACAATTCTGTATATACCGCCTAATGTCCTTCCTCATTCCCCTCCAAAACCGTTGAGTTCCCCGCTATGCCCTCCAATTAACGAGTCGTGATACTCACGTAAAATGCTAGAAGTTAACTTTGAATGCCTAGGAATCACTACACGACCCCTATACTAGAGAATCTCATTCTCGATCGTAAATCCCTTGACCCCACTAGTTGCGTCAGAAAAGGATCTTGACCTATTAATTCTTGGATATGTGCCTAAGGAATTCCACATCCTAGATTAGGACGGCACATTCCGATCCCTCCACAAACTCCCTTGATAATGCATCTGCTATTGTGTTGCTCGTGCCCGATTTATATTGAATCTCGAATGAATAACCCAATAACTTGCTTACCCATTTTTGATAAGCTTGCCCAACCTCCCTTTGTTCTCCTACTTCAAGCTTCTCTGATGTGTCCTTACCACAAAAGTTCTCCCCAACAAATAATTTCTCCATTTTTCAATGGCTAGGACAATAGTCATTAGCTCTTTCTCATAGATAGATTTACTAGCAGCCCTCACGCCCAAAACCTTGCTGAAGAAAGCAATAAGATGCTTCCCTTGAAGACTGCCCCTAATCTAGTACCACACGCATCAGTTTCTAAAATGAAGGGTTCTGAGAAATTGGGAAGAGCCAGAATGGGTGCCGTGGACATGGCTAATTTCAACTGTTGGAACGCCTCAATGGCTACCGCATCCCAGCAGAAATTGTCCTTCTGCAGATTGGTGAGGGGTTGTGCTATCTGGCCTTAATTCCTCACAAATTTTCTGCAATATCCCGTAAGTCCTAAGAATCCTCGGAGCCCCTTCAAATTGTGAGGCTGAGGCCACTCTAGTATAGCTTGCCTACATCCACCTCCACCGCTTCTCTTGATACCACATGGCCAAGATAGGCTATTCGTTCTCGACCAAATTCGCACTTACTTCTGTTCGCATACAACCTATTCTATCTCAATGTTTCCAGAATGATAGTCACGTTCTCCTGATGCTCCTCCCATCCCCTCTTGTAAACCAGGACATCATCAAAGAATACTAGGACAAACCTTCGCAAGTATGGCTTGAAGATTGAGTTCATTAGTGATTGGAAGGTGGCTGGAGCATTTGTCAATCTGAATGGCATAACCAAGAACTCATAGTGGCCTTCATGAGTTCTAAAAGCCGTTTTCGGTATGTCGTCTAACTTGACCCAAATTTGATGATAACCTGATCTGAGGTCTAGCTTCGAAAAAATCATTGCACCCCTAAGTTCATCCAAGAGTTCATCAATTATGGGTATAGGAAATTTATCGGGGACAATACTTTTGTTCAATGCTCGGTAATCTACACAAAACCTCCTCGACCCGCCCTTTTTCACCAGTAGTACCGTGCTTGAATATGGACTAATCGATGGTTGTATGATACCCGCCTTTAACATATCGTCAACCAACCTTTCGATTTCATTTTTCTGACTATGAGGATACCGATAGGGCCGAACGTTTATTGGGTCAGTCCCTTCTTTCAACACTATCGTATGCTTGATGTTCCTGTCTGGTGGGAGCCCCATTGGCATGTCGAAAGCATCCCCAAACTTTTCCAACGTAGTCTTCAGGAACTCCGGAACCTCCCTCTTGCCAACCTTCCCCGAATTCCCCGTTAATTCATTAAGCTTCACCAAGTACCCTTGTTTCTCCTTGAGCAGGGTTCCACACATCCCCTTTAAGGATATTCCCGTACGGCCTAATGAAGGATCCCCCTTCAGATTCACCTTTTCTTTCCCCACCTTAAATCGCATGTCCTGAGTTTTCCAATTAGTAGCTACTTCTCCTAATTTCTCCAACCACTGAACTCCTAGTATCACATTCGAGTTGCCTAACGGTAAGGTCAAGAAGTCTTCCACAATAGTTACTTCCGGTAAAATGAGCTCCACCCCTTGACAGCTCCCTTCTCCTTGAATTGCTTCTCCATTTCCCAAGGTAACTCCGAACCCCCCAACACCTTTTATCGGCAACTTCAACTCCTGGCTGCTCTGATGGATATGAAGTTATGGGTAGCCCCCGGGTCTACCATAACAATTACTTCCCGGCCTTGAATCGTCCCCTTCAGTTTCAATGTCTTCAAGCTGGTGAACCTCATCATCGAATTCAAGGAAATGATGGGTTGTGCCTCCTCTTCTCGCTCTCCCCAAATACCTGACTCTTCCTCGATGTGATTTCCTCCACCCGACTCATCCTCTTCTTCATCTACCACCAATAGGACGCTCAGTTCCCGTCGTTTACACTTGTGGTTAGGATTCCACTTTTCATCGCATCGAAAACAAAGCCCCATCTCCCTTTTTTGCCGTAGCTCGTGCTCACTGAGTCTTCGCACCTCTCCCTGCCCTCGAGGACCTCCCCTGTTTTGGCCAGGATGATGATTGTGGGTGTTAGAATGAGTCACGTGGGATTGTGTTGATTGTACGATGGGTTTGGGTGAGTGATGGCTAAGGTGTGGTTTGGTAGTTGGGCTTATATATGTGATGGGCTTAGGGTTTAGTACGGGTCTGGGCTCGGCCCATCTTCTTGACCCGATCCTGAGCTTCTCTTCTACCCTTAATGCCAGCTTCATCACCTCATCTAAATTCGCTGGCCTCAGCATACGTACCTCCAGTTGACCCAGCTCCATTACTGTTTCATTACAATACAATACCCACCAACAACACCTCGTGCACAGGATTTGTAGGAGCCTTAGCCGGTTCTTGAAGCCATCAAGCAAGGGTAGTTGACCAGTTCCGGTATCAAAGCAACCTCACAAGAGGGAGATGGCACCATTTAGGGGTTATCATCATTGGACGATCGCATAACACAGGCGATCTCGGCTGCTTTAGGGGTGTTATCGAACAACGATTCACCCAACATACGCAGGAAGCCATTGAGAGGACAACCCTACAATTCCGTAACAAGGTGGGCTCCCTTATTCGGCGAATCGAAGCTCACACAACGGAAATTGGGGTGAAACCTCCATCCATGGAGCGTCCAGGGGAGAACTCGGTGTCGGAGAACCAAGGGCAATTTTCAGTAGGTGGGTGGAATAGGCCACCAGAGACATTGGGTCAGTATGGGGAAGAAAACGCAAGAGGGTGGAGACTCAAAAAACTAGATGTGCCAACTTTTGAAGGCACTAACCCGGATGGATCCTTAGGGAAGAATGCTACTTCCAGTTCTACCGACTCGACGAGGAAGATAAATCGGAGGCCGTCGTCATATCGTTGGATGGGGATGCACTATTGTGGTTTCAATGGGAGAACCGCCGAAGGCAGATCACAAGGTGGGAAGAACTGAAATCGTTGATCCTTAGGAAATTCCGGTCGACTGCTTCGGGCACTCTCCACGAGCAATGACTCTCTCATCATCAACAAGGATCGACGATCGGAGACTATAAGCGAAGGTTTATTGAGCTTCTAGCACCGCCGGAGGGAGTATCGGAGGAAATATTGCTAGGGAAATTCGTGAATGGACTCAAGGAGGACATCCGAGCCGAGGTAAGATTACTTCCTTGATGAAGCAATGGATATTTCCTTAAGGGTTGAAGAGAAACTTAAGATTGGGCTTAGGGGAAAGAGTGAGCCCAAGAATCTTATGGGTTAACAACACACCAAACACTAAACCTCAACTAACCCATTACAATCCCACCCCTAATTTACAGCCAACACCACGATACTCATCCCAATTCCACAACTCTGGCAAATCTCTTCAAAACCGACAAGGGGGTGAGGTAAGGAGGTTGTCAGAAAGGGAGCTACAACAGAAAAGTGAGTTAGGACTATGTTTCCGTTGTGATGAAAAATGGAATGTGAACCGGTGTAGGAGGGAATTGAGTGTTAATCACCTGCGAGGATGAAGAGGTAGAGGTTGAAGACCGGGTAGGGCTGGAACCTAGTATGGAGGAGCTGCCAGAGAGAATGGAGGTAGCTCAAGTTATGTCCCTCAATTCGGTGATGGGATTTACAAATCCAAAAACAATGAAGATGAGGGGCAACATTAATGGCAAGGAGGTGATAGTCATGATCAATCCCGGAGCCACGCACAACTTTGTTTCATCAAAAGCAGCTGAGTACTTGAAATTAGTCGTCTCGGACACCTTGGGGTATGGGGTGACTTTGGGAAACAGAGAAGCGGTGCAAGGTAAGGGGGTGTTGCTTCATATACAGGGCATCTTGCTGATGGAGGATTTCTTAACATTGCCAATAGGCAATTATGATGTCATTTTGGGAATACAGTGGCTAGAAAAGTTGGGGACTGTCACTACCAATTGGAAGACACAGATTCTAAGATTTTGTAAGGGAGGGGAATTGGTGGAGCTCAAAGGGGAGCCATCACTAGGCCGTACAAGCATCACATTGAAGGCCATGATCCGAAATCTTAGAAAAGAAGGCCGAGGTTTCTTAGAGGAGGAAACAGCAGGACATACCAATGGGGCTGTAGGGCATTCTGAAAAAGCATGATAAAGTACTCCATATGCCTGACGAACATCCCCCTCAAAGAAGTATTGAGCACACTATTCACCTGAAAGAGGGAAGTGATCCTACTAGAGTCCGACCATACCGATATCCACAAAGCCATAAGTAGGAAATCTAAAAATTAGTGGGAGATATGCTACATGTGGGAATTATACAACCATCAACGAGCCCATACTACAACCAGATATTACTTGTCAAGAAGAAGGACGACTCCTGCCGATTTTGCGAAGATTATCGAGCTTTGAATAAAAATACAATTCCCGATAGGTATCCGATACCTGTCATTGACGAATTGTTGGATGAGTTACATGGGGCGTGTGTGTTTTCAAAATTGGGCCTGAAATCTGGCTACCATCAGATACGAGTGAGTCAAGGGGATGTTCTGCAGCCTTCAGGACACATGAGGGACTCTACGAATTTTAAGTCATGCCTTTTGTTCCGGCTACTTTCCAGTCTCTCATGAATTCAGTGTTCCGACCATACCTACGAAGGTTTGTCTTAGTCTTTTCTGATGATGTGTTGATTTATAGTAGGAATGACAGGGAGCATCAGCAACATTTAGATACGGTCTTAGAGTATGCTGGGTCAACACTAATTGTATGCAAACCGAAAAAAGTGTGAATTTAGCAAGCGAGGGTGGCTTACTTAGGCCATGTGATATCAAGAGGTGGGGTAGAGGTGGATCGTAGCAAAATACAAGCCATGATTGATTGGCCCAGACCTAAGCAATTGAAAGAGTTGAGAGGTATTTTGGGATTGACGGGATGTTATAGGAAATTCGTGAAGAACTATGCTCAGATAACGCAACCCCTCACTGATCAACTAAGGAAAGATAATTTCGGGCGGTCAGACTTAGTAGAGGAAGCCTTTAGGAAGCTTAAAGTTGCCTTAACTGAAGCTCCAGTGTTAGCAATGCCAGATTTTGAGGAAGTCTTCATGCTGGACACAAATGCAAGTGGATTTGAGCTAGGAGCAGTGTTACATCAAAAGGGCCACCCTATAGCATATTTTAGCAAGCTAATGGGAAATCGAGCAAGGCATAAGCCAATTTACGAGGAGTAGATGGTTGTGGTTTTGGCAGTTGAAAAATGGCGACATTACCTCTTGGGCCGATCTTTCATAGTCCGTAATGATCAAAAAAGTCTGAATTTCTTTTGGAACAGAGGGTGATAGGCCAAGCTTATCATAATTGGGTGGGAAAACTTACGGGTTATATGTTTGAAATACAGTATAAACCCGAAAGCACAAACACCGTAGTTGATGCCTTATCTCGGGAGTACTCCTCTGAAGTGTCTTGTGCAACTATGGTGTCTATTTGTGGCATCCACTGGCCTAAGATACACGAGCATATCAAGCAGGATGAGTAGCTCATGAAGCTTGTAAGTAACATTTGGAAGGGTGAGAGGGTGCCGAAGTGGTTTGAGCTGGAAAATGACATTCTGAAATACAAAGGGCGAGTAGTCATCCCAAGGAACTCATCTCTTACATCGACTCTCTTGAAAGAATATCACGACTCTCCTGTACAAGACTTATAAAAGAATAGCGGCAGAATGGTACTGGCAAGGCATGAGAAAAGACATTGCGAAGTATGTAAAGCAGCAATTGTGAGTCCACTAGGCTTACTTCAACCTTTGCCTTTGCCCGATAAAGTATGGGAAGACATATCCTTGGACTTTATTGAGGGTCTTCCCAAGTCAACCGGGTGGGACACCATTTTGGTAGTCGTGGATCGCTTGTTGAAGTATGCACACTTTATCATGCTCAAGCACCCTTTCGGCTATGATAGTGGCCTAGACATTTCTTAGAGAGGTGGTGAAATTGCATGGTATCCCTTCCTCTATTATGCCATATCGAGATAAGATTTTTCTAAGTATTTTTTGAAAGGAGCTTTTCCATTTGCAGGCACTTATCTAGCACGTAGCACCGCATATCATCCTCAATCCGATGGCCAGACGAAAGTCCTTAATAAGGGCATAGAATCGTATTTGAGGTGTTTTGCTAGTGGGAAGCCGAAATCATGGTCCTCTTGGCTTCCTTGGCCAGAGTATTGGTATAATACTTCCGTACATAGTTCTACTAATTTCACCCCATTTAAGATTTTGTACGGCCGGAACCCACCCCACCTTATCCGATTTACTTCAGGCTCCACATCAGTGTCCTCGGTAGGAGAGCAACTAAGGGCGAGAGATGTTCTTGATGAGCTCAAGTTCAACCTTCTGCGAGCCCAGGAGTATATGCGATCATATGAAAACAAGAGCAGAAGGGACGGACAATTGGAAGTGGGGGATTGGGCTTATCTTAAGTTACAACCTTTTAGACAACAGTCGGTGATGAAGAGAGATTCTCATAAACTGGCACCAAAATACTATGGCCCATGTCAGCAGGTCGGAATGGTGCCCTACAAACAGAAGCTCCCTGAGGATGCTAGGATTCATCCAGTATTTCACATTTCGCAATTAAAGAAAGCGTTTGGGTAGCATTTTGCTCCCTCTCCATTACTTGGTCAATTGACTGAAGAGCTTGTACTAGAGGTTGAACCGAAAGAAGTGTTGGGGGTGAGACAGAAGCATTCTGAAGGGCAAAATGAGAGGGAGGTGCTTGTTAAGTGGAAGCATTTTCCTGAGTGTGAAGCTACATGGGAACCCTTCACTGAGATTTCCAGCATTCCACCTTGAGGACAAGGTGAAGCTCGTAACCGGGGGTATTGCAGGGAACTTAGCCAAGCCACCGGAGGTTCTGACTTATGCCAGGAGAAGGCGCAAGAAGGTGGGAGAGCATGAAGAATCAGGGACAGAAGCGTGAGAGGAGATTTCAACAGCAAGAGTCAGTGAAGGCAGTCAGTGAAGGCAGGGAATAATACACCTAGGAGTTGAGAATCATATTTTATTACTATATAAAGATAGCTTTATGTAATAGGGGTATCATAGTATTCTGCTATAAAGGAATATAGTTTGTTGTGAGTTGGTTAGGAGTATACATCTGAGCATGCACCGTGACAGAGCATTGTATATAAAGGGAATATTGTAAATGAAATGATCATCAATATATTACATCAGTATTTACATGGGAGAGACCCTTTCCTCTCGAAAGAAAGGCTGTTACATTATTACTGTTTCATTACAATACAATACCCAACCAGCAACACCTCATGCACAGGATTTGTAGGAGCCTTAGCCGGTTCTTGCAGCCATCAAGCAAGGGTAGCTGACCCAGTTCCCAGCAGATTGTGATGACAGCAAAAGGACTCATTTATAATTACTACCCATACCAAGATTGAGACCATTGGGTCAGCTTAAGAAAAACAGCCAGCCTCTAGGCTTAGGATCTAAAGTTTCAAGAACATCAGAACATTACCCGGAACTATCAAAAACAAAATAAGTATATCTAGCCAACAAAAACCCACTTCAAGCCACTTACCTGATTCAAAAGCTGACATAGTTGCTCATCCAGGGACTATACACAAGTCACTAACTCCCTATCCTTCAGCTGCTGATAGTTCCGTTCCAACAATATAAAGGTTAAGGACCAAAACTCCATTTGAGTTCATGGTAGCCTTGTATACACTAGGTAGTAGGTAATTCCTATTTTTCATGTTCCTAAATCTGTACATCCACAACTTTCTAAATTCATGATATCATTCTTATCAATAAACTACCTCCTCTCCCCCCAACCCCCACAACCGACAATCCGGCCTGAATATTTATTTCATCAATCAAACACCCAATAAAAATTCCATCCCGCAACTCCCACGTTAACCCTCCAACACCCTTAACCCATCCGGCATGAAATGTCCAATAACATCACAAAATCCTAAGTTTCCCAACAAAATCCATACATAACAATACCTATACACTAAACACAGAACCCGGGTACCCGAACGCAGCCCGGTTAACTCAATAGCTCTAAACATTCCAAAATCCTAACAATACTAACTTCTCTAGTAAGCAACAAATCCTCAACCATGCACTAAACTTCACCAAATGATAAAAATTAAACCTCGGTACATCGCAGTACTCAAAATTCCATCATTTCATATATTTTTCATCGAATTACTCCACATTTTGTTCAAAAATCAAACAAACAAGAAAATTTAATACTACAATAATACCAAAAAAAAAAAAGATCAAAACTTGAAAACATAAACCAGAAATTACAACAACATTGAAGAGGGGAAGAGAGATTACCCGAACACAATTGTCAGTTATATGAACATCATCGGTTGAAGAAGAAGGGGAAGATTCTGGCAGAGCAGCAGAAGATGAGGAGAGAGAAGTATAGGAGGAAGATGAAGTGAGTATTGTGTGATTAAGGCGGATTCGAAGTGCGAAACTCGAAGAGAATCGAGATAGTATTGATCTTGTTGCCATGCTGAGATGTGTCCACCCTCGTCTCCTATTCTTTTGAGGTTTCTTTGGCTATATCAAATGAAAACCCGTAGCAATCGAGTATTCGAGTTGTCCAAAATAGCAGATCATATCCTCGTGGCCCATCCGCCCATTAAGTTTGCTACAGTTTTCCTTTCGGATTGTTATACTAAATTTACTGTATTTTCTTTTATGTATTTAATTTCTCTCTTATTAAATTCAAGTAATTGATCTTTTTTCCCAAAATTTTCCTTATCCCTTAAAAAAGTGAATTGTGTAAAATATAACAAGTTTAGTGGGATATAATCAATAGTAAATTGTATAGGAATTCACTTTTAATTTGATAATTTTTGGGCTTATTGACAATGCAAGAGATTTTGTATGCACATATAATATAATAAAGTTATTGTTCTAAACAAAAGTTATATACAAGATTTTGTATAGTCAGTGAACTTTTTAGTAGGAATGCCATATTTGATTTTGATCTAAGTGAGGTATAGTTCGAGCATGAGTTGTATTTTTTGGTTAAACCGATTTTCATATGTATGTACTCTGTACCAAGCAAACAAATAAGTCATACACTAACTATTAAGCAAACAAAAATATATATATTAACTTGTATATATGAAAAAAAATTATATTTAAATTTTTCGTGTAAACAAAACTATTGGTTTTCTTCCATGTATTTTCCTCTTATGCACAACTTAATTCACTTACTTATTTCACAAACTCCTTCCCACTCTCAAACTCTCCTCCCTTCTCCACGGCGTAGCCAATGTTGCCTCTTCTTTTCGCTGCACTAGTTCGGTAGAGCCTCACCTCCCATCTGCCAAGCTTCTTTGCCCATTCATTAACCTATCATGAGGTGCCACACTTCTTCCCATTTCTCTAAAATTTAGTTCGGAATTGGTATTGTGGTTGATCGATGAACAAATGATATTTTTCAGATTTATTTTGCAAATAAAATTAGGATTGGATTGGAAAATTGTTCTAGTTTCTGAATTTCTTGAGTATTGATTGTTATCATGTACGAGTTTGCGTTATTGTCGTTGTGTTAATATGGAGTCAATATTGACGATTATGCTACCATTGTTTTAATTGGGATCATTGTCATCATTGATGCTACTGTCATTGCTACTGCTGTGGTTTGTGGTTGTTCATAATGCTATTTGGTTGTTATTAACCGTAATATTGGATTTTATTAGATGCATAGGGAGTTAGGAAAGATGTGAAAAAATGGGTTTAGAATAAGATCCGGCTCTAAATAGAAGAGAACGGAGAAGGAATATCTTTGTGGCCTATCATATGAGATAGTTTCTTGATTCATGTAGTCAACCCCATATTTTTTGGAATTAAAGTTTGACTTTATTTTTGTTGTATTAGATGTTAAGCTATGCAGCATGGGTAAGCTGCCTGGGCACCGTTTTTCGTACTGTTACGGCTACAATCCGGTTACGGTACGGGAACACATATGATTTGTCCCCAACAGCGTTTTATGTTTGCGGCTGGCTTAATTTGGGTTTAATGGGTATGCTTTCGGAGACATCGGGTATGGTTTTGGAGACGTATCGGGTATGGTTAGGCTTAATATAAACGTGCTCACTTCAGTGAAGCCCAATAATATAATAATAAGAAGTCATTAACATTAGACCTGTGTATTAGTAAGGGTCGAGGTGGGTCACATGCAAAATGTGTCGGGTCGGATTAGAGAAGATGTGAAACGGACCCGAGTCGGGCCGGACTAAAGAAGATACAATACGGACTGAATTGCCCGGTCTGGTCCAAAGAGAGCATGTATCATCTCTAATCTTTGACAGTGAACCATTGACAAACAAGTGAAAAACATTCTTTACCTAATAGTGATTAGAAGCTTTAGAAATTATTGGACCATTATTGACCCGACTTGACCCATTAAAGACCCGATAAAATATGACCTAATAAAGATTGACCCAATTAAGCTCATTAATTGACTAGACCTTTTTACAAACGGGCCGATTACGGGGCCTTAATAAAGCACTCCCAGGCGTTGTTTTAGATGTCAAGGCCTAGGGCATATTGCATCTAATTGCCCTAACAAGAAGATTGTGGCTGAATACTCCATGCATAAAAACTCATGTTTTGAAGAGGAGAATGAGCTCAAAGAAAGGGAGTATGTAGGAGAAAACAAAGAGAATGAATCAGGGTGTTTTGGGCCAGATGAAGGAGAGTGCTTGGTGGTGCGCAAAGTGTTGAGTAGCGTGCCAAGTACAGAAGATCAATTACAGAGAGAAGCTATCTTCCTTACGAAATGCACCATAAAGGGGAAGATTTTTTTTTTATTGTTGATAGAGGAAGTTGCACTAATGTTGCATCTCAGACATTAGTAGAAAAACTCAATCCGTCTACTTCACCACATCTACATCCTTAAGTGATTCAATGGGCTCAATCATGACAAGGGTATATAAGTAAGTTCTTATGTTTTGCTTAATTTTAGTATTTGTAGATATAAGGAAGAACTTTGGTGTGATGTTATATCTATGGATGTGTGTCATGTATTATTGGGAAGACATTGGTTGTTTGACAGGAAGGGATGCATGATGGATATAAGAATACCTATGCCTTTACCAAAAAATAACCGCGAAATCATCCTAACCCCCATGATGTAAAACAAGCCTAACACCTCAAAAAAAACAACCCCTAACCTACCCAAAACTTAAACACATTCCCCTACCACTGTCCTAAAGGCCGAACAACATAACATCAACTAATTCCACCCATTATCTAGCGAGTTTGGAGGAGGAGGAGGATTTGGTCAAGGAGAAACCTAGCCACCCTTTACTCATTCCCTTATTTGAAACCTATGCTCACGTGTTCCCAAAGGAGATCCCACCAGGGCTTTCTCCTAAGCGTGACATTTAACATAAATAGATTTTATCCCAGGATTTGTTTTACCCAACAAGCCTCCCTATAGAACTAAACCCAAAGAAACCGAGGAGATAAGAAGGAAAGTAGAGGAATTGTTGGAGAAAGGAATGATAAGGGAATCTTTGAGTCCATGTGTTATACCTACATTATTGGTGCTTAAGAAGAATGGATAATGGCGAATGTGTGTGGATAGTAAAGCAATAAACAAGATCACCATTAAGTATCGTTTTCCCATCCCTAGGTTAAACGATATATTGGATATAGGCCCGTTCCCGACATTTTATAGGCCTAGGGCGAAATAACAAAAATTGGCCCTAATACTTAATAGTATACTTCATATTGTTTTATTTACTTGTTTTACAACTAAAAACAATTAAGTAATGGTTTCACAAAGTAAATAAACTGTTGAAAAATTTAATTAAAAATAATAGTGTAATCACATAAATCACCAATTGTGTTAAAAAAACAAAAATTATTTATGAAATTATTAATTTAAACAATATTATGAGCAAATTAATTCATAAAAGTTTTTATTTATCAAGTTATCTTATTATAATGATAATTTTTCTTCATAATATTATGAATAGTTCTCTTCACAAATTAATAAATATAGTCTAAATTCAAAATATTAATCCACATTTTAAATACAACGAATAAATAAAATGTTATTGCATTAACAAAATGAGGAACAATGATAATTATGTATAACTAATATACGAAATAATTGGTTAAAATTCTTACAGTTCTTATTGCTGACATAAGTAGCTATTTTAGTTAAAGGTTAATAATTGAATAAGTATAATGACAATAATATTTAATATGCCGTATTTAGTTTTAATAGGTTGTTACTTATTTTGCTTATTTTTTTTATTCATGTGAAGTATATATATAGCATGAGATTAAGAAAAAAGAATTAAACGAACAATTATGAAATATGCATTTGGATAAAATTGTCGTAAAGGCAATATAAACCATGCCAAATTACATTAAATACTTCATACAAGTGAGATCATTTCACAATGAGCTACTTTAATTAAGATGATAAAATTCGCACATATATATTTATATCCCTTTTATTTTTATCTTAACATTTAAAAAATTGGGCCATTTTCTACGAGTACTTGGGCAGGCGCCTCGCTGGCCCCACCCTAGGGAGATTGGATGATCTCTATGGTGTAAGAGTGTTTTCCAAGGTGGATTTGAGGAGTGGGTGTCATCAGATTCGAATTCATGATGAAGATGAGTGGAAAACTGCATTCAAGACTTAATAAGGGTTGTATGAGGGGCTTGTGATGCCCTTTGGTCTTTCAAACGCACCTAGTACCTTCATGAGGCTTATGAACACGTGTCTAAAGCCATTTCTTGGTGCCTTTGTTGTGGTTTAAATTGATAATATGATAATCTACAACAAATCTAAAGAAGAACATCAAGAGCATTTGTGCAGAGTGTTTGAAGTACTTGCTCGTGAAAAGCTCTATGGCAACTAGGAAAAATGTGACTTCTTTACTTCATAAGTTGTGTTATTAGGCTTTATTTTTTTTTTCTCAAGGTATTCATGTGGATGAAAGAAAGGTAGAAGCAATTCGAAGTTGGCCTATTCCTTTAAGCATTCAACAAGTTCGAAGCTTTCATGGTCTTGCAACCTTTTATAGGAGATTTGTTCGAGATTTTAATACCATCATGGCTCCTCTTACAGAAATCACGACATTGAAGAAGTTTGAGTGGAACCCTCAAACTCAAAGGGCATTTGAAGAGGTAAAACACCAATACCAAACTTTAAAGATGTCTTTGAAGTGGAGTGTGACGCATCTGGGGTTGGTATTGGTGTTGTACTCTCACAAAATGGAAGACCCTTAGCTTATTTTAGTGAAAAACTTAATGAAGCCAAGCACAAGTACTCTACGTATGACAAGGAATTCTATGCTCTAGTACGTGCTCTTGATCATTGGCGTCATTACTTGGTTCCAAAGGAATTTATTGATGCGTAATAGGAGGGCAATTCATATTCGGATCCAATTAACTTGATGGTGTGTCCGAGTGGATTTGATTTGCAAAAGGGTCAAACTTGGGTCACATTGATTAAAATGGATCAAGATCAAGTGGATTTGGCAATAAATGAAGGAACGCATGCATGAAATAAAGTTTCTTGAAGATTCTTGAGTTTCTTGATTAGGGTTTGTTAGTTATGCGTTTTCTTGAAATTTTCAGTTAATTAGCTAAGAGTTTGTTAGTTGATATGACTTGGCCGTGCGTATTGGTGTTTCCAGAGATTGGTGTTGTTCAAGTAGTAACGAAATATGGAGCAAGAAGGGATGTCTCTCAAGAGCTTAGTTTTAAAAGGCGCGAGGCGCTCTAAGGCGCTAGGGGTCCCCGGAGCCTTAGGCGAAGGCGCTAGCCTTTGGGTATGAGGCGCTCCAATTATGCCAAAACTCAAATTTAACACTTGTAAATTGTATTTTGTACTCAAAACAACATAATACTCATATAATAAGTGCAAAAAATGATAAGGGAAAGCATAATTTGTCACTAAATATCACTAAAGGAAAAAATACTTATAAACTACTAAAAGCAAGTGAAACAACACATAAATAACACAATCAAAAGTCATTACATGAAAATAAAATAAAGTGTTCAACTAAATAACTCCCTAAATGACTTATTCACTAGATAAATCTGTGTCAAACTCATTCTCATCAAACTCGTCCTCATCTCCTACATAATCTCCATCTTCCCCAATGTCCTCCTCTATCTCCTCTTCATCAATCACCATCACTTCCTTTCCTTTATTAGCTCTAGATGATGATTCTGGAGTATTCCTAGGTGTTCTCGATGCTCCTCTAGTGATATAGGCAGGTTCATGGGCCCCTGAGGCTCTACCAACCACTCTCCAAGATAGGTTATCTCCTTCAAACACAAGTTCATCCTCCTCAGAAGAGTTTCCATCCATCCTCCCAAGTAACCATTCGTTACTTTCATCAACATCTTCTAAAAGAATTGGATCAATGGTGTCTTTCCTCTTATATCGGCGTTGCAAAGCTCGATTATATTTGACATATACCATGTCATTCAATCGATCTTGATCTAGCCGATTCCTTTTCTTGGTATGAAGCTGTGAGAAGTAAAAGTGTAAAACAATTGATTAAATTATTGTGATTTAAAATATAAAACTCCAAATTATTACGGCAATGATAAAGTACTTACATGTTGGAAAACACCCCAATTTCTCTCACAACCAAGAGCACTACAAGTAAGGCTAAGAACTTTTATGGCAAAGGTTTTGAGGTGTGGAGTTGAAGAACCATAACATGACCACCATTCGCCGGGAGATTTAATCTTCCTATGCCTAATAGCCATGTTATGGCCAAAGAGTTCGGTGCTATTCTTAAAAGAATCTAACTCAATCATAATCTTATCTTGAATAGCCACATCCGACACCAACCTCTCAATGCAATCATACAAACCCTTCGCAACTTCTCCACAAAGAACCTCATTAGGACGATCATAATGAAATTCCGGATTTAGATAAAATCCGGCCGCATGCAAAGGTCGATGAAGTTGACAATCCCATCTTTTGTCAATGATTTCAAAGGCTTGCTTATACTTCTCCTCCTTAAACCCAAAACTCTTTTGAATAGTTTCCTTAGCCCTATCAATAGCTTCATAAATGAACCCCATAGGTGGCTTTCTCTCACCATCAACAATCCTAAGTACTTTCACAAGCGGGCCCACCAACTTCAGGGCATACAAGACATTCTTCCAAAAGGTATCTTGCAAAAGATAGGATGCTATCTTTTTTCCCCCCGCTTGCCTTGGCCATTTAGAGTCATTCCATTCTTGTGAAGTAACCATCTTCCTCAAATTACTCTTTTGTCTATGGTATTGTGAAAGAGTAATGAACGAAGTAGCAAATCTTGTGACCGCGGGCCTATGCAAATTCTTTTGCATTGTAAATCTCCTCATCATGTTCACAAGAGCGCAATGGTTATAAATATAACCATTGATGAACATGCACTTCTTCAAAGCACTCATAACTTTTGGTAGTTTTCCGATGTCTTCCAACATCAAATCCAAGCAATGCGCAGCACATGGAGTCTAATAAAGATGGGGTCTCTTAGCCTCAAGTAGTTTCCCTAAAAAAATGCATATTAGATTGACTTATATCAATTATAATTATGGAATGAAATATAAATATATAATAATAAAAACATTTCTAAGAATTCTTACCCGCTTTCACATAATTAGAAGCATTGTCTGTCACCACCTGAATGACATTTTGCTCTCCAATTTCCTCGACCATTTCATCAAGCAATTTGTACAATAAGTTTGCATCCTTTACAATTTCAGAAACATCTAGAGATCTTATGAAAACAGAACCCCTTGGAGAGTTAACCAAAAAGTTCACAATGTCTTTATTAGCTACTGAATTCCGCCATCCATCGGATGGAATAGAACAACCCTTTACACCCCACTCTTTCTTATGCTCCTCCAATAGTTTTTCAGTGCTAGCCACTTCTTTCTTAAGAAATAGAACTCTTAGCTCATGCATACTTGGTGGATTCAAACCCTCACCATATTTTCCAATTGATTCTACCATCACTTTAAAGCTATCATAAGTTGCCGCATGAAATGGAATTCCAGCATCATAAAACCACCTAGCAATATCTAAACAAGTCTTTTTCCGTAACTCTTTATCACAAGCTCTAAAGATGCCTTTTCTTTCTTTTCTACCTTGTAATATATCTTTAGGAGTTGAGGTAACATACACATCTAATGGACCTTTAACTCTTTGTCTTTTCAAAAGGACATTAGCATTACTACTCCCTTTAGATGGCTTGGATTTAACTATCTCACAATCATCTTCCTCTTCATCCATTTCATCATCAACGATTTCATTTATGCTAGGCATCGTAAAACTATCAATTTTTGCTTGTGCTTTCTTCTCCATAAACAATTTTACTTCCTCCCTTACATGCTCAGGACATTTAGGGCATTTGATCACATTTTTGAAACCTCCCTTAAGGTGTTGTTTCAACCTATATACCCCTCCTTTTGTCACTTTGGAACAAAAACTACAATTCCAATTATTTTTGTTGATAGGATCCGGATTCCCATACTTTCTTCCAGGATCCACCTGATGATGATTGCTCATTTAAAGACATCCTGAAAACAAATCAAGAAAGATAGAGTTAGATTTTAATAGAAATATAGAATTCTAAACATCAAATAGCTAAACTAAAATTGGAAGCAATATTCTTTTATAATAAATTTATATTGCTCTTTTGCAGATTACAAAACTTGACACATTTAGCAAGATGCTCAACCAAGCATGATGCATTGATGCACAAGCAGAAGGAAGCAACACAAGTAGCAAACAATCACAAACAGCACGACACTACCCATTTCTTTGTAGTTTGTATTAATGTATTAATGTATGATGAATTTATACATATTATTGGTATTAATATATTAATATTAATATATTAATATATTAATATATTAATATAAAGAACAACTAAACTATCTCAACAGCAAAAACAAATTAAGCAAACCCTTTCGGGAATATAGTCATGTTTTTATGGTTTAATTTGACTTGCGAGTTGTTAATAAAATAATACTTTATGCATGTGAATGTTTTTTAATTAGAATATATATAATTCATCAAGATAATCAAATAATAGGAAATGAAAATAAACAATATCATGAGTTTAAAAAAAAAAAAAATCACAACGCATATATATAACGAAGTGGTGATCGAATACAAATGCTCTTTGCTCAATATATTCTCAAATCTCCAAAAGCAAATGTTTACGGTAGAAAAAAAAAGGTACATCACAGAGTCCAGATGCAAGCTTTGATAGGGGGTAAAAAAACAAAACAAAAAATAACAAAAACCCAAACTTGATTTCCCACCCCGAAAAAAAAAACAGAAAAGTAGAGAAGAAGGAAGAAGGAAGAAGAAAGAAGAAGACTAGAAAGAGAAGAAGACTAGCAAGAGAAGAAGGAAGAAGAAGACTAGGAGGAAGAAAGAAGGAAGAAGATAAAAAAAATTAAAAACATACCTGGAGGGTTGACGAAGGCTGGTTGCTGGTGAGTGGTGGCTGTCGAGTGGCTGGGTGGCTGGTGTGCGAGTTGGCACTCGGCAGTGATGGCTGTCGGGCTGGGTGGAGAGTAGACTGGACTGACTGGAGACGAAGGCTTGCACTCTAGGTTTAGCTTTACTTTGTTTTCCCGTGCTTAGAATATTATAGGGAGTAATTGTGGTGGATCAGTGGAAGCCAACTGTCTTTCCAGCTTTCCCAAACGTAAAGCGCCGCTTCACGCTTTAAAGAGCCTCGCCTAAGGCGCTTCAAGGCGCCCGCCTTTCGGGTTCGCCACGCCTAGCCAGCAGAAAGCGCTACCCTGTCGCCTCGCCTCGCCTGCTCGCCTTAGGCGCGCCTAGGCGCGCTTTTTAAAACTAAGCTCAAGAGTATCCTCGAAGCCTTAGAATGGATGGAAGCGAGAACAAAAACACGCATTGATGCGGTAGTGGCTGATTATTCAAGGCGGCTAGATCCAAATTCCATTCACTACTATAAAAACAAGAATGACGAGGAGGAAGACTCAGAATTTAATCAATCCAATCCACGCCCTAGCCAACAAATCGATGATAAAGGCATCAAACTAGATGACTTCGATGGACTAGGTGATCCGGAAGATTACCTTGAATGGCAAAGGCAAGTGGAAAAAATTGGAGAATATAAGGGGTTTGATGAAGCGACAATGTTCAAAATAGCGTATATTCGATTGATCAAAAGCGCGGGCACATGGTTAGAAAACCTAAAATCGAAAAGAAAAAAAGCTGGAAAATCCAAAATCACTACATGGAGCGAGTTGAAGAAGAAGCTTCGAGCTAAATACGTTCCTAGTGACTTTGAGCAAGAGCAATTCATCAAGCTCACAAACCTGTTCCAAGGAAGCAAAACAGTCAAGGACTATATCGTGGAGCATGAGCGTTTATATGCGCTTTGTGACCTTGAAGAAAAGGAACCTCTGAGGATTGCAAGGTTTCTAAAAGGATTAAATCGAGATATAGCAAGAAGTTGTGAATTGCAGTCCAAAAATTCTTACCACAAAGTATGCAAGTTTGCATTGAAGATTGAGCAGCACCTTAAGGAAGAAAAGGGTGGAACATCAAGACCATATTCTAAACCTTTCACCCCTCATAATGCTAAGGAATCCACGAATCCTACTAACATCGCAAAGATGGATGGTAAAAGGCCTCTTGAGAGAAAGTGGCCTGAAAATAAGAAAGATGTTCCGATTTCAAAAGAAGAAGCAACGAGTAGAGTGAAGTGCTTCAAATGCCAAGGGAGAGGACATGTAGCGTCCCAATGCCCCTCAAAGAGGGCCTTGACCATGGAGAAGTATCTCGAAATGGAAGAGGAGGAAAGGCACTACAATTTTGTTGCTATAGAAGAGGAACACACCTTAGAGCAAGAAGGAGATGAGGATGAGGATGCTTTTGCTGATGAAGAACACCAAACCTTGGTGTTAAAGAAAGTGATGCTCACAGAGGTGAATGAATCAAATGAACAAAGAGAGAATCTGTTTCATACGAGGTGTGTAGTTAAAGATAGAGCGTGCAATGTTATCATTGATAGTGGTTCATGCACAAACGTAGCCTCAAGTGAGATGGTTCATAAGCTAGGGTTGCCAACCAGAGATCATGGGAAACCATACAAACTAAGTTGGCTTGATGATTCAAAGGGTCTAAGAGTAAAGAAGAAAGCACTAGTCACGTTTTCCATTGGAAACTACAAAGAAGAGCTATGGTGTAACGTTATTCCAATGAGCGCTTGTCATCTACTACTTGGGAGGCCTTGGCAGTTTAATAGGAAGGTGATCCATGATGGGAAAATACCTACACAGTATTGAGCGGAAATAAAAGAATCAAATTAATGCCCATGTCACCTAACGAATACTACACAAGCTGCAAAACAAAAGCACAACCAAAGCCTACCATGTTTATCTCCCAACAAGAGTTAGACAATGAGATTATGGAGAACGGGGGATTGTGCTACCTTTTGGTGATTAAAGAAGCCCAACCACACGGGAACATGGAGAATGGTAATCTACATGCATTGCTAGAAGAGTTTAGAGATGTGTTCCCTAAGGAGCTACCTAAGGGACTGCCACCTATCAGGGGAATCGAGCATGCAATCGATCTAATCCCAGGGGCACCATTGCCTAACAAACCAGCCTATAGATGTGATCCAGAGGCATCTAAAGAACTTCAAAGAAAAATTGAGGAGCTAATCAACATGGGATATGTTAGGGAGAGCATGAGTTCATGTGCTGTACCGACGTTGCTTGTACCAAAGAAAGATGGGAATTGGAGGATGTTCATCGACTCTCGGGCAGTCAACAATATCACCATCAAATATAGATTCCCAATGCCACGGTTGGATGACATGTTTGATGAGCTTCATGGGGCAACCATATTCTCAAAAATTGACTTACGAAGTGGTTATCACCAAATGAGGATAAGAGAAGGGGATGAGTGGAAAACAGCATTCAAAACGAAACAAGGGCTGTACGAATGGATGGTTATGCCATTTGGGCTGTGCAACGCTCCAAGCTCGTTTATGAGGCTTATGAATGAGGTACTTCGACCCTTCCTTAATAAGTTCATAGTGGTGTATTTGGATGATATTTTGGTTTATAGTAAAAGCCACGTTGAACATCTACTGCATTTGAGACAATTATTCGAAAGGTTGAGAGAACAAAAACTATATGGAAAGATGGAGAAGTGTTCTTTCATGGTGGAGAGTATTACTTTCCTAGGGTACATTGTTTCAAGCGAAGGTATCAAGGTAGACCCTGAAAAGGTTAGTGCTATCTCTTCTTGGAAAACGCCTACCAATGTCCATGAGGTTCGAAGTTTTCATGGCCTAGCATCATTCTATAGGAGGTTTATTAAAGATTTCTCTTCCATTGTTGCACCTATAACTGAATTAACAAAGAAAGGGGAGTTTGTTTGGAACAAGAAAGCACAAAGGGCATTCGATCACATTAAAGATAAATTGTGCAATACACCAATCCTAGCACTTCCTGATTTTGAGAAGTTATTTGAAGTAGAATGTGATGCTAGTGGGATTGGTATTGGGGCAGTACTCATACAAGAAAGAAGACCAATAGCCTACTTTAGTGAGAAGTTGACCGGGGCCAAATTGAACTATTCGAACTATGACAGAGAATTTTATGCTATTGTGAGAGCTCTTGATCATTGGTCGCACTATCTTCGGCCAAAACCATTTGTGTTATATTCGGATCACGAAGTCTTGAAGCATATACACGGTCAACAGAAACTCAATCATAGACATGCGAAATGGGTGGAATTTCTACAATCGTTTACTTTCTCCTCAAAGTATAAGGAAGGTAAAGCTAATGTGGTGGCCGACGCACTTCTAGAAGAGCTTACTTATTGGCTATGGTGGATGCAAGAGTAATTGGATTCGAGCATATTCAAGCTTTGTATAAAAAAGATCCAGATTTCTTACATGAGTATGAAAGTCCATCAAGGGAGTATTCGTTGCAAGATGGTTTCCTTTTCAAAGGGAATAGAATATGCATTCCTTGTTGTGGAGTTCGAGAGCTACTCATTAGAGAGGTGCATTCAGGAGCTTTGGCTGGTCACTTTGGGGTGCACAAGACTTTGGAGATTTTGGGGGAAAACTTCTTTTGGCCACGGATGTTGAAGTATGTGCAACATGTTGTTTCGAGATGCTCTACGTGCCAAAAATCAAAGAGTTCCTTCACTAAAGGTTTGTACACTCCTTTACCAGTTGCAATCTCACCATGGGATAGTGTAAGTATGGATTTCATTGTTGGGTTGCCAAGGACACAAAGGGGAAAGGATGCTATCATGGTTATAGTTGACAGATTTTCGAAGATGGCTCATTTCACTCCAATGCATAAAACAAATGATGCTCAACATGTAGCAGATTTATTCTTCAAGGAGATAGTGAAATTGCATGGTATTCCAAGGAGCATAGTCTCGGATCGAGATTCAATGTTCTTGAGCCATTTCTGGAAGTGTTTGTGGAAGCTTGTGGGGACTAAGTTAATGTTTAGTACCTCCCACCACCCTCAAACGAATGGGCAAACCGAGGTCACAAATCGTACCTTGGGTCAGTTGCTAAGAGGATTAGTTAGTAGAACTCAAAAGGATTGGGATAACAAGCTAGCACATGCTGAATTTGCTTACAATCGGTCTCACTCCTCTACAACACAAAAGACACCATTTGAGGTTGTGTATGGTGTTAATCCGTTTTTACCTATTGATTTGCTTCCATTAAAGAAGACAGATATTCATGTTGATGCTAAGAAACGTCTTGAGGTGTTCTTAAAGACTTATGCCGAGGTTAAGGAAAGAATTGAAAGGATGAATGAAGTGTACAAGACGCGGTCTAACAAGAACCGAAGGCAGCCCATCTACAAGGTTGGGGACTTGGTATGGTTACACTTAAGGAAGGAGAGGTTCCCAGAGAAACGCAAAAATAAGCTAATGCCTCGGGCAGATGGTCCATTCGAGGTTATTGAGGCCTATGGAGATAGCGCATATAAGCTTGATCTTCCTAGTGAATATGGCAATGTGAGTGCTACCTTCAATGTTGGAGATCTTTCACCGTATCTTAAGGATGAGAATTTGAGGGCAAATTCTTTTGAAGAAGGGGGGAATGATATGGATATCAAGAAGAAGGGCAATTCATATTCGGATCCAATTAACTTGATGGTGTGTCCGAGTGGATTTGATTTGCAAAAGGGTCAAACTTGGGTCACATTGATTAAAATGGATCAAGATCAAGTGGATTTGGCAATAAACGAAGGAACGCATGCATGAAATAAAGTTTCTTGAAGATTCTTGAGTTTCTTGATTAGGGTTTGTTAGTTATGCGTTTTCTTGAAATTTTCAGTTAATTAGCTAAGAGTTTGTTAGTTGATATGACTTGGCCGTGCGTATTGGTGTTGTTAGAAGTTGAGATTGAGTCAAACTCAACTTGCTTGCTGACCAAGTCTTTGCTTTGACCAAGTCTTTGCTTTGACCAAGTCTTTTGCTTGCTGCCGAAGTCGGTCATTAGAGTCCTAGTCCTAGTTAGTTTAGGTTTCTTTTGTTATAAATAGACGGTCTTATGCGTTTGTAATTCATTCAACCTTTTCAGAAAATAAACCTTGTATTCGTGAGAATTCAATTAGAACTTGAGAGATTCTTGTTCAACCTTAATTCTTTGTTTCGAGTGAATCATTCAAAGGTTAAGAAGCTTTAAGCTTTGTCCCGAGTGAATCGTTCAAAGTGAGAGGGTTAGTGATCTTCTTCCAGAGATTGGTTGAAGGTTGTTAATGAGACTTGCACAATTTCCAGAGATTGGTTCTTGTTCAAGCCATATCCTTCGATCCTAAGTCACATTCAATTAAACAAACTTAAAGAAACGTGAAACCCCCTCCTATTACGCAAACCCTGAACTTCTAACAACACCAATACGCACGGCCAAGTCATATCAACTAACAAACTCTTAGCTAATTAACTGAAAATTTTAAGAAAACGCATAACTAACAAACCCTAATCAAGAAACTCAAGAATCTTCAAGAAACTTTATTTCATGCATGCGTTCCTTCGTTTATTGCCAAATCCACTTGATCTTGATCCATTTTAATCAATGTGACCCAAGTTTGACCCTTTTGCAAATCAAATCCACTCGGACACACCATCAAGTTAATTGGATCCGAATATGAATTGCCCTTCTTCTTGATATCCATATCATTCCCCCCTTCTTCAAAAGAATTTGCCCTCAAATTCTCATCCTCAAGATACGGTGAAAGATCTCCAACATTGAAGGTAGCACTCACATTGCCATATTCACTAGGAAGATCAAGCTTATATGCGCTATCTCCATAGGCCTCAATAACCTTGAATGGACCATCTGCCCGAGGCATTAATTTGATTCTTTTATTTCCGCTCAATACTGTGTAGGTATTTGCTTCCCCATCATGGATCACCTTCCTATCAAACTGCCAAGGCCTCCCATGTAGTAGATGACAAGCGCTCATTGGAATAACGTCACACCATAGCTCTTCTTTGTAGTTTCCAATGGAAAACGTGACTAGTGCTTGCTTCTTTACTCTTAGACCCTTTGAATCATCAAGCCAACTTAGTTTGTATGGTTTCCCATGATCTCTGGTTGGCAACCCTAGCTTATGAACCATCTCACTTGAGGCTACGTTTGTGCATGAACCACTATCAATGATAACATTGCACGCTCTATCTTTATCTACACACCTCGTATGAAACAGATTCTCTCTTTGTTCATTTGATTCATTCACCTCTGTGAGCATCACTTTCTTTAACACCAAGGTTTGGTGTTCTTCATCAGCAAAAGCATCCTCATTCTCATCTCCTTCTTGCTCTAAGGTGTGTTCCTCTTCTATAGCAACAAAATTGTAGTGCCTTTCCTCCTCTTCCATTTCGAGATACTTCTCCATGGTCAAGGCCCTCTTTGAGGGGCATTGGGACGCTACATGTCCTCTCCCTTGGCATTTGAAGCACTTCACTCTACTCGTTGCTTCTTCTTTTGAAATCGGAACATCTTTCTTATTTTCAGGCCACTTTCTCTCAAGAGGCCTTTTACCATCCATCTTTGCGGTGTTAGTAGGATTCGTGGATTCCTTAGCATTATGAGGGGTGAAAGGTTTAGAATATGGTCTTTATGTTCCACCCTTTTCTTCCTTAAGGTGCTGCTCAATTTTCAATGCAAACTTGCATACTTCATGGTAAGAATTTTTGGACTGCAATTCACAACTTCTTGCTATATCTCGATTTAATCCTTTTAGAAACCTTGCAATCCTCAGAGGTTCCTTTTCTTCAAGGTCACAAAGCGCATATAAACGCTCATGCTCCACGATATAGTCCTTGACTATTTTGCTTCCTTGGAACAGGTTCGTGAGCTTGATGAATTGCTCTTGCTCAAAGTCACTAGGAACGTATTTAGCTCGAAGCTTCTTCTTCAACTCGCTCCATGTAGTGATTTTGGATTTTCCAGCTTTTTTTCTTTTAGATTTTAGGTTTTCTAACCATGTGCCCGCGCTTTTGATCAATCGAATATACGCTATTTTGAATATTGTCGCTTCATCAAACCCCTTATATTCTCCAATTTTCTCCACTTGCCTTTCCCATTCAAGGTAATCTTCCGGATCACCTAGTCCATCGAAGTCATCTAGTTTGATGCCTTTATCATCGATTTGTTGGCTAGGGCGTGGATTGGATTGATTAGATTCCGAGTCTTCCTCCTCGTCATTCTTGTTTTTATAGTAGTGAATGGAATTTGGATCTAGCCACCTTGAATAATCAGCCACTACCGCATCAATGCGTGTTTTTGTTCTCGCTTCCATCCGTTCTAGGGCTTCGAGGATACTCTTGAGAGACATCCCTTCTTGCTCCATATTTTGTTACTACTTCCTCCTAGATGGAGCAAATATACCAGAAAACCAAGAATCTTGATTTTCGTACACAATCTTGAACTCTCTTTAAAGTTTGAAAATTTGCCTCCCCGGATTTGGTTCCTTTTTGGTGCTGTTGACTGTTCCTGCTTCGAAATTATAGCAAACGACCTCCAAATCTCCTGAAATTTTATATGCTTATTCCTTACAAGATTTCACCCAATTTTCGCTCAAGAATCACCCAATTTGAACAAGGCACGTAGAAGTTATCATTCTCCAAAGTTCTGCCCAGAAAGTGGTCGAATCTGGGTAAATTTATCTTTGTTTCTTAACGACGAGTAATTCCTCCTACACTGACGTTCCTCCCTACTTAAAACGAGGCTCTGATACCAATTTGATGCGTAATAGGAGGGGGTTTCACGTTTCTTTAAGTTTCTTTAATTGAATGTGACTTAGGATCGAAGGATATGGCTTGAACAAGAACCAATCTCTGGAAATTGTGCAAGTCTCGTTAACAACCTTCAACCAATCTCTGGAAGAAGATCACTAACCCTCTCACTTTGAACGATTCACTCGGGACAAAGCTTAAGGCTTCTTAACCTTTGAATGATTCACTCGAAACAAAGAATTAAGGTTGAACAAGAATCTCTCAAGTTCTAATTGAATTCTCACGAATACAAGGTTTATTTTCTGAAAAGGTTGAATGAATTACAAATGCATAAGACCCTCTATTTATAACAAAAGAAACCTAAACTAACTAGGACTAGGACTCTAATGACCGACTTGGGCAGCAAGCAAAAGACTTGGTTAAAGCAAAGACTTGGTCAAAGCAAAGACTTGGTCAGCAAGCAGGTTGAGTTTGACTCAATCTCAACTTCTAACAACACCAATACGCACGGCCAAGTCATATCAACTAACAAACTCTTAGCTAATTAACTGAAAAATTCAAGAAAACGCATAACTAACAAACCCTAATCAAGAAACTCAAGAATCTTCAAGAAACTATATTTCATGCATGCGTTCCTTCGTTTATTGCCAAATCCACTTGATCTTGATCCATTTTAATCAATGTGACCCAAGTTTAACCCTTTTGCAAATCAAATCCACTCGGACACACCATCAAGTTAATTGGATTCGAATATGAATCGCCCTTCTTCTTGATATCCATATCATTTATCCTTCATTCAGTTCACGAGGCATTGAAGTATTTACAAAGCCAACAGAAGCTCCAACCTCGACATGCCCAATGGGTTGAGTTTCTTTAAGCTTTCCACTTCATAATCAAACATAAGTCTGGCGAAATCAACAAAGGAGCAGATGCACTTTCAAGGAGGTATCTTCTTCTTAATTCTTTACAGATTAATGTTGTTGGGTTAGAAATTTTGAAGGATTGCTACAAAGGAGATGCTGACTTTGGAGAACTCCATGAGAAGTGTTTGAAGAAGGCATTGGGAGAATACTATCTGTTCGAAGGTTTTCTGTTCAAAGGAAGTCAAGTATGCATCCCCTTTAAGAGAGTTCTTCATCAAAAAGGTTCATGAAGGAGGCATGACTGGACACTTTGGTATCGAAAAGACCAAAACTCTTCTAGGTAAACATTTCTTTTGGCCTAAGATGGCACGTGATATGGAGTTTGTTGTCAAGAGGTGTCCCACGTGTCAGAGTGCTAAAAGTCACTCTCTTCCCTAAGGACTTCATATGCCCTTACTAGTTCCTCAACCTCCTTGGGAAGATATTAGCCTTGATGTCATCACTGGATTGCTTCGAACGCAACACAACAAGGACTTAATAATGGTGGTTGTGGATAGATTCTAAAAAATGGCGCATTTCTTCCCATGTCACACTACTTTTGATGCAGTTCAAATTGATAATCTTTATTTTAAAGAGGTGGTTCGTTTGCATGGGATCCTTAGGCCTATGGTGAGTGATTGTGATTCAAGTTCCTTAGTCATTTCTAACTAATACTTTGGAAGAAGATGGGTACTAATTTAAAATTTAGCACTTCAAGTCATCCTCAAACTGATGGGCAAACTGAGGTGACAAATTGCACTCTTGGGACTTTATTAAGGACGTTAATCACGAAGAATCTTAGGGAATGTGAGGAAGTGTTGCCCCTCTCAGAGTTTGCATGTAAAAGAGTACCTAGCAAGACAACAAGACTCAGTCCCTTTGAGGTGGCCTATGGGTTCAATCCTTGCACACCCATTGATTTAGCACCTTTTGCTTTAAAGGCAAGCTTTAGTCAAGAGGCAGAGGAGAGATCTAAAGAGATCAAGAAAATGCATGAGCAAGTTCGTGCCAAGATTGAGAAGATGAATGAACAAGTGAAGGCGAGAATGGACAAGAAGAAGAGGGATTTGAAATTCAAAGTGGGAGATCACGTATGGATTCATCTAAGGAAAGAACATTTTCCTTCAAAGAGACGTTCCAAACTTAGCCCTAGATCTGATGGCCCATTTAGAATCGTGGAAAAGATCAACAACAATGCATATAAGGTCGAACTTCCAGGGGATAATGGAGTGTTTGCTGCATTCAACATTGCTAATATTAGCCCTTTTTATGAAGCTCATGAGGATTTTCCAAGTTTGAGGGCAAACTTTTTCAAAGAAGGGGAGGATGTTGGGCCTCAAAAGGCGTTGCAACTCAAAATCAGGAGAGCTCCTTTGATCATCAAATGCCTGGCTTCATGCATGGTGGAAACTCATCAAGAAAAGCATACTTACCTTAGTATGGTGTTTTAATGAGTTGAAGAACGTGCTTAACTTTCTTGGAAAGCTTACTTAATGTGGAAACTTTCCATTTTGGGAAAGTGGTTGCACGTGGTGAAGCTGAATTGGCTTAAAATAGAAGTAGGTCAAAAATAAAACGTTTTGAGCCCATAAAGGTTCGAACGATAGGTGTAGGGCTCAAGTTAGGGCTTGGTCAAAGTTGGTCAAGATTGGTCAATTGAGGAGTCAACGTTTGACAAAGGGGTTGGTCAATGTTCTTACAATCCAAGAGGATTTGTTGGTTTGAAATACTAAAGAGTTGGACGTGAATTGAAGACTTGGAGGGAAGATAATGCACCAATTGCGTGGAAAAGAGAACAAGTAGGATTTAACTTCTTCAAGGATGAAGTATTAAGGTTTTATCTTGTTAGGTAGTTCTATCTTTTTGTTTAGATAAATTATCCTAGAGTCTTTTCGGTTTTTATGTAACTCTAGCTGATTTATCTTAAGGTATTTCAGATTTATATAACTCTAGCTGACTTATCTTAGAGTATTTTCGGATTTTAAGTAACTCTAGCTAGTAATTCAATAGCTTAGGCTTCTTGTAAACCCTATGGATCTCCTACTTTATAAAGGAGGTCATTTGCATTGAATAAAATAAGTTTTTTGAAAATTTAAACACACGTGTCTTTGTGACTTTGAGTTTTCTAAGTTTTCTGGATAAAACTTAGTTAATTCGATCATTTGCTAGCCTAGTTTCGTGTTGGTGAATTAGGGTGTTCTAAGGATACTTTTCGGACTTTTTGGTGGTGTATCTGTATCCAATTATTCTTTAAAGTTAGCCAACTCATTCAATCATTTTCAATACATACAACTTCACGCATAAACCCTAAAACACACCAAAACGTTTCATTTGCGTTTCTTGGTTTTTGCGACTGATTCCTTGAGCAAGAATTGATCTTTTAAGCTTGTATATTTCGATTTGCATATCCAAATATACAACAGCTTCAAAATCCTCTACATTCATGGACTTTCACAGTTGACATCTCCATAACTCCAAGTCTCCAAATTCTATCTCATCCTCTTTGAAATGGCGACTTCTCCATAACTCCATTAAGCTATCTCGATTCCTTTTCTTCATCTCTTGCTCTTTTGGATCTTCTTTCTTGTTGTTGCAGACATGGTGGAGTCCGGTGCTCCTCGGCTATTTTTAGGCAGGTACCTAAAGATATGTGTATTAATTGTAATGATAAATCTTAAATATGGGGTATCGACAGATAGTTTCGAATAAAGAGTAATGGATTGATTGTTTGCTGTCTTGCTGCATGTTTGTCTTAATGGTTTGATGTGTTGGGTCTTTAATCCTCTTAGATTTGCTGCCTTGCTACTGTTCTACTCTCTACTTTCTGAGCAATTTTTTATAGTTTCAATTTGCTGCATTAATTTGTTGTTTTTGGCAGTTTAAAACAATCTGTGTTATATTTTAATTTGTAGTAGTTACATTGTAATGATTTTTAATTATGTTTTTTTAGCCGTATCCGTTTTTAGAAATTTCAATTTTGCCGATTTTTCGTAACTGTATCCGTTTCTGGATTCGTACTGGTGCAACATAGATGTTAAGTCCATGGTCCTTACTATATGTAGTGTATATATACAAGTTCCATATGAAGTGTTTACTTCTAATGAAACGTCACTTAAATCCTGTATTGAAGATTCGAATTCATGTTAAGAGATTAGTATTTGTTAACTATTTTGATCATCCATGCTTCATAGCTTAACATCTAATACACCAACAATAAAACCAAAACTTAATCCCAAAAATATGGAATTGGCTACATAAATCAAGAAACTATCTTGTATGATCATCCACAAAAGTATTTGCTCCTCCTTTCTCTCCTATTTAGAGCCACATTGTATTTTAAATCCATTTTTTCCATATCTTTCCTTACTCTCTCTGTACCTAATGAAATCTGAAATTACGGACAATAGCAACCCAAATAGCATTATGAACAACCACAGCAGTAGCAATGACAGTATCATTGTTGACAATGACTAGTCATATGTTCTTTCTCCATGTTCGTTGTTTTTATGCATGTGATTTTGGCTGTGCTTATCAAGGTGGAATAGCGGTACTTAGCTTCTGCTGACATGTACATTTCTTATTTATGCTTGTTGTTCTCCCTCGGGATAGAACCTGTGATGACCCATTGTATTATGGTGAGCAGTTGAATGTAGACATATATTTTGATGTATTGGGCCGGTTCGAGTGAGGACGTTTCAACTATCTATAGCTAGTCTTATGAAGTTATCTACTATTACATTTGGAACATGTTAGAGACTTGTTATGTATTCAAGGATTTGGGATGAAGAACTAATGTAATAGTCAAACCATTATAACTCACCTCGTAGAGCTTCCTAGTAGACTTTGAAGATGTGGATGAATTGTTGGTTCTTATTGATAGCCTTACTTGCTGTTAAAGTAAGTGTGGCAGTAACGTCTTGGATTGGTGTTTGGGAAAATTTTGATGTTGATGGATATTATTCAAAACAAGTTATGAGTAACCTAAATTTGGAAAGTCGTATTTACAAAGGAAACTCTGTCAGATTTTCCACTTTTTATTTTAGTGTTATTTATTAGTATTTTAATTTTCCCATCAATCAGTGCTTTATGCCCACTCCATTTGTAGTTTCTCTTCCTCGTCAGTCTTATACCCTCGTTTTTTCAATTTGTTTAGCTGCAGCATATCAAATACTGACCAATTGGATTTTTACTAAATGTGTAGCCCATTTAGGCGTATCAACTTCTGTTTTTTTATTTTAGTTCTTTTTTTTTTTTTTTTTTTTTTTGTGTCCAGAAAGTGTAGTTTCAGTGTTGGTGCTCTTGGTGGTTACTGTGTTCTGGTCTATATATGGGGTTGAAGGTACTTCGCATCTAGTTGTTCTGCTTCCAGCTATGCTGTTTTATTACTTGTGAACTGCAGGAATTCTTAATGTGTATTGAATTTGATGTATCCAATTTGTTAATCTCAAGAAAATTTGTGATACAACTTTGCTTGTAAAATTGTCTATTATGTGATGCTCATATGAAATAACTAGTCTTTGCTTTGATACATTTACATAACAAAAAACCTTCAATTACACTGGGTCCTATCAGGTCCATCTGTCTGAATCCATGAACCATATTTTATCAGATCCCTCTGTCAGAGACAACAATATACTCCAGTTATATGGTTCAGTGTTCAGTCAGATGGAGCTTTAGCTATCTGATTTCTCTATTTAGTTCTGCAATGCATTTACATGAATAATATTGACTAGAAGCTAAAATTACTGTTCTTCTGAAGAGGAAACATTTCAGACGAAGATATGTTAGCTGTCAATTCCAATAATGACCAGAAATGCAATATTAGAAGTTTAGAGCTCACCGACAAAGACAAGGGTTTTATAGAGCTCTTGCGCCAGCTGACAGTTTGTGACTCCGTCTCAGACAAGGAATTCGAGGAGAGATTTCAGGAGCTTGCCTCTGAGGGGGATGTCCATGTTATATGTGTAATTGAAGATAATGACACAGGAAAGATTATAGCAACAGGAAGTGTATTTATTGAGAAGAAATTTCTTAGAAATTGTGGCAAGGTTGGCCACATTGAAGACGTGGTAGTCGATGCTAATGCACGAGGGATGCAATTGGGAAAAAAAATCATAGAGTTCCTCACAGAACATGCACGATCCATGGGATGCTACAAGGTTATTCTTGATTGTTCTTCTGAAAACAGAGTGTTCTATGAGAAATGTGGATTCAAGCAAAAAGAAATCCAGATGGTCAAGTACTTTCCTTAGTGCAGGGTTCCTTGTGTTTTTATACTTTTGTGTGTGAGCATGCTTTATATTCAACAGAAAATAAATAAATAAATAAATAAGGGGCAAGCTGCACCATTCTGATGTAGTGTACAATTGTACTCTCGTGACTTCACCATTTGGGAGAATCTTTGAGGTCTGTTGCTTGCTTGACAGGAGAAATAAATTGACAGCATTAGAGTCAATGTTGCTTGTTTTGCTAAACTCTTTGACTTAATCAATATTTTTGTTATAACATATCATTTTCTTGATTTTCAGGGCATTGGAAAGATCCTAACAAAGGTAGTAAAACTGTACAAACATTTCCCACTTAGATATTTTATTGAGTCAGAACTCAGAATGAAGGGGATAGTGTTATTTTGCAATTTTGTCATAGAAGAAAAACTAATACTGTATAAGTTCATTCGTACTCCTGAGCCAACATGCGCCCCAAACCCTCGATCAAAGTCTCCATGTTAGAAAGAGGAAAATTCCAAGGGATATACCTCCGTTTTTTTACTTACGATACTTTGTTTTTTCATTATTCACAAGTTTGGTTTTGATCTTCTTTAATAAATTATCCTTAAGAAAAAATATAGTCATGTATAATCTTGTTAAATTCGTATTGATAGGTATATAGTTTTCATATATAACAACTTTTAATAATTTTTACTTATATATAATTAAAGATTCAACGGGGTATAATTGTAAATCAACAAACTTGATTTAAGAAGTATTACAAGTAGACATAAGTGTAGTATGTTATCCATCTTCAGTATAAAATTGAATTCGGTGCTTTTTTTTTTTGGCAAATATACAAAAAAATATAACTCTTTAAAAGACCGACACAATCAAAACCATATATTAGACCATTTATAAATGATCGGTCAATGGCCTTTAATGGAGTCCCTCACATTTGAACAACCCCTCCCAATCTTCACTACACAATTGAAGTGGTACATATGATAAATTTCTTGGAGAAATATCAATTTGTACAAGTGACTACTTTTTTGGATGGAGCTTGTTACCAAGAACAGCACACTACTTTCACCTTGCTTTTTGAGGCAGTAGTAGCGCGATTCAGAAACCTGTCATGCGTCTGAGATTATCTCATGGTATATTGTTTTGTGTGAAATCTATGCAGTCCTTATCCTACTGAAATGCCTGAAACAGATCTTTTACACTCTTTGATTCCTCTAAATATTCTGTTTTCTTTAAATATTCAGATCATTAGCTCTCAACTCCCTTTCTAATGAGTACAACTACTCGTTTGGTTAACAATAAAAATTACATAAGAGTGGATTTGTTTGGTTTACAAAACAATTTACTAAATTAGCTTCCCCCCCCCCCCCCCCCCCCCCCCCCGCAAAAAGGAAGGAAACATAATCCTTACGGCTGCCAGTGGAGTTGATTGGTGTCCACTTCTATTTATACTCTTGCATTCAATAACTATCTATACGTAATATTTCATTTGGTTTCGTCGAACTTATTGGTACTTCAGTTTAATTAATGTTTGGTTCATTATTTAACCATATTCTATTCAATATTCAGTACAGAAACGTGTGATCAAATATGAATTACATATTATATCATCTTTATGAATTTTGGTTGAGTTGAAAATAATGGGTGTAATTATGGAGCGTAATATAAAACATGATAATGCAAATTCAAAAGGTTAAAGATTTGTCAGATAGAAAGCAATTGAATTTAGGGAAATTAAAAGATGATCGGTTGCCTTTGTATGTTGATCTTCTTTTGATCCTGTCAAAGTGTAACAGAGAAGGAGAAAGACAAAAGAATTTATGATTATGACACTTACAATTATTTTGGTAACCCTCACAGCAATCCTGAGCTTCTTTGGTCATTTCTAGGAATTGTCATTATTGATTTTAATGTATTGAATGTAGGCGTAATTCACTCTTAAGTGAATATGACTATCACAATAGGTAGATAATTTAATTAGGTTAAGTATAACTGTTGTTGGAGAGATTAGAATGTTAGTTAGTTAATTAGTTTATTACAGTGGCGGTAGATTTCGAACCCATAACACAAAAATTCTTGCACCGCCACTGTGTCAAATCTCAGGTTTTTTACTTTCCAGGAATAAATTATCGTCTTGCAATATGAAAGAAACAAATACTTTAACCAATGTTTTATGAGTTTGTTATTTTGAGGAGTGTGGTGGGAAATATGAGTTGCTCTTGGTAAATTTTCCTAGTCAACCACCCATATAACTGTGCTCGTTGAACATGTCTGTATAGGGTGGAACCCAGGGATTCAAATGAGAATAAATATCTATGTTTGGATTGTCACAAAGTAAATGTATATGTTCCGAACCCATTCACTTTGGGGGAATAGTTGTATAGTGTCCAACACTAGTGGTACCCAGAGATTCGAGGACGGTTTAAATGCCTATGTCTAGAAATAGTTTCATCCGGATTGAAAGAGCCAAGAAAAGAGGTACATCAGCATTACTCACATAGAGACCAAGTATAAATATAGTATATAATAGAATTAAAAAAAAAATTAGATAATATAAATTATATTATAAGAATATAATAATATTAAAAATAATAGTAATATTAATTGTAGTAGTGATAATGATGAGGTGCGACACGACATGCCAAGCACGTGGGCCGTGCTAGGCCATTGGCCAAGTTTTAGGAAAAGGTAGCACGATATAGCACTACACGACCACAATTAGGTACGACACGACACGACAAGAGATCAGACACGAGCTGGCACGGTCCATGACGGAAACGACACGACCCGTGTCCACCTCTATGCATGAGTTTTTTGTTGGTTGGTATTTTTTTGGAGTGAATGGATGTAAAATTGTTTTACTCCCAGTTTTGGAGGAAAATGATTTCAATAGGTTGTGAAATGAATTCACATTCCAAGTTTTACATCCTATATTTTACTCTAAACCAAACAATGTAAAATGGGAAAACGTTTTATACCCAACTAAACGGAGTCATAATGTGGATACCTCCATTGGCAGGAGTTGCTTTACATAAATCACTTTGATCAAGTTATGGCATTTAATTTCCACTTTTATCTTTGATTATTTTCGCCTGAACTAGATTTAATTTTTACAAATATATTGTCCACATGGACTGCAGCCCTTGTTGTACTTGTCTATGTGTTGCTAGTTACATGACCTACTTTGATGCATGTTGGAATATAGTTAAGCTTTATTATTATGATCATCATATTATATATTACAAATCAGAAAAGTTTGTTATTATGATCATCATATTATATATATGTACAAAAATCTGTAATAAGGTAATCAATGAATACAATTTTCTCTGGCATTTCTCCCAATTCTCTCGGATCTTCCTCAACCTCTCTTTCTATGATCTTCATCAATCTGCTCAATCTGTTCATCAAATTGATCAATCACGCCTAATTTTATCATGGTATCAGAGTGAATCGATCATGCAACCTGTGAATTTGTTCTGAAATAGCTTAATTCTTCTTTTTGAAATACGTACAATTTTTCCAGAAATCTGCGCAAGTTTTCTCAGAAAATCAATCATTGTTGTTCTGATTGTTGAGTTCATCCTGCAATTTTTCTCTGAATCCGATAATCAATGGTTACCTTGAATCATGAGCTGCTTGAAACTCCAGCGTTACCTCTGAATCAGGATCCTTCTAGCATATACAATATTCATCCTACAGATTCTAATAACATACAACTTGTTTCTCTTAAATTCAATGGAGATGGCTTCACTGGATGGAACAGGTCAATGCTCTTGACTCTTTCTGCGAATAATAAGGTAAGCTTCATCAATGGAACAATCAGCAAACCAGAAGAAAGTAACTCCGCAGCATGCAAAGCTTGGGAGAGGTGCAATGATTTGGTATATTCCTTAATCCTGTTTAATCTAGATGATGTGATTACAAAGAGTGTGATGTTCTTGAAAAGTGCTAGAGCTATATGGACTGATTTAGAAGAAGAGGTTTGAATTCGCTTCTTTGGCACAAATATACTATCTTGAACAGAAACTAGTTGATATAACTCAAGGTGAGAAAACCGTATCTGAATTCTTTATTGTTATAAAGTCTCTTTAGGATGTAGTAGAAGAGGCACATTCTCTTCCATCATGCACATGTAATGGCTGCACCTGTAACTTGTCCAAAAGAATTCTTCAAAGGGAAAAGGAGAAAATGATAATTCAATTCTTGATGAAGCTTACTGAGCAATATGCTACCATTCGCGGCAATATTTTGATGCTGCAAGCATTACCTATAGTAAAAGAGGTCTATAGAATCTTTGCAGAAGAAGAAAGAAATAGAGAGTTGTCATAACTGACAAGCCAATCTGATGCTATGACATTTATTGCTGAAAAGAGAAGATATCAAGAGCATAAGAGAGTACATAGTCACTCTTAATCAAATAACTAGAACAACAACCCAGCAAACCTCAATTCTTACAGGCCAAATTCAGGACCTAATGCTACTACCAAGAAGTAATCCAAGCCGGGCTCTCATTACTTTTGTACTCACTGTCAAATACCTAGCTATAGTGTTGGAAAATTCTTTAAACTGCATGACTTCCCTCTTGGTTTTGAAGCTTCTAAAGAGACTAAGGTTGTTTCCCTTTCTCATGCTGAGAAGTCAACTTCATACAAAACACAGTTCTTAATGGAGCAATACATACAATTCTTGGAGTTCTTGGCTCAACAGCAACAAGAGGAATCTAATGGAATTGAACAAACTTCCAGTACAACTCTAATGGAAGCTAATCTATGTATATTGTCCTAATCAAATTCACAATGGATACTTGATAGTGGTGCCTCAGACCATTTTTGTTGCGACTTAGGATAATTCACAGATTATAGGTCAGTAGAAAATGAAAATAAGCATATAACCATTCCTAATGTCTCGCATGTTCCTGCATTCAAATACAACCTAATTTCTGTTCACAAACTTTGTCAAGACATGAATTATGAGCTTTGTTTTACTCATGATAAATTCTTTGCTCAATGTTAGATAGGGAATTTAATTCCTCTTGGTAGTGTAAAGTCTGGGTTATACAATGTGGGAGAACAAATTATATCTCATCATCAGCCTCAATCTCACAAGATATGCAATGCAATATGTCTCTTAGGTCTTGAAGATAGACACAAATTTGACAAAAGAGTTGTACCTTGTATCTTTCTCGAGTACTCACCTAGTCAAAAGGGCTATAAAGTCCTAAACATAGACACAAATAATATGTTTGTGTCTAGGGATGTTCAATTCCATGAGAAGCATTTTCCTTTCCATCATTACAACAAGTCACATACTTTAAATTCTAACTACTCGAATATTATATATCTCCCAGCTTCATCATCTCCTGGCCTCTTGGATGAGTTCAACCTATCTTTGCCTGATTTGATCTTATATATATCTGATACAACACCTCCAATTTCAAAATCTTTTTCATCATATACAAATACTCCTGTCTCTATGCCAATCAGATCACCTAATTAGTCTAGTACTAATGCTATACCACAAATCATAACAGATATATACATCTGTTAGGAAATCTATAAGGTCTCACAAGACGCAAATTCGAAGGTGTACCCGCTCCAAAAAAATATATATTACGTACATGAAAAATGTACATAGTACAAATGTGAGTTATGTGGAATGTACATTTTATATTCCACATAACTGACATGAGTACAATGTATATTTTTCATGTACGTAATGTACATTTTTTTTGGAGTGGGTGCACAGTCCACCCATTGTTCACAAGAAGCCCTTATACTTGGATGATTATCATTGTTATCATGATTGTCTTGATGATCTAGTCATTCATTGGTGCAGTCTCATTGCCTTTGATGCATTTCCTTCATCACACAAAGCTCTCTTATCATGTGCACCTAATATACATGAACCTATAATTTATAAGAGGCTGTTTAGCATAGTGTATGGATTGAATCTATGAAAAAGGAGATACATGCTCTTAGAGAAAAATAATACATGGACTTTAGTTGATCTTTCTGTAGGAAAGAAAGCAATTGGTTGCAAATGGGTCTATAAGATCAAGCTCAAGGAAAATGGAGAGTTGGAAAGGTGTAAAGCTAGGCTAGTAGCTAAAGGCTTTAACCAGAAATATGGTGTGGACTACTTAGAAACATTTAGTCCAATGGTGAAGATGACTACTATAAGGTGTTTGTTAGTAGTTGCAGCAAGTGATAGTTGGCCATTGTATCAATTGGATGTTAATAATGCTTTTTTACATGAAGATTTAGTAGAGGAAGTATACATGACAGTCCTTGAGGGTATTCTTAATCCTCTTAAAAGGGTTTGTAGACTACACAAATCCTCATATGGATTAAAGCAAGCCTCAAGGCAATGGTACGCTAAGCTAATGCATTTTCTAGAAGCACAAGACTTTGTCAATCAAATAATGACTATAGCTTATTCATAAACAAATCAAATAAAAATTTATGCCTTAATGTTGTATATATAGATGATGTGATACTAACAAACAATGACTCTACTGTCCTTGAATCATTGAAAATCTCACTTTATAATGAGTTCAATATCAAGGATGTGGGCTTACTTTACTACTCCCTAGGCGTAGAGGTTGGATACTCATCTGCTTGGATCATCCTCAGTCAAAGAGTTCACTAAGGAGTTGCTGAATAATTGCGGCTTTGATATTTTTAGAAAAACAGTCACACCATTACCTCTAAACTTGAACTTATCTGCTATAAATGGAGCTCCATTTCATGAGTTTGAGAAATATAGATCATTAGTAGAGAAGTTGAATTTTTTAACTCACACAAGGGCTGATCTTTCCTTTGTAGTTTAATCTTTGAGCCAATTTATGCAGCTTCCCAGGTCCTCTCATGCTAATGCTTTACAACATACACTGAGATATGTTGCTTATTCTGAAGGTCAAGGCATTTTACTCAAAGCATCCTCAAAGCAACCTCAACTTTAGATGTTCTATTACTGGTTATATTATATTGTTGGGAGGATCACCTATTTCTTGGAAGTCTAAGAAGATAAGAACAGTCTTCAAATCATCTGTTGAAGCTGAATACAGGGTAATGGCTTCAGTAGTACCAGAAGTTACCTAGGTCATCAAATTACTAGTAGATATGGGTGTTACTGATTTGCTACCAATAACTCTCTATTGTGACAATCAATCAGCGTTACACATTGCCAGAAACCTTGTCTTTTATGAGCAAAGTAAGCACATTGATATCGACTGTCACTTCATTAGAGACAAGGTACTCAAAGGACTCATTAGCCTTGCTTACTTGCCCACTACTTCTCAGATGGCTGATGTATTCACCAAGCCTTTATCATCTCATCAGTTTAATACTCTTCTATCCAAGCTAGGATTACAAGACACACTTGCACTCCCACCTTGAGGGGGGATGTTAGAATATAGTTAAGCTTTATTAAGAATATAAAAGTTTGTTATAACTAATTCCTGAAAATCAAGAAAGTTTGTTATTATGATCAGCACATTATTACATTACAAAACTATATATGTACAAAAATCTGTTATAAGGTAATCAATGAATACAATTTTCTCTAGCATTGCTCCTAATTCTCTATGATCTTCTCAACCTCTCTTTCTCTAATCTTCATCAATCTACTCAATCTGTTCATCAAATTTATCAATCACCCCTAATTTTATCAATGCACAAATACTCTCGTGAGGGTCACATTTCTATTTCCAAATCTTGGAAACCTCGGATCATTAGAGTTATAAAATGACATATCAATATACTATTCTCCTTAAATCAGCACATTAACTTTTCTAATTAGCTTTTAGTAAGAACAGGTAATGCACTTCTACATTTCCAAACAAAATTGTTAATTTTTGGTGTTAGTTGATGTATTCTTTGTTTCTAATGGTTTGGAATGTGGTCCAAATTTCTTCCTATATATGGAGTACCCTATTGTTGTTTTCATGCAAGGTAGATGACTTCTAAAGGTTACTGTAGGTATGTAGGTTTTTGATGTCTGGACAATTAATAAAATGGACACAGAAAAGCAATATAATGCTTGAGTGTAATTGAGAAGATTGTTGGCAGAAAGTTTTGTATTGATACATTAGACCGCATGGTATTTGATTTTGTGAATTGCTTTCAGTTAACTAGGAAGAATTGTGTTTAATGTAGTTTTTCATATATTCAACTGTTTGCATATACAATGCTATTTATACTGTTGTATACTATGAGTTTCATACTTTGATCTGAGAACAAACTATTAGTCAAGTCTATCTTATCTTCTGTAATCATAATATATCTTTCCATATTTAATCTAATATTTATCTTATCTTATACTAATATGTCTTTATCTTATTATCCCACACTCCTTCTCAAGTTGAGTATTGAATCTTTCTAATACCCAACTTGCATAATATATCTTCAAATGTTCGAGTGCTAACACCTTTAGTTAAAATATCTGCTAATTGCTCTTCCAAACGAACAAATTTTAGATTGATGATATTGGACTCCAAATTATCTTTTATAAAGTGCCTATAAATCTCCACATGTTTCATTCGATCATGTTGTACTGGATTTTCTGAAATGCTTATGGCTGCCTTGTTATCACAACATAACTCACACCCCTTCTCTCAAAAGTTTTCTAAGCCATAATGCTTTAGTCACTCCTTTTTCTATTCCTCAAAACTCAGTTTTAGCACTTGATATAGCAACCATTTTCTGTTTTTTACTTTTGCATGTCACCAGATTCCCTCCCACTAGGACAAAATACCCTGATGTAGATTTTTTGTTGTCTTTGTCTCCTGTCTAATCAGCATTTGTATATATTTTCATATCAAGTGACCATTTTTTCTAAACCCAACTCCTCTTCCTAGTGTACCTTTAAGATACCTTAATATTCTATACATTGCTTCCATATGCTGCACTTGAGGATTATGCATGAATCTACTCACAACCCCAACTACATAAGCAATATCTGGACGAGTATGGGCTAGATAAATCAATTTACCCATAAGCCTCTGGTATTGTGCCTAATCTATTAGTTTAGCATTTTCAGCTATATGCAGTCCATGGTTTACTGTGATAGGTGTTTCTAAAAGCTTACAGTCTATCATATTAGCTTTTGCTAACGGATAAAGAATGTATTTCTATTGAGAAATGAAAATTCCCTCATTATTCCTCGAGACTTTAATCTCGAGGAAGTATTTAAGCTGTCCAAGATCCTTCATTTCAAATTCTCAAAACAGTCTCTCTTTTAGTAACCTGATTTCTACTGTATCATCTCTAGTGATAATTATATCGTCAACATATATGATAAGACAAGTTGTCAAATCACCATTTCCCTTAAGGAAGAGTGTATGATCCGAGTTACTTTTTTTATACCCAAACTTCCTCATTGCTGATGTGAACCTACCGAACCAGGCTCTTGGTGGCTGCTTGAGAACATACAACGCCTTCTTCAATTTGAATCCTTCTCCCTCACTGAAACCATCAGAAAATCCTAGAGGAGCTTCTATGTATACTTTTTCACTAATTTCTCCATGTAAATGCATTCTTGACATCAGACTGATATAGGGGCCATTCTTTGTTTGCAGCAATTGAAAACAAAACTCTAATTGTGTCAATTTTTGCCACAAGGGAGAAGGTCTCTGAAAAGTCTATCCTGTACACCTGAGTGTCTTTGGCTACAAGCATCACTTTGTATCTCTCGATGCTCCCATCTGCTTTATACTTGACAGTGAATACCCAACGACATCCTATTGTCTTCTTCCCTTTAGGAATGGTACATCTAATTCATGTCCCATTCTTAGTTTTTCTCCATTTTTTACTTCGCAGGGCCTCATCTACTTTTGCTGGAATTTTTTCTGTATAGATAGCTGTATTTGATAAGCCACTATTTCCATGACTCATAGGGTATCTTGACCTTAGTGCCTCATAATCCACTATTCCCTCCTGAGTACTACTACTCTCTTGCATAATCTCCTTAGTAGTTATACTGTTAGAATTTAATAAGTGATCAGGAGAACTTACCTCATTCTCAAGATTCTCAAACAGAGTAGGCACTAGGTCTAGTGTTGGCAGTGAGGACTGTACTACCTGATTTACTATAGGAGAAGACCAAATTAACCAACTTAGATTATCTCTTTCTTTCTCCCTCTGAGATATATGTTGGAAATAAAAGTACACTTCTTTTGCAAACTCACAATCCATAGAAGTATACAAGTGGTCTTCAACCGGGTCATAACACTTGTATCCTTTCTGAGATACTCCATAACCAACAAAAACACATTTAGTAGCCCTGGATTCTAGTTTATGTCGATTCCGTTTTGGAAGATGAACATACACCACACATCCAAAAAATTTGGGGGGTAAGGAGTGAAAGGATGAAGCAAGTACAAGAGAACACGGGACATCTAATGGGGTTTCATATTTTAGTGGTTTTATAGGAAGTCGATTAGTGAGGTAATTTGTCGTTACTATAGCTTCAGACCAGAAATGGTTTGGAACACATGATTCTATCCTCATGGCTCGAGTTATATTTAATAGGGTACGGGTTTTCCTTTCAGCAACACCATTCTGTTGGGGAGTATCTAGACAGGTAGTTTGATAGATAATACAATGGGTATGAAAAAATGCACTAATATTATGGTTAACGTATTCTCTTCCATTATCAGATTGGACTATACTAATTTTAGTCTGGTATTGTGTAAGGATCATTTGATAAAATGTTACAAATATATCATAAACCTCAAATTTTTATTGCATGATATAAATCCAACTCATTCGGGTACAATCATCAATAAAAAGAACATAATATGAAAAGTTATGTTTTCCAATTACTGGGGCAGGTCCCCATACATCAGAATGTACTAGATAAAAGGGTTTATTTGATCTACTCATGCTACTAGAATAGTTGTGTTTGTGACTTTTAGACAAATAACAAGCTTTGCAGTTTAGATTTAATTTTGACCCGGCTAAGAAAGGAAAAAGATGTTCTAAATACCCTACTAAGGGATGACCCAAACGTCGATGCCATAGTCGTAATTGTGCTGCTACTGAGTGACTCACAAATGCTCCCCCCTGGTTGAGTCAACTCCTTCATATAATACAATCCATCTTTCTCAACACCACGCCCAATGGTTTTCCCTATCCGAGTATCCTGCACAGTACAGCAACTATAATCTATTAGAACTATACAACTTAATTCTTTTGTCAGTTAGCTGAGGGATAGTAATTTATATGATAAAGCTGGAATATAAAGACAATTAGTAAGTGTCATATCAGCTCTAGTTTTGACTATTCCAACTCCAATGACTTCCATGCAATTACCATTTGTTGTCTAAATCAAAGTTTTTTTTGTGAGGAAATAGGTTTCACAAAATTATTCAAATCATAAGTCATTGTATGGGTTGCACCACAGTAAAAAATCCACTGGCTCTTGGACTTGACTTAGTACGTAACTCCCGTATTTTTGACAATATTTTTTCCAGGTTTTTTTGTTGACATTGAGTGAGTCAATGACGGATGTCCCAAGATTCCTTTGGAAGACACGAGGCACTCCTCACCCAATTTTGGGCTTGGTTTGCCTTTGGGAAAGGCTTCAATATGTGGGTTATAAAAGGTACCCTTAGGGTTTTCCCTTAACCCTACAAAAACTTGGTGCCTCTCCTCCCTTTCTTGGCTTCCTCCTTTGAGCTTAGGGGTTTGTTCTCTTAACCCTAAAAAATCTTGGTGCTCTCCTCCCTTTCTTGGCTGCCTCCTTCGAGCTTAGGGTTTTGTTCTCTTAACCCTAAAAAACCTCAGTGTCTCTCCTCCCTTTCTTGGCTGCCTCCTTCGATCCTCTCTGTTTTTAACCCTAGAAACCCACAACCCCAATGTCTCTTACCTTTACTCTCTCCTTCGTTGCTTCGTCCTTCAACCGGTTCCTTCTCCTGGGTTCCCTTCTTTGCCTCCCCTTTCATGGTGGCTGCGCTTCCTCTTTTCTTGGATTCTTCACCGGTACTCCGCTGTTGTCCCTTTCTCTTACCTTCTTGCCACCATTCTGGGTAGCCAATCAACCGGAAGCATCCCTCCTTTGTATGACGTGTACCACCACAATGGTACACTTGAGGTTTGCTTTATCACCGTAGCGCCAGGATGTTGTGCCTCTTGACTGGCCTTGGGTGGCGAGCCCACTCCTTATTTCGTAAATCTCCGGTTTAGGTGATTGAGGTAAGGTTTCTCCCATTATTTCTCGTCTCACCATCTCTCTACGAATGGTACTATATGCCACTTCCACTGTTGGAAGTGGATCTTGATTTACTAGTTCCTTGCGATCCTTGTCTAGTGACTCATCGAGTCTTGCCATGAACTAGTATAGTTTGTTTTGCTAGGTTAATTTGTTAAATGTTGTAATATCATTTGGGCATGTCATTGATAGGTAATCTTCTTTAAATTTTCTTCCAAAGTGTAACTAATTTTCCATAGTACACTTCAATGGGTTATTGGCCTTGTTTGATTGTGTTTGCCCTCGTGGTTAGGTCGTATACCTGCAGCCCATTTCTCCCACTACTGTATATAGCCTCGATGCCTTGCCATAAATCCCAAGCTGACGGAAAATCAAAGAATTGGTTTACAAATTCCGGTTCGATATTTTCCACAATCCAGGACTTAACTATTGTATCCTTTTGGTTCCATTGATTATGCTCATAGGTGTCAGTAGAGGGGGGCATGGATGTGATATGAGTGAGTCTCCCCCTCCCTTCGATCGCCATGAGAATTAATCTAGACCATTTTTCATAGTTTCTGTCGTTGAGTTTCTCTAATACTTGGAATCATGAACCGTGGCAATCTTGGCTCCTGTTACAATTTAATTTTTCTATGATTTGCAACAGCTGAACCATAATGACATGGTCTTCATTGGGGTTCTTTGGTGGTTTGTCATCCATTACTTCTGGTTTGGTGTTTCAGGTAAGTTGAAAGTTTGGTAAATGATGATACTTAGCCGAACAAACACCTTTACAGTGCCTTGCTCTGATACCAAGTTAACTAGAAATAATTGTATTTAATATAATTTTTCATATATTCAATTATTTACGTATACAATGCTATTTATATTGTTGTATACTATAAGTATCATACTTTGATTTAGGAACAAACTCTCAATCAAGTCTTTCTTATTTTCTGTAATCATAATCTATCTTTTCTATATTTAATCTAATATTTATCTTATCTTATGCTAATATGTCTTTATTCTATTTTCTCACACTTTCAGCTCAGATTGAACTTGCAGTTGGCCTTGTTATTGAAGGAATGTCCTCAACAGGTATAACAAATTAGATATATTTAGGATGAATTATAGAGATAATGAAATTCGGTTATTTTAGATAATTATAGTGTTTTACTATAAACCAACTATAATATGTATACTAATTAGATTAGTATACTACTAACTGTAACTGAGTCCTATGAGGTCACACAAATAAGTAGTGATTGGATAAATCTCAGATACTTATGTGAGAGTTGTAAGTTGATCAAATTGGGTAATTGAGTCACTTCGAGTTACTTGATTATCATATATATATATATATATATATATATATATATAGATATATGAGGTTGAAATATTTGATCAATTCTTCTTCAATACTAGCTTTTGCTTTTTCTCACATAACCTAAAAACCCTAAAAAGCAATCAAGAACCATTCTTGATTCCGTACTAGTATACGTGGGTAATCCAATCTTGCTTGTGGACCAATACTAGAGGAACGGAATCTGACGTTCTAAATTCTCCGTAAAACGTGCCCTTTTGCTTCGAGGAATTCACGCATCAAGGGTATGTTATATTGTTCTATTAATTCATATTATTATATGCATGAGATCCTATTTTAGATGATAAGAAATTGTTTCTTGAAATTCCGCTAATCGCATCTAAGTTCCCATAGTGGTATCAGAGCCTCTTGCATATTTTAGTATGATTGCGTATAAAATTGCATGATTAAAATTGGTTTTTAATCAGTTGGAATTAATCAATAGGTTGTACGCATTAAAAAGGAAATGGTTCCTTTTATCCTTCGTGCTCTTCGCAACCCACAAACCCCATATTCGAATTTAATCACCATGAAATTATGAATTTCGGAGTAATTAAGGTTTCGATTCTTCTTCCTTATGTTTGAATTGCATGAATTCACAATTCAATTGAATTTTATCTTGATTTTCGACCTATACATGCCCAAATACATTCGAAAATTTCCAAACCCTAAAATTAGCCTCAATTCGATTAAATTCCATGAAATTTGAGAAATTTCAGAATTAATCTATCCCCAAAAGCAATTATATGATAATTGAACATCATGCTTTGTCTATCTACCAAATTCGAATAATAATTGTTCGAATTTAAACCCCAAACTCGTGATTTGTTTACGCAATTTGGGGGGATCATGGTGGCTGTGTCTTCACCACCGTGGTCGGCCGTAGATGGGGATTAGTGGGTTTGGTTCGCCGGTCGCTGGCGAGCAGGAGGGTGGGTTCCTTTTTCGGTGGGCTGCCAGTAATCGTTGCCGGCGTGAAGAAGAAGAGGGATGGGTGTTGCGTGTGGCTGCTGTAAAGGTTGTTGGATGCGTAAGGCTGATAATTACAAAAATACAAACGATACGCAGATCGTAATTAGGATGGTCCAAGATCCAAGGAGTAAAGGTCCAAGATAATCAAGGATGGTGATCCATGATAATTTAAGGACGAAACTCATGAAGAGTAGTCTTTAGAGTTTAGGGGCCATACTAGGATCACAAATTTTATTGCATTTTATTATGCTTATTTAAATTTACGCATGTTGCTCTTATTTATTGTATATGTTCACTAATAAATAAACCAACATAGTAAATTAGGTCCATAAAAGAAACATTGAGATATGTTTTTCCCAAACAGACACTATTAAGCCCTAGATCATAAGTAATAGTTTCTGCCAAAGCAGGGTATTACATATAATCTTGGGAAAATAGGGTAATATTTATGAAATTTACATGTCACTGCTTGGTTTTTCTCAACAAGATTATCAAAAGACAAAGTTTTGGGTCTTGAAACATAGAGATGGAAACAAAATTTGTTATCTATCTACCAAGAATTATATGAGATATAATTAGTAAAGGTTGTTTACTTACCGATAAAACATCAGATTTTATATATAGGGCCAAAGTCCGCTTATAATTTCTTGTTCTAAAGGATCTTGGAATTCACGTTTAATAGTTTGGGACAAACTTTAAATGTGATAAGTAGCCTTGAATTGTTCATATATTGTATGCTACTAATGATAAACATATTATTAAATTTTGATATATTTCTATTGTAGATATCATGTCTAGCAACAACAACAGTCCTAATTTACGTTCATATCTTGAGAAGGATAAATTGAACAACACTAACTTCCTAGATTGGAAACGGAACCTAAGAATTGTTCTTAGGGCCGAAGGAAGAGAGGATGTCCTTGACACCCCTATCCCAGTTCTGACAGCCACAGCATCAGATGCTGAAAAGGCTAGGCAAAAGGTTGTTAAAGATAAATCAGTGTTTGTCACATGTCTCATGCTAGCTTCCATGGAACCAAACCTTCAAAAGAAGTTTGATGGTATGAATGCTCATAGCATTACCCAGCAACTGAAAAAGATGTTTCAGAAACAAGCAAGGGTAGAGAGATACGAGACTCATAGAGAGTTGCTCCGATGTGTGCAAAAGGTCGATAAACCAGTGGGAGACCATGTTTTCAAAATGATGGAATTGTTCCAGAAAATGTCTAAACTGGGAATGACCTATACTAATGACATGGCCACTAACATAATCATGATGTCATTGCATGATGGATTTCAGCAAATTAGGCAAAACTTTAACATGCACAATAAAGTGCAAACCTTAGAAGAACTGCATGGAATGCTTGTCACTGCTGAGATGGACATCCCAAAACCAAAGAAAGAAATTCTTATGGTACAAAAAAGCAAGGGGTTCAAAAGGAAATGGAAGGGCAATAAGACTGTCAAAGGAAAGGGCAAGCAAGTTGCTCGATTTGAGACATCTATTAAGCCCAAGGGCGATCCAAAAGCGGATGCCAAATGTTTCTATTGTGATGGAATAGGGCATTGGAAGAGAAACTGCCCTAAGTATTTGGAAGATAAGAAGACAAGCTCTTCAGGTATCTTTGTTATAGAAGTTAATTTAACAACTTCTACTTCTTGGGTATTAGATACCGGTTGTGGTACTCACATTGTTTCGGATGTGCAGGGATTAAAAAGAAGTAGAAAGCTTGCTAAAGGAGAGGTAGAACTGCGTGTTGGAAATGGAGCAAGAGTTGCTGCTTTAGCAGTTGGAACATACAGTCTACCTTTACCTTCTGGATTAGTTTTAGAATTAAATAATTGTTATTTTGTTCCTTCTATTACTAAAAACATCATTTTAGTTTCCGTGTTAGACACCGAAGGCTTTAGTTTTGAAATAAAGAACAAGAGTTGTTCGATTTATTTTAAAGTGATGTTTTATGCTAGTGCTAAATTAATGAATGTCTTGTATGTATTAGATTTTGACAAACATATCTATAATGTAGACTGCAAGAAAAACAAATTAAGCGATTCGAACCCTGCTTATTTATGCCATTGTCGTTTAGGGCACATCAACCCAAAGCGTATTCAGAAATTGCAAAAAGATGGCATTTTGACATCGTTTGATTATGAATCATACGATATATGTGAAGGGTGTTTGATGGGTAAAATGACTAAGTCACCTTTTAAAGGAAAAGGTGAAAAAGCAAGTGATCTTTTGGGACTCATACATACATATGTATGTGGACCGATGAGCACGATGGCCAGGGGAGGGTTTAGTTACTTTATAACTTTTACTGATGATCTAAGTAGATTTGGATATGTCTACATAATAGAGCATAAGTCTAAATCATTTGAAAAGTTCAAGCAATTTCAGAATGAAGTACAGAATCAACTTGGCAAAACAATAAAAGCACTATGATCAGATCGTGGTGGAGAATATTTAAGCCAAGAATTTGATGATCATCTAAAGGGGTGTGTAAAACTTTCTCAACTAACTCCACTAGGAACACCTCAATTAAATGGTGTATTTTTAAAGGAGGAATCGCACCTTACTTGACATGGTTCGGTCAATGATGAGTCTTGCAGATCTTCCACTATCCTTTTGGGGACATGCCCTCGAAACTGCTGTTTTTACACTAATCAGGACTCCGTCAAAGGCAGTATAAAGGACACCATATGAGTTATGGACAGGAAGAGTTCCAAAATTATCTTTTCTACGAATTTGGGGTTGTGAAGCTTATGTAAAACGATTACTCTCAGATAAGCTGTCTCCCAAATCCGACAAATGTTTCTTCATAGGTTATCCTAAAGAAACAAAGGGCTACTACTTTTACAATCGAAATGCAAACAAAGTGTTTGTTGCTCAAGATGGTGTATTTCTGGAAAAGGATTGTATTTCCAGAAAGACAAGTGGGAGTAGTATCAATCTCGAAGAAATTCGAGAGGAGCAACAAATGGATGTGGATAAAACCACGTCAGAGACACAATCACATTGTTATTTCTTATCGATTAGGCCATTAGTAAATGAGGAAGAGCTAATGCTTCAAACGCATGATCCTCTCCTCACTTCTAACAATGTGATGGAGGAAATGCAGTCAACGCAAGAACCTCCTATTGACCCACTCGAATCAAATTCGAGTGAAAATTCTCAAATCGTTGAGAAGGAAATATCTCCTGTTGTTGCCCCTCGTAGATCTAGTAGACCAAGAAATCCACCGAAATGATTTGTGGACTTCTTGTTAACTGAAAGTTATGAAATAATGATTTTAAAACATGAGGAACCTACTAGCTACAAAAGTGCCTTGGCGAGTCAAGACTCTGAAAAATGGCTTGAAGCCATGAAATCTGAAATAGAATCTATGTCTGTAAATCAAGTATGGGACTTGGTTAATTTGCCTGATGGGAGTACACATATTGGTTGCAAATGGATTTTCAAATTGAAAACAGATAAGGATGGAAACATTGATTTTTTAAAGCTATATTGGTTGCAAAAGGTTTTAGGTAGATTCATGGTATTGACTATGATGAAACCTTTTCACCAGTTGCGATGCTTAAATCCATTTGGATAATCCTAGCGATTGCTGCATTCTTTGATTATGAAATTTGGCAAATGGATGTCAAGACCGCTTTCTTGAATGGGTTCTTGAAAGAGGATGTGTATATGACACAGCCTGAGGGTTTTGTGGATCCAGAGAATCCTAGCAAGGTGTGTAAGCTTAAAAAGTCTATTTATGGACTGAAGCAAGCATCTCAGAGTTGGAATCTTCGATTTGATGAGGCTATCAAACAGTTTGGTTTTCTCAAAAATGAAGAAGAATCTTGTGTATACAAGAAGTTTAGTGGGAGTAGCATTGTCTTCTTGGTCTTATATGTAGATGACATATTACTCATAGGAAACGACATTCCCATGCTTGACTCTGTCAAAGAATGGCTGAAAAATTGTTTCTCTATGAAAGACCTTGGAGAGGCTGAGTACATTTTGGGGATCAAGATCAATAGAGATAGATCTAAACGATTAATTGGACTTAGTCAGAGAACTTATATTGATCAGGTTCTTACTAGGTTCAATATGGAAAATTCGAAAAGAGGTTTCCTTCCCATGCAACATGGTTTGTCGCTAAGCAAGACTCAATGTCCTTCAAACATTGATGAGATTAGGCGAATAAGTAATGTACCTTATGCTTCGGCTATAGGGTTCATTATGTATGCCATGATTTATACTCGACCGGATGTTTCATATGCTTTGAGTATGTGTAGCAGATACCAATCGAATCCAGGCGACGCGCACTGGAATGCAGCTAAGAATATCCTTAAATACTTGAGAAGAACTAAGGATCATTTCTTAGTGTATGGAGGTGAAACTGAATTGGCTGTGGAAGGTTACACGGATGCGAGCTTCCAAACAGACAAGGATGATTTTCGATCTTAATCTGGGTTCATCTTTTGTCTAAATGGAGGGGCAGTGAGCTGGAAGAGTTCAAAGCAAAGCACCATAGCTGATTCTACAACAGAGGCTGAGTACATTGCTGCAGCTGATGCATCAAAGGAAGCAGTTTGGATGAAGAATTTCATTTTTGAACTAGGAGTAGTACCTAGTATTGGAAATGGTATTGTCTTACATTGTGACAATAATGGTGCCATTTCCCAGAGCAAGGAACCAAGATCGCATCAAAAGTCCAAGCATGTACTTAGAAAGTTTCACATCATTCGAGAGATAGTAGAAAGGAAGGATGTGGTTGTTTGCAAGATTCACACGGACGATAATATCGCTGACCCATTAACTAAACCATTGCCTCAACCCAAGCATGAAAGTCATACTAGGGGTTTAGGGCTTAAGCATATTAGAGAGAGGCTTTAGTTGTGTACTATTTTATTTCAAAATTAGTCACAGACATAAAACACTTAGATATGTATGTTTATGTTTATCAATAAAGTTTTATTCTTATTTAAATATGGTTTGGATTTAGATAAAATGTCCAAAGTATTGTATAACTCTCGATAGGCTTGTCAAATGCGTGATTTGATGAATGAAACCCTATTAAGTAAACCGAGATTATAAAATACTGTTAGTCCCTGGTCCGAATCATTAACTTGGACATAAATGATTCATTCAAGGACTAGTATGTAAGTTGATTGATAGCGCAGTTTCATGGGCTATGGGGACATGGAGATGTCTAGTCATTTACATGAATATATATATGGATATATATTGGATATACCTACTTGATATTTAAAGGTGCACTCAAGAGGGGGGGGGGGGGGGGGGGGGGGGGGGGGGGGGGGGGTGAATTGAGTGTTAAAAGCCTTGGCCTATTTTTCTTACTTTTTCGATTTGTGGGAGGAACCAGTTGTGCTGGTTCCTATTAGCAGTGGAATGTATGTAAAGCAATAAAGGAAGACACACAATTTAACGAGGTTCAGCCAACTCAAGCCTACGTCCTCCTACCCTATGCTCTTTTATTAATCTACTTCGAAAAAACAAAAAACACAAACACTCAACTGTTTCCCTACTCTGGGAACCAGTTCACCCCACACTCTACTCCGAGTGTGCATTCGACTTACACTCGTAAGCCATTTTGTGTTTGAACTCACAAACACTCTCCCAGCCTTTCAACCCCTCTGTTGAAGGCTCTTTACAGAATCAAACTCTCCTTTGATCTTGCTTCTAAAAGCTAATATGAGAGAAAAATATAAGCTCTAATGATGCTCTTGTATATGACTTAATGAAAGGTTTTTGTGCTTAAGTGTGTATAATGCTCTTTAGACATGAACTCAGTTTTTTGTAAGAGCTCTCACTCAAATTAGGTTGATTTGATGGGTTTATATATGTGATTACAAAAACCCTAGCTTTCCTAAAATCACATAATCTTTTGTGCCGCCATCTTATGTGAGTTTAGGAAAGTATTTATCTTATTTGACTTAATCATATAGATAGAATCAAATAAGGTAAATACTACTAGTTTTTTAGGTAACCAATATATTCTCATCTAATCTACCAGCTGCTTAATATATTTTCCAAAATAATTCTTAGAAAATATTTTTGCAAAATCTTTTCAAAAATACGCAGTTTGATGTTCCATTCAGTAAACCTGGTTCCCTGAATTAAGTATGTTATGAATTCTGTTCCAGCTTTGTACCAGAATTCATACCATGACAAATAACACTTCAAACACTTATATCACCTACTCATATAAGTCATACTACGGAGCATATTACATGAAAGACTAGATTAACAGTAAAGTACAAATGTTCTTCTTTTCATGTAATCTACAAGACTTGAATCTTCCTTGGATGGTTTATCTTGAGCAAAGTATCTTTCTTCGAATGTCTTCGAAAGGCTTCTATGTTCCAAGTCTTGGAATCAGCTTAACTACTGCACATATAACATGGTTAATATGCAATAGATAATATATGACTGCTTTACAGCATAGCAGTTAAGGAGACAGTTCCAACTGCTTGTGACCTGTTTCCTGTAACTGTTTGTCATCATTCAAAACATCAAAACTTAAGGAACTCAACAAATTCCCCCTTTTTGATGATGACAAACTAATTGAAGTTCCTGCAATCCACGCACATTAAAAACATAAAAACTTTAATAAAGTACTCAACTAGGATTGAGTACATCCAACAAACTTTAAGACTAAAAACGGACACACACTAAATGATTCTCCTAAGTTAACTTGGCTCGACTCTTATTTGACTTAATCTAAAAATCCTAAAAGGCTAAGAAGATCCTAGGCTTAAACTTCAACTCTTTTCCCCCTTTTGGCATCATTAAAAAGTATACTCAAGTAAAAATAAGATGCACAAATTATTAAATGTACTCATCCATGCAGTGGCATCAACCACTATTCAAGTTAAATGCTACAAAAATAGATTAGTCAAACTAGGCATGTCATAGCAGAAATAAAAATCGTTCAAAACAAACACCAAACAAAGGTCAACAAATTAGAGACCCCAACTCCATATCAAAAGAACAGTTCATGGAGTGGGAGGAAGCAAACCAACATAATCAGTCATAAGAGATAGGGTAGGCAAATAAAAACAGAAAACAGAATCAATCTTCATCATTCTCATCCTCCTCTTCTCCTTCAGCATCCTGGTCTCCATCATCAGCTGGTTACTCATCTTCGTCTCCTTCTCAGCATCATGCATCTCTTCTTCAGGGGGAGACTTTGGAGCAGCAGCACTCGTACCAGGTGCTTCTTGATCATGAGATCCAGCAAGCTTCTTTTCCAGATTGTCAAACCTAGAACCAATAGAAGAGGATAATTCTTTGACCAGACCAATGATGTTTTTAAGCAAAGTCTCCTGGTCCTCCAACCTTTTCAGAACTAGAGCCTGACCTACTGGCTCCTCTACTCTCTTTTTCTTCTTTGTTGGAGATCTCACTTCCTCCACTGGTTCCTCTATCTTGAACAGCAGCTGATCCCCACTTATATCTAAACCCTTCTGCTTTAAGATGGCCTTGGTAAACACTGTAACTGGGACAGTGGAACCACTCAAGGGTACATTGTTAGATTTGAGCAGGTGGGTTATAAAAGATCCATAAGGCAAGGAGTGATGAGATGACCCATAACAGTTCATTATATGGGCCAACATTAATGCAGGAAGATTGATTTTCACCTATTTCATCATCAGATACATCAATACCATTTCCATTATTCTCACAGTACCTCTACCCTGAGCCCTCGGTATTAGAACCTTGTTACACAAAGAATGCAGAACCAGCATAACTGGTTCCTTCAAATTAACAGACTTGAGGACCCCTGGCTTTTTGGGCATCTTCCCTCTAAACATAAAAGTATATATCTCCTCTAGTGTGACCCCAACAAGCATAGGCCACCAGTCACCCGAGTACTTATCAAATCCATCTCTCGGTATGCTTAACAAACTTGATAGAGAAGCAACCGATAAACTTACATCAACCCCATTCACACATGAACTTATGGATATATCAGGCATTTGCTTGATATTAACATAAAATTCCCTAACTCCAGACACATTTGCAGCACAAACATCAAACAACATTAACTAACCTTGATAATCAAGCAACTCCTTGAACTCAGATAATGCAGCAATATCAAAATACCCTTTTTCAACACAACACCCAGATAACACTAATCTAGAATTTAAATCAATAGAACCATTAGGAATAGATTCTACAGATTTACCTTTTGAAGCACGAGAGGTTTTAGCAGGCAACCTCTTTCTCTTGGTTCTTTGCACAGAATCAGCAGACTATTCCTCCTGGGTGTCATCAAATATCCTTTTTACAGAAGAACACGTAAAACGACCACTTCTCCTAACCTTTTCATCAGGTGATCCTTCCTTGAACCCAGTAACCTCAACCTCTTCCTCTTCGACACTGTGCTCTTCAGCACTACTAACCTCCATCTCTTGACTCGCAGTTTGCTGAGCTTCTGTCTCTTGTTCCCCCCTAAGATGGTATAGGTTCCTTGATGACAGAGTCATCAGTTTCCGGAGGATGGAAGATAGACTTAGGTTGTTTTGATGAGGGTTTGGTCGATTATGGTGGTGAGGAGGATTTTTGAGGGGAATCGGGGGTTGTGGTAGGAATTTCTGAAGGTGATGAAGCTATATTGGGTTATGAAGGTTCAATTTGGGTTTGTTCTTGTTGAGAGGTTGGTGGAACAACGATGGGGGTTCCTTTTGATTGAGTGGAGTCACTAGCAGACCCCTTTCCTCTTCCTCTCCTAGATGAAGCTATAATCTTTCTTCCCATTGTCAAAGAGAAATTGAGAATGAAGATGATGAACAGTACTCTGATGTTGAGCAGTACGCAAAAGAGAGAAGGAGAATAATGAATGAGAAGTAGTGAAGCTACACAAAGGGTTGGAATATATATATATTTGAAGCACAACAAAAATATGGAAGTTAAAAAAAATGACGGTTAAACAATTTGATAAGTATGACAAGTTTTAAATTTTGAAAAGATAACTATCATTACTTGCCATAAATATCTTAACCATCCTATAAACTAGGCAAGTGATTGATTTGCCATTATCTTTATGGTAAATGACTGAAATAAGATTATTTCCTTCCAAAAGGAAAATATATTATAATAATCTTCCAAAGATATGAGAATATTATTTGGAAGACATATCAGTGCTGATCTGCTATTTCCCTTTCCTGATACTTGAATAGAACCACCTCATCCTGTTTCTGGCAACTTAGTTTAATTTCACCTGTTTCTTGCAACAATGATTTTTAATCCTTTTGGGATCTTAAAACATTTACATAAAACTTGAAGGATTTCGACATAGGTATGTACATATACTATACAAGAGAATACCATTCTAACCAATCATTGAGAGAAATAGATGAAGCCAAAGACTAAAATCTAACTAGACTTAGTAAGATTCTTAAATTACAAAAAGTTTCTCTACACAAGGGTTTTGGGAAGATATCAGCTATTTGATCTTCACTTTTGTAAAACAACACTTCCACTAAACCTTTTTCTACATTATCTCTTAGAAAATGATGTCTAATCTCTATATGTTTGGTTTTGGAATGTTGAACATGATTCTTAGAAATATTAATTGCACTAGTGTTGTCACAAAATATAGGAACACTATTATAAACAACACCAAAATCCTTCAGCTGGTTCCTTACCCACAGTAGCTGGGAACAGCATGAAGCTGCTGCAATATATTCTGCCTCTGCTATGGATAAAGCCACTGAGTTTTGCTTTTTAGAACCCCATGATATTAGACAGGAGCCAAGTAAGTGTGCCATACATGATGTGCTCTTTCTATCAATAAGAAAGCCAGCATAGTCTGCATCAGTGTACCCAATAAGATCAATTGCTCTCCCTTTGGGGTACCACAAGCATAAGTCTGTTGTTCCCACAAGATACCTAAGTATCCTTCTAACAGCCTTCATGTGAGATTCCTTTGGATTACTTTGAAACCTAGCACACAATCCAACAGAGAACATAATATCAAGTCTACTAGCTGTTAGATAGAGAAGAGAACCAATCATTCCTCTATAAAGTGTGGCTTCAACATCTTTTCCCTTTAGCTCATTATCTAATTTTGTGGATGTGAGAATAGGTGTATCATAAGCCTTGCTGTTTTCCATGCCAAATTTCTTCAGCAATTCTTTCAAGTATTTTTGCTGATGTATCATGGTTCCATTCTCCATTTGCTTAATCTGCAATCCTAGAAAGAATCCTAGTTCTCCCATCATGCTCATTTCAAACTCACTCTGCATAAGATTAGCAAACTCATCACATAGTACTTGATTAGTAGCACCAAATAAGATATCATCAACATAAATTTGTACTTTAATCAAGTGGTTCCCCCTGGCTTTGATAAACAGTGTCTTGTCTACTGTTCCCCTCTTGTAATCATTCTCCATCAAGAACTTAGACAATCTTTCATACCGAGCTCTTGGAGCTTGCTTTAATCCATATAGAGCTTTTTCTAACTTGTAAACATGTTGGGGGAAACAACTTGTCTTCAAAACCAGGTGGCTGCTCTACATATACCTCTTTCTTCAAATATCCATTTAGGAAGGCAATCTTTACATCCATCTGAAATAATTTCATATTCATGTGAGCAGCATAAGCAATTAAAATCCTAATTGCCTCTAACCTAGCTACTGGTGCAAAAGTCTCATCATAGTCAATCCCTTCTTGTTGATTGTAACCTTGCACCACTAGCCTAGCTTTGTTTCTGACTATTGTACCTAGGTCATCCAATTTGTTTCTGAAGACCCATTTTGTACCAATAACTGACCTATCCTTTGGTCTAGGTACAAGATGCCAAACCTAGTTCCTATGGAACTAATTTAATTCATCCTGCATTTCTAGAACCCAATCAGGATCAGTCAGTGCCATTTTATAGTCAGTTGGCTCTATATTAGACAGGAAAGAATAAAAAACACAAAAGTTTTGAAAAACATTTCTTCTCGTTTGAACTCCTTTATTAAAATCACTAATGATCTGATCTGGAGGATGAGAAGATTGATATTTGAAGCTTTTAAAAGAGAAATCATTTTGTGCTTCTTCATTTGATTGTGAACCAACATGATCATGAATCTCATCTATTTCTTCGAAACCAGTAAGATTCATATTCACGCTGTTTCCATTTACTTTACTTACCTCAGGTTCAGGGGAGGCATCTTCATTCATTCCTCCTGAACCCCTTACCTGTCTGTCACTTGGGAAACCATTAGGTCTTGGTTCCTCTTCTGAATTCTCGTTGTCCTTATTTTCTTCTCTAGGCTCCTCATTATCATCATTTTGTGGAGTATCACGTGAGCCTAGATCTGCTTGCACTTCATTTAGGGGACCAACATCATGGTTCCCAGTAAACTCCATCAATCCAATCATTTCATCAGGTTGTACCTGTGCAATCTCAGAAGACATGTTAAATTCATCAAAGATGACATGCACACTCTCCTCAACACACAAAGTCCTTTTATTAAGGACTCTATATGCTTTGCTTTGAGGTGAATATCCAAGAAAGATTCCCTCATCACTCTTAGGATCAAATTTATCAAGCTGGTTCTTCCCATTGTTATGAATATAACATTTGCATCCAAATACACGAAAGTATGCAATATTAGGCTTTCGACCTCTAAGGAGTTCATAGGGAGTCTTATTTAACTTTGGTCTAATGAGACCTCTATTTAAAATATAGCAAACAGTGTCCACAGCTTCACCCCAGAAACTCTTAGGGAGACCACTCTCCATGTGCATTGTTCTGGCCATCTCCTCAAGAGTTCTATTCTTTCTTTCAACAACATCATTTTGCTGTGGTGTTCTTGGGGCTGAGAAGTTGTGACTAACTCCCTGTTCCCTACAATAACCAATAAAGTAAGCATTATCAAATTCAGTACCGTGGTCTGATCTTACCAAGACCAGCTTGTGAGAGAGCTTGTTCTCCACTTGCTTCACCAATGCTACCCACCCATCGAAAGTTTCATCTTTTGAATGTAGCATTATTACCCAAGTGTACCTGGAATAATCATTAACCATAACACAGACATATCTATGACCTCTTCGACTTTGTATTCTCATGGGACCACACAAATCAATGTGTACAAGTTTGAAGGGTCTGCTGGTACTCAAAATAGTTTTAGGCTTAAAAGAGATTTTGACCTGTTTCCCCTTAACACATTCTGAACAAACTTTATCTGCCACATAAGTGATGTTAGGAAGTCCTACCACCAAATCACGAGACCTTAATTTGTTCAAAAGTGTTAAGCTAGCATGTCCAAATCTCTTATGCCAAATCCATTGGTTATTATCAGAAACAGCTTTCAAACAAATAGACTTGTCTTGAGGAATTTTATCCAGAAAGGTGATGTAAACATCATGCTTCCTGGTTCCCTCACATACAAGTTCGCCTGTTTGAGAATTAACTATATGACAAAGATTAGCTTGAAACTCAACTCTATTACCTTTATCACATAATTGAGAAATACTCAAGAGATTATGTTATAAGCCCTCAACATAATATACATCATCAATTGCATTTGAATGTGTCTTACCTACCTTACCTAAACCAGTGATGGTTCCCTTGCTGTTATCTCCAAAGGTGACACTTCCACCGTCAAAGGCTACTAGTGAAAGGAATTGACTTTTATCCCCGGACATGTGTCTTGGGCAACCACTGTCCAAATACCAATAGGTATATCCTTTCACTTTAGCCTGCAAGAACAAATCAAACATTAGTTTTAGGAACCCAAACATGTTTGGGTCCCTTTTCAACGACATTAGGCTCTTGTTGGTCTTTTCTTCTCCAGACCCACTTCACATGTTTATTGTTCTTATTCTCACTGTTCTTCTTAGCAGGACACTCATGTATCTTATGCCCATTCATTCCACAATGATAACAAACATGCATTTCTTTAGTCATTACATACTTACCTCTTTTGAATTCTTTAACCCACGTGGTTTCCCTGGGGGACCAGTTAGACCTGGTTCTCTGTCTAGTATATCCAAGACCAACCCTTCCTTTGTAACTTTTAAATGAAATTAAAGAATTCAAAGTTTCCTGTGCATTCAATAATTTTTCAACATGTCTATGACTATCATGAAGTTCTTTCTCTCTGGTTTCAAGATTCTTAATCAACAATTCATTTTTATTTTTTAGAAAATCAAAATCACTTTTTAAGGATTCAAGTTGTAAATTAATTTTCGAAACCATAGGATCAATAGTCATGTCAACAATTACTGATTGCTTATCTTTTTTCAGTTTATGAATCTCAGCATGCAAATCACAAATAGTACCTTCATACTCATCTATTACATCACTAACTTAACACTGGTACCTGTAGGGGAAACGGTGAACTGAACAGCCTTAAGTGAAACAAATTCTTTATGTATTTCTTCCAAGTTGTGAGCCAATATTTCAAAGGCTTTCAACAAGGAAGTTCTACTACAGGAATTTGCTTTACCTATAGCTACTGAAAAATTAAGAGATTCACTAGCAGTTGATAAGTCTCTGGGGAGCCAGGAGGTCAGATCTTCCTCATCATCACTAGGACAGTCAGATTTAGAAGACCTTTCCTTCTCCAGTTCTACCTTACACTTGTCCAATTCAACCTCTAGTTCAGCTACTTGATTTTTCAATTCAATGCAAACTTCTTCTAGGTGATCATAACTAGCAATAGCAATTTCACATTCAACACGTTTTTCTTTAAGTTCTCTTTTGCCAGTTATGTAAGTTTCACCGAGTTTATAGCATTCATCTAATAAAGAGTCAATACATTCAAGCATATTATCTCTATCATATTCATGCATATCTTTCCTAACTTGTTCTAAGTTTACCTTGTGTTCGTGTAGCACATCCTTCTTTGCCATTAAGCATTTTCTGAATGTACTAGTTCCCCCTCTGGTTCCTGAGTCAGTGATGTTTCCCTGAATGTTTGTGAAGGTAGTCAAACAAACATTAGATTTAGGTGATTCCTCATCTTCATCAGACCCTGAATCAGAATCACCCCACATGGATGCTATCATTGCATTTTTGAAGGCCCGTTTATCTCCAGATTTGGATTGTTTGTCCTTCCACTTAGGACAATCTCGAATAAGATGTCCCTTTTCTCCACACTTGAAGCAACCTACATAAGAAGAGTTAGATTTCTTAAAGTTCTTACCTTTGAAATTCTTCCTTTGATCACGAAGAGTTCTTTCAAATCTTTTAGCAAACATACCAATCTCATCTTCTTCTTCTTCTACTGTTCCCTTAAGAGTTGTTCCTCTAGATGGTTCCTTCTCAAACTTAGAATTAATCAGCATTTCATGAGTCATGAGGGAACCAATCAGTTGTTCCAGAGATAGAGTTGTTAAATCCTTTGCCTAATATATTGCTGTTACCTTGGATGTCCATGCATCTGTCAAACTGCGTAAAACTTTTCTCACAAGATCCTCATCAAACAAGTTCTTACCAAGAGATCTAAGATCATTAATTATTGTCATAAATCTACGAAAACAGTCATTAATCTTTTCATTTTTATTCGTAGCAAACAATTTATACTTAGACATAAGTAAATCAATTTTGGACCTTTTTACCTCGCTGGTTCCCTCAAAGGCAAGTTCGAGGGTATCCCAAATCTCTTTTGCATTGCTGCAACCTGAGATCCGGTTTGTTTCAGTCTCACCTATAGCCTGTTGTAGAATTGACATTGCCTTGGCATTCTTCTCCAGCAGTTTGTAATCAGCAGTAACTAGTTCACTATCTTTCTTTGGAATCCTGTTTCCCTCTTCATCTGTCTTGAAAATGATGTTGGGACCATTTTTGACAACTAGCCAACATTCATAATCAATTCCCATGATCACATTCTTGATCCTGTTTTTTCACCAAGCATAGTTGTTACCGTTGAACTTTGGTGTCTTATTGTCGTAGCCCATAGCGTTCAATTCATGAGTACTCATACTTGACTTCTCTAGATGTTACTCTTATGAGAAGCCTAAGCTCTGATACCAATTGAAAGTTTTTGAGCACTCAAGAGGGGGGGGGGGGTGAATTGAGTGTTAAATAGCCTTGGCCTATTTTTCTTACTTTTTCGATCTGTGGGAGGAACCAGTTGTGTTGGTTCCTATTAGCAGCAGAATGTATGTAAAGCAATAAAGGAAGACAGACAAGTTAACGAGGTTCAGCCAACTCAGGCCTACGTCCTCCTACCCTATGCTCTTTTATTAATCTACTTCGAAAAAACAAAGAACACAGACACTCAACTGTTTCCCTACTCTGGGAACCAGTTCACCCCACACTCTACTCCGAGTGTGCACTCGACTTACACTCGTAAGCCCTTTTGTGTTTGAACTCACAAACACTCTCCCAGCCTTTCAACCCCTCTGTTGAAGGCTCTTTACAGAATCAAACTCTCCTTTGATCTTGCTTCTAAAAGCTAATATGAGAGAAAAATATAAGCTCTAATGATGCTCTTGTATATGACTTAATAAAAGGTTTTTGTGCTTAAGTGTGTATAATGCTCTTTAGACATGAACTCAGTTTTTCGTAAGAGCTCTCACTCAAATTACGTTGATTTGATGGGTTTATATATGTGATTACAAAAACACTAGCTTTCCTAAAGTCACATAATCTTTTGTGCCGCCATCTTATGTGAGTTTAGGAAAGTATTTATCTTATTTGACTTAATCATATAGATAGAATCAAATAAGGTAAATACTCCTAGTTTTTTAGGTAACCAATATATTCTCATCTAATCTACCAGCTGCTTAATATATTTTCCAAAATAATTCTTAGAAAATATTTTTGCAAAATCTTTTCAAAAATACGCAGCTTGATGTTCCATTCAGTAAACCTGGTTCCCTGAATTAAGTATGTTATGAATTCTATTTCAGCTTTATACCAGAATTCATACCATGACTTATAACACTTAAAACACTTATATCACCTACTCATATAAGTCATACTACGGAGTACATTACATGAAAGACTAGATTAACAGTAAAGTATAAATATTCTTCTTTTCATGTAATCTACAAGACTTGAATCTTCCTTGGAAGGTTTATCTTAAGCAAAGTATCTTTCTTCGAATGTCTTCGAAAGGCTTCTATGTTCCAAGTCTTAGAATCAGCTTAACTACTGCACATATAACATGGTTAACATGCAATAGATAATATGTGACTGCTTTACAGCATAGCAGTCAAGGAGACAGTTCCAACTGCTTGTGACCTGTTTCCTGTAACTGTTTGTCATCATTCAAAACTTAAGGAACTCAACAATATTCTTCAAAATGTTTTAAGAATTTCATTTATTATATTTAGTGGATTCCTTTGACATGAGTATGACACTATTCTCAGTTAATGATTAGTAACTCTTTGACATTCTCAAACACCGTGCCGTAAAAGGAGGTTATAAAGGGAATGTATTGCTGAAAATTAAGTGGGAGTTTTGGTTGTACAAAATTGAATAAGTCCTCCTAATTATTAGGATTGGTGTCTTGGGCCTCTTGAAGAGTAAGAACTTAAAAATGCATGGCCGTGCTCAAATGGATTAAGAGTTAACCATTTGTTTTGGACAGTTCAAGCTCAGATTTCAAGAAATGATTTGAATATTAGTATAGATGACATGAGATGTGATCATACTATCAAATTTGACATTAAGAGACTTAAGGATCTTATGGTTACACACTTGTTTTCAGACAAGTGGGAGATTGAAGGAATGTCCTCAACAAGTGTAACAAATTAGATATAATTAGGATGAATTATGGAGATAATGAAATTCGGTTATTTTAGATAATTATAGTGTTTTACTAGAAACCAACACTAGTGGAAAAAACACTATATGCTCCGGTTTTTTGGAGGCTTTATGCTCCGATTTAGACCCGAAGTAGATCAAACCGGAGCATATTCAAAAAGACTTTATGCTCCGGTTTGAACCGGAGCATATTTCATACTTTATGCTCCGATCCACTGAAAATCGGAGCATATAATTGGCGTTTTATGCTCCGGTTTTCAGTGGACCGGAGCATAAAGTCTGATTTTTTTTGAAAAATTATAGACTTTATGCTCCGGTCCACTGAAAACCGGGCATAAAACACCCATTATGTGCTCCGGTTTTCAGTGGACCAGAGCATAAAGTCTATAATTTTCCGAAAAAAATCAGACTTTATGCTCCGGTTTTCATTGGACCGGAGCATAAAGTCTGAATTTTTTTTTTATTTTCACAAAATGCTTTTACTGGCTACTAGAACAGTGCAACCTGAAATGCTAATTATAATATGCTTCGGTTTCATTACATAAGCAAATATTATAACAATGCAAGCTCAAAGGCTTTCAATACATATAACAATTACGAATATACAGAGATGACTACAATGTATATATTACAAATATAAATAGGCATTGATTGTATACAAAATCTAACTACGTACTAAATGCAGTTATTGGAAAGGAATCGTGCAAACTTGTCTCGTATTTCTTTGATTTCGTTAATGGTGAAAGGCTCTTCTCTTGATGTGTTGAAAGCCTAAATGTAGCCACCATAATAAAATAAAATTAGATAATCGTTCAATCTCTAATACTTGTTCTTAGTATGTGAATTGAAGGACCTAAGCAAAATAATAAGAAGAACAATAGCATGCTAGTATAAACCTCAGTCAAACATCAAATTAATTAACATCTTAGATGATTGTATAACCAAGGTCAATAGGCCACTGTGTAAATGTATCTAAACATCTAAATGAAATCCATAAAATAATTGAATTTAACGCATAAGTTTTCCAAAAAATTCGGCAGAGTTTCCTCTGTAAAATGAACATTTTCCCAAGTTTTAATCATTTTGACAAAACCTGTCCAACACAATTCAACAATCCCACAATTCAACATGGTACAACAATACAACGCCATACCACATCAATCTTTCGATTGATGCCGTCCATATAATCCCATCCTCCATGTATGGTCGATCATAAACATCTACTACATTATATATGCTAACAAAGTGTATTGGTGACACTATTTTGAGAAACAAAACAAATACATCTTTACTAACAAAGTGTTTGGGTCGATCTTTAAGTAATTAGAGATTCGTCAAATCGACTAGAGATATCAATAATGATAATAACAAATACATTTTAAGGGAAATATCAATAATGATCAAGATAATAAGAATGATAATAACAAATACATCTATGGATGGATAATGTTGAGAATCAAGTTAAGATCAAGATCAAAGGCATCAAATGAGCTTAAGAAGACTACAAGATACCTAAGCAAAATAATAAGAAGAACAACACTAGCATGCTAGTATAAACCTCAGTCAAACATCAAACTAATTAACATCTTAGATGATTGTATAACCATGGTCAATACGCCACTGTGTAAATGTCTCTAAATACCTAAATGAAATCCATAAAAAAATTAAAGTTGACGCATAAGTTTTCCGAAAAATTCGGCAGAGTTTCCTATGTAAAATGAACATTTTCCCAATTTTTAATCATTTTGACAAAACCTATTCAACACAATTCAACAATCCCACAATTCAACATGGTACAATAATACAATGCAACACCACATCAATCTTTCGATTGATGCCGGCTATATAATCCCATCCTCCATGCATGGTCGATCATAAACTTGCCTAATATGTATATATAAACAAATGTAAGTAAAGAAATTAGATATACCTTTTCTACATCATCGACTCCCATCGTAGAAGTGACTAAGTCATACATGAATCTCATCACATAATATCCACAATCTATCCCATTTTGTTGTTGTGCGCACTAAATGGGAATGAAATAAATATTCATGTCAAATCATAGTAAATCAAAGTAAATCAAAGGTTAGGCTACCACAAAACATTGATATTATGTAAAACATATACCTTCACTGATTTCCATTTAGGAAATGTAGCTCTTGAATGTAATCCATAACTTCCATGCAATTTCTTCATTGCACTGCACTCGACAAGTTAAATACAGGCCATATCAATGTGATATTAAAGTTAATAATCAAAATAAGACGCATTTGGTCAACTTAAAGATATATACCTAGTCAGCATGGATTTGATAAGTAAATGTCGAGGTGCTTGTAGACACACATAATCAAATTGATATACTGTGTGAGTCAAAGGACATATGACTAGGAGCAACCAATGTTTACTACAATATGATTTTGAAGTCAATAATGAGAAACATGATAACTTAGATAATGATGGTAAAAGACATATAAATCATGTTGGGATTAAAACATACTCTTCAATATATGGAGCCAAAATAAATTTGTCCCCATCTTTGATTGATTTTATCAAACTTTGTTCAATGTATTCCTTCACCTCGGGTTGGCTTGTCATGCATTGTGTGTCACAAATCTGTTGTGGACATAACCACCCAACTTTCAAAGCAGACTCGCATTCACTCAAATCCTCGTGAAGTGCACTAAAATCATAACAAATAAGATATGTTAGACTTGTCCTTAAACCCAACTATGAAGTGCATAAAATTAAATATATTAGAGTATGTATATTTCACCTCATGAAAACTTGTATTATGGATACATTCAACATTTCTCCTGATAGAAATTCACGAACATCCACTTTGTATACCCATGTTATTGTGTCCTCCATGTAGTGGAACTGTTCTTTTGCCAAATAAACTTGAATTGGCTTGTCATCAGGCACATTGCTAACACATGTATGCAACCACAAACAATCTTTGCTTAGAGATTCAAGCACTTAAATACTCACAAGTGGATCTCCATTTGTTTTTATCATCGGAGTTGACCCCTTTGATGATACCACTCTCTTGTTCTTATGTTTTTCCTCCTCTTCCTTGTCTTTTACTTGCAACCCCTCTTTGGTTGCCTCATCTTTTTTCTTTTTTGAAGCATTATTTATTTTTCGCAAAACCTAAATAGAAATTTAAACTCATTTATTAATTGCAAAAAATAGTTCCGACATTAATAAAATGAAAAAGAAATCTCATAAACTTTACCTCCTCTAAAAACCGAATTCAAGCACATGGCCATGTCACGAAACTACCTTGCGCATCCGACATTTTATTGAGGTTCCATTCTGGCCTTGGAACCGGGAGTGAGAAATCTTCAAATCCATTAACAATAGTCTCTATGGACACACTTAATTGACCACTAGAAACAGTCAACAAATGCACCTTTTGGCCAGTTATTGATGGTTGCGCCCGTCCATATGCAACCTCGATTAACTCATCACCATCGGCCACGCCAAATTGGGGTAGTAACAGACAACAAGGTGTCTCTTCCTAAAAACATTGTTGGACATAATTAACATCACAAGTACGCGTCATCCAATTAACAAATTAAATATATTCAAAGTATTTACCTCTAAAAAAGGCATAGGTGGATCTACAAGAGGTCTCGGTTGGTCTTCAACTCTCTCAACTGGAGTTTTTGGGTCTTGTTGGCTTAATTTGTCCCCATGATTAACATCCAAGAACTCAACAACAAGTAATCCCATTCGCTCCAAGATGGTAGCAAATTTCTTGTTCATCTTCTCCATAACTTGCTCTTCTATCTTAGAAGTTATGGCCTCCAAATCTTGTGGTGTCATTATCTCGGTTGGTTCTTCACTATCACGCAAACGACTCAAGTCTACAAGAGTAAATTCACAAGGGTCATCATTTTTAACACATCTGCGATTGATATCTACCCACTTGCATTTAAAAAGACCAACTGTGAAACTAGAGTAGTCAAGCTCCCATATTTCCTGTACTCTCCCATAGTATAATAACTTGGCATCTACAGGTGAATGATCCTTGGCACTTGCATAAAATGTAGATGATGCCAAAATAGAAACACCACTATTCTGCAAGAAAGAGGACTTCTGATCTTGACCCTCAGTCCAAAAGGTGTACCCATTGACATTATAACCCTCATATTTGTTGACATCTTCGCGAGGACCAAAAGCTAACCACTTCACAGTGTTAGACACATCCCCGAGTTGTTCACATACTACTCGATTATGAAACCAATCAATAAATGTCTTATTATGTAACTACATCAAGGCTCTATCCCCTTTAGAAGGATTTTTGACACGTAATTCCTCATAAATTCAAAAAGGGATGGACTTTTGGAACATGGTGGAAGACATACAAGTGTGCTTGCAGGCACTGGTCTCTAGGAGGTGTGATCAATTTTGAGCCAATTGTTCCCTTTCCCTCAAGTCTCCCTACATGTCGAGAGGTAGGAAGTCCAATAGGCTCTGCACTGGCCATATACTCAGCTATAAAATTACCAATCTCATCGCTCACAGTGCCTTGAATCATACTGGCCTCGGGTTGTGCCGGATTCCTTACTTTGTTTTGTAAAACACCCATATGTCTTTCAAAAGGATAACACCACCTCAAATAAATGGGACCTAAAAGCTTGATTCCACGAACAAGATGGACAATTAGGTGAACCATAATGTCAAAAAATGAAGGTGGAAAATACATCTCAAACTTGCATAAAGTTTCAATCACATCTACTTGAAGGGCATCGAGTTTCAAGGGATCAAGCACTTTACTGCATTTTGTGTTGAAGAACGAACATAGTTCGGTAATAGCATATCTCACATGTTTTGGAAGTATCCCCCGGATTGCAATTGGTAAGAACACTTGCATCATGACATGGCAATCGTGAGATTTCATGCTTCCTAACTTTAACTCACCATTTAGGGACACAAATCTCTTCATGTTAGATGAGTATCCCGATGGAACCTTAATGCCATACAAAGACTCACAAAAGAACCACTTCTCTTCTTTGGACAATGTATAACAAGCTGGAGGTAAATAAATCTTTTCAGCATTTTTACCCATCTTCTTTTCAACACTCTGTTTCTTATCACCTGTCACCTTTTCTTTACCCTTTCCCTTGTTCTTGTCACCTCCTTCCTTGGTTCTATACCTTTTCTTTACCTCCTTAACCTGTGGCCATAACTCTAGGCAAAGCCCCTCGCATTCTAAGTAATCTCGCACGGCCTTCACATCCTTCGTCTTACCTGGAATGTTCATGAGCGTCCCGAGTATTGCATCGCTTACATTTTTCTCTATATGCATAACGTCGAGGCAATGTCTAACCTGTAGATCTCTCCAATATGGAAGCTTCTAAAATATTGACTTTTTCTTCCATAGCCCTTGATAACCGTTCTTTTAGGTCGTTTAACTAAAAGAATAGTTATGCAAACTAAATTTATAAACACCCTAATACTACTACAACTAGTGTAGTGGTAAGTCGGGGATCGAACCACAAGGACAAGGGGCGATAGCTTATAGACTTGATGTAAAGGATTTAAATGGGATTTGAAAAGAATTATACTAATAACAGAAAAACAAAGCAAGAACTAAAACAATGTTATACTATGAAAAGAAAACGGGGACAGATCAGTTCCACCCTAGGAAGGACAATCAAACTATCAATACGCTAAATTAGGAGAAATCAGTCAACAATAAATCATGACACTCAAGATGACGAGAGGAAGTTTGTGACCCTATAAATCACACGAACAACCTATAATCGCCCTCTGTCTCCAAAGGAGTGGCAGCACAAGATTCACATCGAATATCAATCAATCAACTTGAAGACTCCACCTTGATTACTAATGTTTTTATGTTTAATGATGGAAGTTAAAATGCAAAGTCAAATAGAGTTGAAAACATGATGGAAACCAAAATGCATAGAGTTGAAAATGTGTTGGAAGTAATGGAAGCTATATTGCAAAGCTTTATGCATTCTGTCAAAGGACGAGAATAACTCTTGAGCCACGTCTTCAAAAGCTTGAGCCACGTCTTCAAAAGCTTGAGCCACGTCTCAAAACAGTCAGCAAAGTTTAAACACTTTGTCAAAGGATAAGAATATTCTAATTGCCTATCTTGTGTTTTATCCTTTCCCTATTTCACTTATTTTATGCTCTAACCTAACTTATTTATACATGATTTTACTGTCAAAGATATATCTTATTTTCAGCAAATAAGTGATGCTCATATATGTTGAAGATTGTTCAAGTTAATTTTGGTAAATACCAAAATTCAAGCATTGTGGTTATGGAAGACGAAATCTGTTTTGAAGCTTCAAAGTGCAGCAAATAAAGTGGAAATATTCTTGCTGTAATATATTCAATGATATCAATCTTCTACAACCAAAATGAATTATTCTCTACAGCCATATTGGAGGAAATATTGCTGAAAGTATTGAAGGCAAATCAGATTTTCAGCAGCCTATTTTTGAGCCTCCTTTCAACGGCCTGAAATCAAGTTCAGTATATATTCAAAGCTTTGAAGCTGAAGAAAGGCAGAGAGACAACGTAAGACACAAAGAAACAAAAAGAAAAGAGCAGAAGCTTTAATCGTGAATTTCAGTCACAAGCACATCAACAAAGCTTCATTATTTTCTCTCTAGTTCCATAAACTTTTCTTGTATTTAGATTGAGAGAAAATCAAAGTATAATCTCTTGAGCGTTTAAAAGAATTTCTTTTTAGAGAGTGTTATACTAAGAGTATACCCATAATACTCAAACGTATAGAAAAAGAGAGAGTTTTTTTTATTACTAGGATCTGAGATGCTAAAGTGTAGCTGGGGTGCTATGAGTAGAAGATGGGGATTAAGATCTTCTAGGGTGCTTTAGATCTCTAAAGGAAGTAATAAAAGAGCGAGTTAAATCCTAAGGGTTGGACAACCCTAGGCGAAGACGTAGGCAAATTAGTTGCCGAACTTCGTATCAAATCTCCGTGTTTTGTCTCATCTCATTTCTGCCTTCATTGCTTAAGTTTTATGTTTGCTTCGCTCATCAATCAAAGCAGCGAACAGTCAAAGCCTGAGTAAAAGCCTTTGAAACCAATTTCAAGGCTTAGACGTCCAGTTTCAAAGATAAGCCTTAACGCTTATATTCCGCCTTTGAAAGTCAGTTCAAGACCTTGAGATCCTGAACGCGAAAATCGGTTATACTCTATTCACCCCCCCCCCCCCCCCCCTCTAGAGTATAATTAATCATATTCCATCTCCCTATTGATTCTTCAATTGGTATCAGAGCTAGACTCACAAGGAAAAGATTTAATCATCTGTGAGGAAAAATGAATTCAATAGGTGATGGTGGTTTCGCTCAAGGAAGGTCTACTAATCGCCCTCCTCTATTTTGTGGTAATAATTTTGCCCATTGGCGTTCATTGATGCAAATGTTTGTTATTGATCAAGATTTGGAACTCTGGGACATTATCAAGAAAGGTCCTAGGGTGCCAATGAAGACTAATGAAAGCGGCACAATGGTTCCTAAAGAAGATGATGATTTTACGCAATCAGATTTGGAAAGTGTTGCTAAAAACTATCGAGCCATGAACCTTCTCTATTGTGGTTTAGATGCAAATGAATTCAATAGAGTTTCTGCATGCAAAAGTGCTAAAGAGATATGGGATAAATTGGTGGTCACATATGAAGGAACGAGTCAAGTCAAAGAGAGCAAGATAAGCATCTTCCTTCGGCAATATGAGTTGTTCAAAATGACGCCTAATGAAACCGTGAAAGAGATGTTCACAAGATTTAACCAAATAGTGAACAATCTGGATTCTCTTGGTAAGGTATTCACAAATGAAGAAAAGGTGAGAAAGATTCTATGGTGCCTTCCAAAATCAAAGTGGGGTCCGAAGGTAACCGCGATAGAAGAAGCTCAAAATTTGAGAACCTTGCCTTTGGATGATCTTCTTGGAAAATTGATCACACATGAGATGTCTCTTAATGAAGAAGATGGTGACCCAGCATCTCTCAACCAAAAATTTAGCACTCAAAGCAAAGAGAGAAGAAGCTACAATGGACAATGAAGATAGTGATGATAGTGATGATGAAGATCCATTTGCTCTCATCGCTAGAAGTCTTGCCAAGATTCTGAAAATGAAGAAGAATTACTCAAGAGGCAGAGACTATCATTCAAATAAATATAAGGGTAAGTCATCCAACTCAATGAATAAAGTTAATACACTAACATGCTATGAGTGTGGTGAAACAGATCACTTAGTGAAAGATTGCCCTCAACGAAAGAAGAAGCCTTTCCACAAAAAGGATTATAAGAAGAAAGCTATGGTTGCTTCATGGAGTGATTCAGATTCATCTAGTGACTCAGAAGATGAACAAGCAAACCTATGTCTCATGGCTAATCATGATGATGCAAAGAAAGAACATCTTGAGGTAATGGTGAAAAATTTAATCTCAAGTCCAATTGATGTTCTGTCCGAATTCTTGCAAAATATGATTATAAATGAAGAGAGTTTGATTCTTGAATCCAAGATTCTTAAGGAGAAGCTAAACCAACAGGTAAGTATTTCTGAAAGTCTTGCTAAGGAACTAACTGATCTCAAAGCCTCTCAGTCAGCTTTTGAACTCAGGGTTCAAGCCTCGGAGTCATCCTTTGACACCCAGGTCAAGACCTTGAAAACTGAAAACACTGTTTTAAAACGAAAGCTCGCCTCTTTGAGTTATTGTAATGATAACTTGGAGAAGGAAAAGAAGCTACTGGCTGGGAAGTGTAGAGAGCAACATAATTCCTTGGTTAGATTTGCTCATTCCGAATCTACTCTTGAAAAAATGCTAGGTGAGCACCAATCATCCTTGAATAAAAGCAGTCTTGGTTACAACAAAAATTTTCCAAATAAAACCATGACCACGTTTGTAAAAGCAAAGGATAATTGGCGAACACCTACATGTTTTTACTGTTGCAAAAAGGGTCATACTAAGCTAACTTGTCCTTTTCGTAGGAATGACCCTCAAATTCTTAAAAATTCATTTCCTATTGTTCTTCGAGACCAGATCAAGCAAGTATGGGTTCCTAAAAGGACTAGACCACCTAACATGGTCCATCCCGATTATGAATCTAAATTTGCAATTTGGTCTAGTCGAAAGGTTTGATGTTTTGTTCTTTTGTAGGAAATCACCAAGAGCAAAGATTATAAGTGGATTCTAGATAGTGGATGCTCACGGCACATGAGTGGGAAGTCCTCTTTATTTTCAATGATCAAAGAGCAATCTGCTGGAACAATTACACTTGGTGATAAAGGAAAGTGTAGAATAATTGGTATTGGAAAAGTTGGAGATAATGCATCAAACACCATTGATGATGTGTACCTAGTTGAAGGTCTTAAATACAACTTGCTTAGCATCTCTCAATTATGCGATAAAGGTAATAAAGTCATCTTTGATGAAGAAAAATGCGAGGTACAAAGAAAGGTGGACGGTAAAATTATTTTAATTGCTCCTCGTTGCAATAATGTTTATGCTTTTCATACTAACCAAGTTGCAAGTACTAGCTTAAAATGTCTTAAGGCCTTGACCAGCGACTCAAGGCTTTGGCACAGAAGGTTAGGTCATATTAATATGCATACCATGAAGAAGCTTTTCTCAAAGGACTTAGTACGTGGACTTCCAAAGTTAGATTTCAAAGAAAAAGAACTTTGCAAAGCATGTGCAAGAGGTAAACAAACAAAAGGATCCTTCAAAGCCAAAAAGGTTGTAAGTACCTCTCGCCCAATAGAGCTTCTACACATAGATTTATGTGGTCCTATGCGTGTTAAATCACCTAAAGGTAAACAATACATCCTTGTTGTTGTTGATGATTTTTCCCGTTTTACTTGGATTTCATTTTTGCGTGAAAAATCAGAGGCTTTACTAGAGTTTTCAAAAATTTGCAAAGAATTACAAACATTAAAAAACCTACCCATAGTTGCTGTGAGAAGCGATCATGGTAGAGAGTTTGATCAACTAAAGTTTGATAACTTTTGTGCTAAATATGGTATTTCTCACAATTTTTCAGCTCCTAGGACACCTCAACAAAATGGAGTTGTGGAACGAAAGAACCGCACTCTTGAGGATATGTCTAGGACAATGCTTTTGGAAAATGATTTGCCAAAATACTTTTGGGCAGAAGCTGTTAATACAGCAAACTATATTTTAAACCGTTGTTTGATTCGCCCTATTTTAAAGAAAACTCCTTACGAATTGTTTAAAGGTAAAAAGCCTAATATTTCCTATTTCAAACCTTTTGGATGTATGTGCTTTGTTCATAATAATGGCAAAGATAACCTTGGTAAATTTGATGCACGTAGTGATGAAGCAATTCTGTTAGGTTACTCCTTGAATTCTAAAGCTTATAGAGTTTTCAATAAGCGTACTAAAGTTGTTGAAGAAAGTGTACATGTGATCTTTGATGAAACCGAGAACGGTATCTTGAGTGATGGTTTTACAGGTTTAAACTTGAATAAGCATGAAGGATATTCATTTGAGACAGAAGGAGAAGAAAGTTCGTCAGATAATGAAATGGAGAAATCTGCCCAGAATATGCAAGAGCCAATTTTAGACGCAGATGAATTAGATCAAAGCCTTAACCAGCAGCCTCAAGATCTTGAAACTCCATCTCAAAGTCTTGAACAGACGAACAATATTATATCAGAAGTCACTCCAGAGCCTTCAGACCCATCTCAAGGCCTTGAAAGGATACTTCAGGAAACTACATCAGTTCCTTTGATGCTGCCACGAAAGTTCAAATACTCCTCATCTCATCCAACAAACAATATAATTTCGGATCCAAAAGCTGGTATACAAACACGCTCTAATGTTAAAAATTTATGTGCATTTCACGCTTTTGTTTCTCTTGTAGAACCGAAGAATATCAATGAAGCACTTCAAGAGCCCGATTGGATTTTAGCTATGCAAAGTGAGCTAAATGAATTCGAAAGAAATAAAGTGTGGACACTCACACCAAGACCAAAGGATCATTCAATTATTGGAACAAGGTGGGTGTTCAGAAATAAGCTTGATAAAAATGGAAAGATAGTGAGGAACAAAGCAAGATTAGTAGCCCAAGGTTATAATCAAGAAGAAGGGATAGATTATGAAGAGACATTCGCTCCCGTGGCTAGAATGGAGGCTATTCGAATGCTCCTTGCCTTTGCTTCCTTTATGCAAATTAAGTTATTTCAAATGGATGTCAAATGTGCATTCTTGAATGGTTATTTGCAAGAAGAAGTATATGTTGCTCAACCCCCCGGTTTTGAAAATGAGAAATTTCCAAATCATGTTTTTAAACTTGACAAAGCGCTCTATGGTTTGAAACAAGCTCCAAGGGCTTGGTATGAGCGTCTTTCAAAATATCTTTTAGAAAATAATTTCAAAAGAGGGTTGATTGACAAAACTCTTTTTGTGAAAACGAAAGGTAAAGATTTATTAATAGTTCAAGTTTATGTTGATGATATTCTTTTCGGTGCTACTAACGATTCCCTTTGCAAAGAATTTTCTGAGATTATGTGTAGGGAATTTGAGATGAGTTTAATGGGTGAGTTGAACTTCTTCCTTGGATTGCAAGTTAAACAAGAGAAAGGAGGTATATTTATAAATCAAAGCAAATACGCAAGAGATCTCCTTAAGAAGTACAATATGACTCAATCTAAAGAGGCTAAGACTCCTATGAGTTCGTCATTACTTTTAGATTAAGATGAAAATGGTAAGTTAGTAAATCAAAAGGAATATCGAGGTATGATTGGATCTCTTCTCTATCTCACGGCAAGTAGGCCAGATATTATGTTTAGTGTGTGTATGTGTGCTCGTTTTCAAGCTAACCCCAAAGAATCTCATTTGAGTGCAGTTAAGAGGATTTTACGCTATCTCAATGGGACAAAGGATTTCGGTCTTTGGTACCCTTGTAATAGTAACTTTGAACTTGTTGGATATTTAGACGCTGATTTTGCAGGTTATAAAGTAGATAGAAAGAGTACTTCAGGTTGCTGTCAATTCTTGGGATCATCTCTCATTAGTTGGCATTCAAAGAAACAAAATTCGGTGGCACTCTCTACTGCCGAAGCCGAATACATTGCAGCTGGTGCTTGTTGTTCACAAATTTTGTGGATATCTCAACAATTAAGAGACCTTGGGTTAGACTTCAAAGGCATACCTATTAAGTGTGACAACACGAGTGCAATTTCCATAACAAAGAATCCAGTTCAGCACTCTCGCACTAAACATATTGATGTTAGACATCACTTCATACGTGATCATGTGGAGAAAGGAGACGTATCTATATCTTTTATTTCTACTGATTTGCAACTCGCTGACATCTTCACCAAGCCTTTGAGCGAAGAACGATTTAACTTTATTCGTCGTGAGCTTGGAATGTTAAATGGGGAAGCATCCTCGTAGGGGGAGCTATTTCAGTAAGTTGTATATATTTATTTTTGCATGTGTATGTCAAAGTCTTGACACTCTTGTCATTGCCTTGACGTACTGTCACTTTTTAATATTAATATTCGATCAAAATGTTTGGTACTTATCCTATAGATAATTATCAAATATTTATTAAATGATTTTTGAAATGTTTTGGATACAAAAATTGCGGATGGATCTGTTGCTTTTACTTTCAATGTTTTTAAAATCTCATTCCATTCGTTTTAAAAATTCTCATGGCCTTGAAGCTGTTTTCAAAGTTTTTCGCGTATTTTATTTTTAGCTTTCAAAGCCTTGACTGATTGATTTTTTTTTAAGCAACGCCTTTTTGTTTTCATGTCTTTAAAAGTTTTACTATTTTATATCTTTTCGTTATTTTGAACAAATCTTCTTGTGATCCAACATTTATATTTTCCCACCTTGTCGGAAGACAAAAAGGGGGAGAGTATTTATGTATTATCTATTTAAAGGGGAGAATATTTTTTTTATGCATTTTATTCTTTGACGTTTGCATATAATGTTTTGTCTTCCATCAAGGGGGAGATTGAAGACTCCACCTTGATTACTAATGTTTTTATGTTTAATGATGGAAGTCAAAATGCAAAGTCAAATAGAGTTGAAAACATGATGGAAACCAAAATGCATAGAGTTGAAAATGTGTTGGAAGTAATGGAAGCTATATTGCAAAGCTTTATGCATTCTGTCAAAGGACGAGAATAACTCTTGAGCCACGTCTTCAAAAGCTTGAGCCACGTCTTCAAAAGCTTGAGCCACGTCTCAAAACAGTCAGCAAAGTTTAAACACTTTGTCAAAGGATAAGAATATTCTAATTCCCTATCTTGTGTTTTATCCTTTCCCTATTTCACTTATTTTATGCTCTAACCTAACTTATTTATACATGATTTTACTGTCAAAGATATATCTTATTTTCAGCAAATAAGTGATGCTCATATATGTTGAAGATTGTTCAAGTTAATTTTGGTAAATACCAAAATTCAAGCATTGTGGTTATGGAAGACGAAATCTGTTTTGAAGCTTCAAAGTGCAGCAAATAAAGTGGAAATATTCTTGCTGTAATATATTCAATGATATCAATCTTCTACAACCAAAATGAATTATTCTCTACAGCCATATTGTAGGAAATATTGCTGAAAGTATTGAAGGCAAATCAGATTTTCAGCAGCCTATTTTTGAGCCTCCTTTCAACGGCCTGAAATCAAATTCAGTATATATTCAAAGCTTTGAAGTTGAAGAAAGGCAGAGAGACAATGTAAGACACAAAGAAACAAAAAGAAAAGAGCAGAAGCTTTAATCGTGAATTTCAGTCACAAGCACATCAACAAAGCTTCATTATTTTCTCTCTAGTTCCATAAACTTTTCTTGTATTTAGATTGAGAGAAAATCAAAGTATAATCTCTTGAGCGTTTAAAAGAATTTCTTTTTAGAGAGTGTTATACTAAGAGTATACCCATAATACTCAAACGTATAGAAAAAGAGAGAGTTTTTTTTATTACTAGGATCTGAGATGCTAAAGTGTAGCTGGGGTGCTATGGAGTAGAAGATGGGGATTAAGATCTTCTAGGGTGCTTTAGATCTCTAAAGGAAGTAATAAAAGAGCGAGTTAAATCCTAAGGGTTGGACAACCCTAGGCGGAGACATAGGCAAATTAGTTGCCGAACTTCGTATCAAATCTCCGTGTTTTGTCTCATCTCATTTCTGCCTTCATTGCTTAAGTTTTATGTTTGCTTCGCTCATCAATCAAAGCAGCAAACAGTCAAAGCCTGAGTAAAAGCCTTTGAAACCAAATTCAAGGCTTTGACGTCCAGTTTCAAAGATAAGCCTTAACGCTTATATTCCGCCTTTGAAAGTCAGTTCAAGACCTTGAGATCCTGAACGCGAAAATCGGTTATACTCTATTCACCCCCCCTCTAGAGTATAATTAATCATATTCCATCTCCCTATTGATTCTTCACAACTGTTAACAATCTCAAATCCTAACTCTACGCATGAAGAACGAGCCAACCTAGGGTTTCACCAATCAAACCCCTAAGAAGACTACTCACACATAGTAATAATAAAAGACATGATTAAAAGCATGAATAGACTGAATGGAAATGAACAAGAGAACAAAAACTAAGAACTATAACCGAACCAACGACTACTCTATCAAAACTGTAAACGAAACAACGATTATAGCTAGAGGAATGAAATCAAGAAAAACAATACTTGAAAGCATTAAAAGAACTAAAACAGAAAAGAAATAATACCTTGCATAAACGAAATAGTATGAACGAAATAAGAACCGAATCCGAAATACAAAGCTTGAAAACGAGAACAACGAAAGCTGTAAATCTAAACTAATGCATGAAAGAAATGAAAAGCTTTAAAGTGATGTTCTAGGTTGAGGCACAAGAGCTCTCAAAGTAGGCATAAGGTTATGTACAGAGAAAGAGGGTATTTATACCCTAGGGACAAAAGGAGTAAAACCCTAGGAAAAACCCTCGAGCGCCGACTAAAGAAAGAACCAAAATATGCGGGAAAGAAGGCCATTCGGCCGAATGCATAGTGGATTCGGCTGAATGGGTGGCCATTCGGCCGAATGGTGTGGCCATTCGCCCAAAACAGAAGCTTGATGATTTCGCACCCTGTCCACCATTCGGCCGAATGAGTGGAACCATTCGGCCGAATGGGTCTTGATTCGGCCGAATGAGTCTTCATTCGGCTATTCCCGAGAGCTTGATTTATGTGCTTGAATTCCTGTCTTCCATTCGACCGAATGGATGTCAGATTCGGTCGAATCTAAACCTAAACCTTGCTGAACAGTTCCTTTGAAGTGCCTAGTGGCTTCTAGAGTTTATGGAATCTTCGAGAGTGACATGGAATGCATGCCCAAGCTATGATACGCGCATCCACACTCTTGATAGAAGTGTCAAAGCCTCGAACACGTCTCATTTTACCTCGAAATCATCGAGATCACCTGAAATGACCTAAAAGCAGCTCGAGGACAAGATCAAGGTAAAATTGAATGTAACGTGCATAAAACCAATATAAAAGCACGAGACTCGACACTAAAATGAGGTTGTAAACGTGCTCTAAAATGAGCACATCAACTTCCCCCAAGCCAAACCTTTGCTAGTCCCTAGCAAATGAACTAGCAAGGCAACACCGTGAGCAAAACTCATGAAAAGCAAGGTGAGCGGAAAACAGGGCAATGCCAGCCGTGTATGCGCAAAACTCTTCCCTGGCCATGGGTGTGCAAGTACAATGGGCTCAAAAGAGCATAATACCAAGATAAAAGACGTTTTCCACAGACTCAAGATCACTGGAAAGGCTACAACACAGGCCATGCCACCCACTACCTAATGAGGTCACAAGTCCACGCTCCCCATGCTATTTCCCAAAAGATGTGGGAAATTTCTAGTACGCTCGTGTGTTTAATATGGTACGTGTTTCGCTCATAATCATCCGACTTAAGATGAGTCGGGAATTAAACACTCAATCACGGAGAAATCTTAGGGATTGCATCCTATCTACTCTCCAGCATAGAACTTGCTAATCAGGCCAAGTCGAACAGGTTTGGAAACGGTTGCAATATAGGTTGGGATCAAGGTAGGGTAAAATTTAGGGATGTGGCGTTCAAATAGAGGATAGTAAGCAATCCAAGGTAATCAAACCAAGGATGGCTACGACTTCCGAAAACCATGCCACTTCCCAAAATTCTTTGGATACGCATAAATGAGCTCATTACACCAACTTTATTCTCGAATTTTTCTTTTTCTAATTTTTTCTTTTCTTTTTCTTTTTTTCTTTCTTTTTTTGTTTTCTCTTTTTTTTCTTTTTGTTTTCAAGAAAATGTTTCTGAAATAAACTAAGAGTAATGTAAAGAGTCATATCATACGACAACGATTTTTCCAACCAAAATCTTTCACCACAATGCAACGGGCACCACTTCACTGTAATCACTTGACTATCCTCTAGGTAAGAAGAGGGAATATTTGGCTCATGTGGAGTTAGGTGATGTAGCTACGAAGAAAGAGTAAAGGCACAAAATTGGCTTACCCTAAAGCCAATCAATATTCATGGTAGGCAATTTGGCCATGTAGCTGTAACTACAAACGTGTTATCATCCCTGGCCTTTAGAAAAGAAGACTATGCTGGAGGAGAACAGACACAATACTTAGACTCTCTAACTAGCACTTTATAACATAGGACTCATAATGGAGTCCTAGAAGGCTCCATCCTCACTAGGCTAGTCGAAATGTGCCTCAAAAGGTAGTCATCCAAGCCGCAAACCAAGCAGGACCAGATCCCCCAAGTCAGGTGGAAAACAATCAATTATTCGGTCCCAAAACAGACACAAGGCTAGGAAAAGCATGAGTATGCATAAGACCACTATAACGTACACGTCAGGAGCTAGCATGTCAGTTTCACAACTCAAGCACATTAATCTTGATACACCTAGACATGCAAACTAAAAAAAAGGCAATAGTTTCCATAATGCGGATCTTTCAAAGCTTTGAAAACACAAGGACCCTCCCCCAAGCTAGCTCAAGAGCCGTCCTGGCACTTGGGAGAGAAGAAACAAAAGGGAGAAAGATCAGCATTATGGAGGCTGTTGCTATACAAATTAACAAACAAAACAAACACCGGGTTATCTCCCGTAAGTACTTTTGTTTAACATCGGTAAGTTCGACACATTTAGGCACAAATTTATACAGAAAAAGAAAACAAAGAAATTATACCTGCCATAGGAGTGGATTCACTCCTAGCATCACCATCACCTCCAGCGTGGGGAGTCAAAACTCTCCACCGAGCCGCAGTGGCGGAAGTAAGCAATGGAGAACCAGGGTCATCTGGAGGTGGGTTATAATGCGGGGCTCCCCCAAGCCAGGGTGGAGCCATCGGTCTCTTTTTAGATTTTCTTTTTCTAGCCCTTTTCTGTTTACGGGCTGGCTTGTCAGTTCCCTCAGATTTATAACACATCTCTATCGGTGGAGCAATTCCCTTCGCAACCCAAAGATAAGACGTTTTTGCGCGTCTTCCTCATCCGACACCTCAACTGTTATTGGAGCAACAGAGGCACTACACCTCTCGACTTCTTTCGCAGCGTCTTTCTCGACCACCCCAAAGGAACAAATCCGCTCAACCATGGGTTCCATTGAAGACTTAGAAAAGGCAAACACGACCTTTTCTTGGGCTACCCTAACGGTTATAGTTTCTGATTCACAGTCGATCAGGGCACCCAAAGTTTTCAAGGCATCCCTCCCTAAGATGAGAGGAGTATAAGGATCCTCAGCCATATCAAGCACCACGAAGTCACATGGTACTACTATGTTCCCAACTTGGATCGGAAGGTCCTCAAACTCCCCACATGGCACTTTTATACTACGGCCGGCCAGCTGGATTGTTTTCTATGATGGCTTGAGGTCGAAAGTGAGTTTCTTGGCGATGGACATCGGCATTAGGCTAATGGAGGCCCCAAGGTCAGCGAGTGCTCCCTTAGAATTGAGTTTTCCAAGGGTGACTGGAAGCACAAAGGGTCCTCTAGCTTTTTCTTTCTTTGCCCACGTGCCCTGAATGATGGCACTTACTTGCTCTGGCAAACTAATCACTTCGCCCTCTAGCTTTCTCTTGTTCCTTAGGAGGGTTTTCAGATACGTAGCATATTGCGGCATTTGCTCCATGGCCTCTAGGAATGGTATTTTCATTTCAAGCTGCCGCATATGCTCTAGGAATGTAAGAAACTTTTCTTGAAGTTGCTTCTCTACCTTTTTGTAAGGAAAAGGTAGAGGCGGAGCATGTTGACGATCGAGTTTCCTCCTTTCCTGTATCTCCCTCCATCTCTCATCTTCGTCGTTCTTCTTCCCCTCATACCCCTTGATTTTGACATTGTGCCCCTCCTTTTCTTTACCACCCTCAAGGTTCTCCTTGTGCTCATTTTCTCTTAGAAAACCACTACCCTTCGAGGGATCTTCCCCTAAATCTTCTCCACTGGCTACAGCTGGAGAAGAATGTAAGGTTCCAGATCCTAGGAAGATCGCCTTACAGGTGTGATGCTTAGGGTTAGAGTCAGGAGAGTTTTGTGGTGGAGGCTGGGGGGATGGGTTTTGTTGGGGGTGAGAAGGAAATGGAAATGGTGGGGATGGACTAGCCATCTGCGCAAGCTGTGATTCAAACAACTTCTGTTGCGCCTGAAGTTGTTGCATTTGATTCATCAAAGTTTGGTTGATGTGTGAGAGGGTTTGGTTTTGCTGCGCAAGGGAGTTCACTTGGGTGGAAAGGAATTCATTAGTTGGAGGCGGGTTTGGTTGAGGCTGTATAGATGGATAGGGTAGGTTGGTGTTGGGTCTTGGCATTGGAGGGTATGGCCTATTCCCATTCGGCCTAGGAAAACTCCCATTTGCTTGATTGTTGGAATTATACCCCTAGGAGGAGTTTCCTTGGCTAGAATTTGGATTGAAGGTAGGTCTAAAGGGTTGGTTATTGTAAGGACCTTGCTGAGAAAACCCTTGGTTTTGACCACCATATCCTACAGCTGCCACATAGTCGGGATTGTACCCGTATCCATCATAGTTCATGATTGGGGTTCCTTCTTGGTTATACCCCTCGTAGTTAACAGCCGCTATGTGCTCAGAATTTGCACCCCCACAATATGATGTATCATGATTGGTGCCCCCACAGATTCTACATGAAAAGGGCGTCTCTTTAACCGATGATACATTAGAGCTACCTTAGGCGTATTTGAACTTGGACAGCTTCTTATCCATGATAGCCTCGATTTTTGAAGTAATCGTGTCCAAGTTGCTTGAATCCATCCCTCCTCTCGGTAATCTACTACCCCTTGCTCCTCCCCAAGAACTATTTTTAGCAACCTCCTCAATCCTAGCCCTCACTTGATTGCATGGGACTTTCGAAAGTTGGCCACCAACAGCCGAGTCTAGGAGTGCCTTGGTGGAGTCATTTAGACCATCATAAAAGAATGTATTTAGATGGTTCTCCCCGTACTCATGATGGGGGCATGCTCTTATCATTCTCTTAAACCGACACCAAGTGGCACTAAGGTTCTCATCATCCTCTTGAGTGAATGACGCAATTTTCTTACGCCAATCCTGCGTTCGAACTGTGGGATAGAACCTTTCTAGAAACGCTGTCTTTAATTGAGCCCAATTAATGATTGAGTTGGGCTCTAAGCATTTATACCAGTCCCGAGCATCACCAGATAAACTCAAGTGAAATAGATGCATCTGTACATAATCCGGGCTATTGGGGCATGGAGGTATGAGACCGCAAATATCTGAGGATGCCTCCAAGTGTTGGAGAGGGCATTCATTTCTCAAACCGCAAAAAGGGGTCTCTTTCACAATCCGGGTGAATTGAGGATGTATATGATAGGGGTTCGGGGCTATGGGCAACACTACACCTCCTTGAAATTCTTGGGACCCATGTGTCCCAAATTGACCAAAAAGTTGTTGGTGATTTTCGTCCATTGGTGGTGTAGGGTGGTTGGAGGTATTTGGCTGCGATGAGGTTTGGGTTGGAATTCTCCGTTTGCTGCGTTGAACCTCAGGGTCGAATGGTTCTAGTTGTTGATTTGATTGACGTGTGCTATATGGCATGCAAACAATTTAACTATCATTCATACAAAGTTATTAACACTAACTAAACTAATGTTCATATCAAATTATTAACTTTAACATAACTAACACTCATATCAAGTTATTACACATAACTAAACTAATATTCATATTAAGTTATTAACATAAACTAAGCTAACTTTATATCAAGTTACTAACTAAACTAAATTAAATTAACATATAAGATTACGAAATTAGAAGTTTAGACATTATGAATTAACAATATGGCCAAGGTAATTGCTTTCTTATTCTTAATTTACTACTAATAGTATTAATAATTACCTTGGCCAATAGTAGTAAATTAACATACTAATGGCCAGGGTATGTCTTCTAATTATTAATTCATATTGGCCAATAGTAGTAAATTAAGAATAAAAAAGCAATTAATAATGAAAACTAATTAAGATTAAAATAATAATTAAGAAGAAGATTAGTACTAATAACTAAACTAATTATATTTAGGAGTAATTGATAGATTGAGAGAATGAGAGATTAAGAGTGAATCAAGTGAGGATGAGGGATTGAATTGAAGGGTTTTCATATGCAACGACTAGTTAAAGGCTAGTTTTGGCCGAATTTTTTATAGCCAAGCCGTGCTGATAGGTTGAATCGAATTTTTTTTCAAACGACAATAATTGGATTCAGTACAATCCTTTTAGTAAAAGATTGGGCCAAAAATCCAAATTCGTATTCGACCACCCATCTGACGGGCCGAGTCGAATCCGAGCGGGTTTTGATGTGGGCCGGGCCGAAAAGCATGCCAATTCAGTGCAAACGGCCCACTAACCATTACAAAATAACTTTTAGGGCATGTGTGGATTGGGATAATGTATTAGGAGATGAATAAAAGTTAAATTAATAAAAAATAAGGTTAATAAAAGTGGTTTATAAGGGAAATATAGTATTAGTAGTATGATGAAAGGGAAACTAATATCCTCATTTGAGGGGTAATAGATACTCTTCACACTTATAGGGTACTTATTACCACCATAATAAGGGTAATACTCAATCTCTCAATTCTTTCTTCTTTCTCATACCACAACTATAATACCATCTTTTTCACTTCATCCCCTTTGTTACCACCTCTATTTACGTTTACTTTTCATTAGTTTGACTTTTATGACTCCCTTAATCCATCTCCCTCAATCCAAGCATGACCTTATTGACATATAATAACATGTTGCACTAATTTGTTTAAGGCAATTAATCCCTAAAATTACTGTAGACATTCAGAACTTTCCCTTTCCCCTCACTCTCCAGTTCTGGCGCTGTGGCGCATTTATTCCCATTACGACAATGGCCGATAGCAGCTCGTCTTCTCAGAGAAGGGATCCCATTAAATCTTCAGGCACATCTCCTTTACCATCCTTTTTTTTATCCTTCACCTTTCCAATAGCATCTCTATCATTATTGTCTTTTTTGTTGGTATATCATTCATAGTCTTAGGAATTGCAACTTTAATGGGTTGATTAACTTTATCTTGCGGCATACTGTAAAGGCTTTTATATAAATTGACGATGCATATGATTTTTCGAGTTGTTTCATTTTTGAATTGTTTTTATTTCATTTTCCATGTAATTTGAATTTAATCACATGTTTTGATTGCTTAGTTTGGATTCGTACTGTCTTTAGTTTTGTTCTCTCAGGCATTGGCCCAAAATTTCTTTATTATTTCATTACAAATTAAAGCAATGCCCATTATTATTTGTAAGTTATGGTACTCGCACTTGGTTACTCATGTTGGACATATCTTTCAAAGTGTACAACTTGGTTATTTTGTGTAGTCTCTTTATGATTTTGCCCCGAAATGAAGTGCTGATACATTTGATGGTGTATCGAAGATTTGAGTCAGGTGCTTGAGGTGGAATGAGAAGTTGGACTAACATAATTCATCACAAACTAAAGCAAGCCAACTTTTGTTTGTAAGTTGTTACTTGGACTTGGTTACTCATATTGGACCTGAGTATGTTTTTTAGTACCGGTCTAGGCTAATTTGTGAAAAAAATTCCATGAATTTTGGCCCAAAATGAGGTACCCATATAAAGCGTCTGATAGACAAAGTTTTGTTATGTTATTGAGTTAATGAAGTGTACAATGTGTTTCATTTTCCGTTTATATGACTTCTGTCCAAGTTTTGACTTTTGAGTGGCTAGCTTAATTTCTGAGTACTAATGTATGCTGAATGTGTTGTTTTATTGCAGTGGGGAATGTGGCTTCGCAACGAAGACGGCAGAATGCAGTTGCCGTGGCCAAAGAACGGCGGGAAGCACTTGTTAGAACAAAACGGCTTTGCAGGGTGGGAATTGGTGGTGATGATCGTGGTGGTGAGCCTGATACTGAAATGATGCTTGATGAGGAGCAATCAATTCTAGAAGCTCAGACATCCTCAGCTGTGGAGGAATTGAAAGCTGCCATTGCTTATCAGTAAGTCTGTTTTCATGTTGTCTTTTCAGTATTCATTGTGCTTATTATGTATGATAGTTGGATTTGGTGTGAAGCTAGGAGACTGAATCACCAAACAGGTACGGGGAAATTGCAGTGGTTAAGTTGTGTTTTTTGGTTGCACGTAGGATTCTAGGAGAACCCAGTTAAGGAGTTTCCCTCTTTTAGTGGATGATAGGACCTCATGAGAATCTGTAGTACCTGCATTTTGCTAACATAACTAACTACTCAAGACTTTGGTCTCCTGCACCTTTTCTTTTCAATCAAACAACTCATGGTGAAGTCTAATTTTCATGACCATTTAGATTTTCCTTAGTTAATTTATGCCTTTTACTTCATATTGGTGTAAAAGTGGTGGTCATTTAAGTATTTGACAGGTTATTGTCTTTCCCAAAGACATGGTCGGCAAGTTTTAAGCTATTGATTGGACCAACAATTCTATCCTTGGAATTATGTTCCATTTTGAGTGAAAATGCATCCTTACAGCAGTTTAAATTCTTTGTGGGTGTGAGGGGGAGGGGAAGGCATGGCTGATCTATATACTTTTTTAGAGATGCAACTTTACAATAGATATGAAAGTGAACTTAATGATTTAAAATGGGTTCCTGTCTTCCTTTAGAGAACAAGAAAAGGAAAACAGCTAGGATATTCTTCATGCTGGTAGAGGGTTATGGGGTAAACATGACCAGCAGAATTTGACTGTGTATTTGAATATTCTGCTTCATTCTTTCCTCCACTTTTGTTTAGCTTATAATTTGTACATACATTAATGAACTATTTTCCATCAAAATGGTATGTGTTGGTATGAATGTTGATTTGGATTTATTTAGTTACAAATTACTTTTTATTTTGGATAAAACAAAATTATTTTTTTGAAACAATAGAAAGAGTTATGTTATGAAGTATATATCCCTGTACCCAAGATTTGTTGATTTATATCTATGTGTATTGGATATGTTCTATGCTACATTTTAGAAGTGTATGTTACCTTGTCGACAAGGTTGAGATCTAAAGACATACTTCCTCTGTTGTGTTAAATTGCAAAATATTGTTTTCATGGTCTATTGCAGACTTTGTCCTTTACCATCTTTAACTACAAGGAAACATGATAAAAAGTTGATTATTTGAAAGTAAACATTGCAGCAAATCTTACGAGTTATGTTATATGATCATAATTATTTTCCATTTATGTAAATATATTGAAGTTTGTAGAGTTATATCATCAAAGACTATGTTGCAACTTAATAAGAAGTATTTTTTAATGAGGGAGAGGTCTAAAGATATGACAAGGGCACACCATAAATGAGTGTAATTTGCTTACATATGTTTACTTCTTCCTCCATAATCCGCTAGTGAATGATCAATTGGTGTCCCTTGTCTAGTTCTTAAGTTCTTTGTAAAACACTTTTTCTTCTGGCAGGTGTATCCCCATGTTGACTACTTGCTATATCTGGCAAGGGTCATTTGAATTTTGCAAACCAAATTAAACCAAACCGAGTTATGAGTGACATTACCTTTCAAATAGAGAAATGCTTTCTTTTTAGGATAATGCATCAGAATACACTGATTTATTGCTATTATTGTTTTACATCATATTGAGTATCATTTTAAAAAAAAAAAATATATTACGTAAAGACTTTGTTTTAAGAATATTGGCTCACTTTCGTTTTAGTTGTCAAAATTCGCCTACTTCAAAAATTAATTTTAAATCTCTATACTTCGGTAATTTTTTCACAAAGATAGACTTTTGAAGCTTGAAACTGTCTGAAAGTCTGACATTATTACTTAAATTTATGATCTGAATAATCAAAGTGATCTAGAAAACCATAAATAAGTGGTCTCTTATTTTGAAATGGAGGTAGTACAAATGATTAGGCTGACTTTAGTTTTCTGCTTTGGCAAATTAAAAATTCTTTTTTTGTCTTTTTCTTTTTATTGGTTGCATGTTCTGGTTGACGTGGGTCATATGGATATTCATAGTAAGCTGTCTGCAGCAATATGTGTCTTGTATAAGGTCATTCTTGCCCCTTCATATTGGACGGCTGAACATGTTTCTTTTAATGACTAAAATGATTGCTTCTGTGCTCTTGCTGCTTTCATGCATTGTTGAAGAATTTTTTTTTATTTCTATTCTGAATTGTTTGTAATAATTTTGCATTCCATAATCATAGGGGGAAGGGTGTACAGAAGAAGAGGGTCAGTGCCTTGCGTGTGTTAAGACGTTTATTGTCTAAATCAGAGTTTCCCCCTGTAGATATCGCGCTTCAAGCTGGAGCTATACCAGTCCTTGTGCAGTGCCTTTCTTTTGGTTCTCCAGATGAGCAGGTGTGACTGATTTTCGCTTATGATTTGTTGTTTTTTATCTCCTCCCCACTCCTCTGCCTCCACACATACATGCACAAGATCTAGGATAAGATATCTGTATAGAATAGTATGAGCCAATTCTTCTTATTTTTTCTGTTGAAGTCACACTATATCATAGAAATTATTTTGTTTCTAAATTTTTTACTGTTCTCATGTTTTACCCTAGAACTATTATACCTATGCGTGTATGTGAGTGGAACAATCCATTACTGTTTTTTTTTCTCTGATCAAAGAAACATATACCAGCTTAGGCTAGAGATAGGCAGGCTATTAATTAATATTTAGAAATTAGACTTCACTTTTCTGCTATAGTAATACTACTTGAATGAAACTAAGTGCCAACTATCTTAAGGTAGGCTTGTGGTGAAAGCATGGACTTGATGGTCTCAAAATTTCAAATTTAGGCCTATAGAAGTATTTATGCAACTATCTGATTTTAGGACTTGTGTAATGCCTGCTTGGTCTTACTTGAGCATAACACAACTTTCCCAATTGATAAATTAATGTATATTTAGTTGCAAATTGCAAGTGATTGGTTGGAAATTACAAATCATCGGAGCAAACAAAGGGATTTGCTTTGAAAGTTCAAATGCTTCAGTATTTGAATTTTTCGTAATGATCAATGAGTTTAAGATATGGATTACAGAAAGTTTTTCAGTTCTCTATGACTGTTAAACTGCACTTGTCAGTTCAATTGGTCAAGGGAATAGTTCCTTAATAGACATCTCCTAGACACTTCAAACATCTTGATCAATGTGTTGGTAACTGATAACATGTAAAGGAAGAGAAAAAGAAAAGAAAGTAAGCAATATTTTCTCGTAAATGGGATTGATATCATATTTTGAACAAGAGACTCACAATTCACAAATCCACCCCAAATGTATACACATAGACTTCCAATGTTTATAATTCATACAAATCGTTTTTAACTATTAGGACTATGTTATGTTAATGACGTTCTAGCACGTGTGTCCACTTTTAGGATAGCATTAACTTCGATCCGATGTGGACGCTCATACTTGTGTCTAAGTAACATAGGTCATGATACTGCAAATGGTATATTGCAGACGTGCATTGCTTCTATCCAGTTTGCATGGTCCAGTTCCTAGGACATAGTTTTTGGATTTTTTGAGTATTTAGTTAATCTTTGTCCCTTCTTTGTTTTCTTCTGCAGCAAGGTAAGATTCCATTTCCATATAAAGATTTTTTTAGTACTGGCAAAATATGTTTACAAGCTGCTACAATGCATCAAAACTAACAAGCTCAAGTGCTACAAAAGTCTATGTCCTTTCCCCCCCACCCTCTAGGAAGGGTTGAGGAGAAAACTCTTCATTAGCATGGAAAGAATTTTCAACAGTTTTTTCACCATATGCCCTTGAGGTTTTGAATAGTTCACCATATATCCTCAATGTTTCAGAAATTCATCACATACCCCAATGTTTTGAACATATCCACCAAATGCCCTTACCGTTAAACGAACGTTAAATCTGCTAGTTCATTAGCCTCTAATTATCTTCAATCATCCTTATTTCTTTTAATAACCCCCTTTTAAATCCCTAATTATTATCAAATTGTTTACTCATTTAGTCAATAAATTCAAAAAGTGAAACGAAATTCAAAGAAACTCTTAAAAATTCAATAAAGGTTCAAATAAAAAAATTTTAAACACAATTGATACACATGATTCTAGAAATAATCAAATTTAACACAATGGATGAATAGAGTTAACTTTCATTCTCTAGTCACTTGTGTCATAAGCCCACTTCCTTTATTGGTCTTCTTTGGATCCCAGTGAACCCAGATTACTGAACAAACTAGAACCCATGTATGATATGATAGCAGAAATTTTCCCCCATTTGCTCAACCAACATAGAAGAGTAAAGAAATTATAATTAATATTAAAGTACTATATTAATTAACCTGATAAAGGTAGTAGAGTTGAGTCTGAGGACCCTTGCTTTAAGACTAGCATCCCCATCATATTGCCGCTACAAAACCTCGACCAACCACTACAACCAACATTCCAACCACAATACCGTCTTCCCACTGTGCAACCAAAATAACTTTATTGGCTTTTATGGTCAAACTCAACCCAAAAGACTCCAGATTTGGAGCTTTGACGATTTAATTTGACTATAAAAAGACAATTGATATGGAATAGGTGTACCTCAACACAATCTTTCTTTTCTTCTCATACTTATGTTCATGGTAGCTGGTTCCGATTCAGTGGGACATGACTATGGTGGTGGGTTTGAATTTTTGGGTTGGGAAGATTTGGGTTCGTTTTGATCATATTATCAAGTTGCAGAAGTAATTAATGATAGTTTTTGATTTGATTTTTTGTTTTTGAAGAATTGATAGAATGGAAGCCATTGATGCTGTAGAGAAGAAGAATAAATTGATGACAGTATTGTATGATATCGATGGTCATTTTGGGGTTTATGGTTCTCTTCTTTTTTTAATTTCAAATCTGGGTTATGGGTTAATTATTTGGGATTAATAGATAATTAAGAGCTTAATGGTAAATTAGGGGTTAACCACTATAGTGTTGATGATCGTTAGTCATTAAGGGCACTTTGATATATTTTTAAAATCTTTAGGGGTATATGACGAATTTCTGAAACATTTTGGGGTGTATGATGAATTAAATTAACCTGAAGGGTATATGGTGAAAAAACTGGATTAATGATGGACCAAAGAAAGCTTATTTTTATCTGAATGTGTTCCCAGTTTTCTCAGTTAAGCAGATATGTTGAGCTTTATCATTTTTGTTATGTGACAGTTACATGAGGCAGCTTGGTGTCTCACAAACATTGCTGCAGGACTGCCAGAAGAGACAAAATCTTTGCTCCCTGCATTGCCATTGCTTATTGCGCATCTTGGAGGTTAGTAAATGAAACTTATGCTATCAAGCTCCTTATATAGTTTTAAAAAAGATAAAATAAAAGAAGAATCTGAGGGCTTCATATCTGATGATATGCTTTCACAAAACCTCTATTTTTTCCCTCTGTAATGTTTTCCAAATACAAATTCAGTGGAAAATGAAAAAAAATCAAAACTGTGTATGAAATTACAAATTTGAGTAATAAATACTCTAAGGTTGGAACTTTTCTTTTGATTAAGTACTCGTGTATTTTCTGGGTTGCTCACATTTTCACCGTGTTTTATGGAAAATGATGATAAAAATGAATGAAGGAATTGAACAAATAAGCTGCAGTTGGGTTTGGTTTTTTTTTTTTTTGAGCAAGTGTTTTTCCCTCCAGTTTTACAGTTTGTAAACCATGTAAGCATAAGAAGTGTTTGAAGTTTGACTTCAAGTTTTTCGGTAGAGTTTTCCAACTGCCCTTTTGTCTTGTACTATCTTGCTTGAAAAATCATGAGTTGGTTCTAATTCTGCAACAATTGAAATTGTGTGGAGATGTGTTGGTATTTATACAATAGGGGTTGTAAGGGTCAAGATTGAAGCCCTAACAAAGTTTCCCAATTCATGCAACAACCCTAGATCAGTCCAATTCCTCAACAAACCCTAAGCTTTCCCACTCTTTCCTCTTCTTAAACCACGAATTTCTTCAGCAATTTAAGGCAAGAAATCACAATCCCAATCATCAATATCACGCAGCAACAAATGACAATCAAGAATTCAACTAATCTAACCAAAAATCATGCAAATTGAACCAAGAACCAAGATAGAACAAAAAACTCAATTACCTTGCGCTCTGAAAATACCTTTTAATTTGCCAAGATTGGAATAGCAAGGACACCTATTGATCTCACAATGCATGTGAAAACCAAGAAGCAAGAAAAAAAAATGTTTAATCAAATCTTCCATGCAAATACACGGTTCTTGGCTTTCCTTATAAAGAATTAGGGCAAACTCTATATTAGTTGGACACCTAAGATTTAAATGACATGACAACTAAGCAAAGCAAGAATACATAAAACACAAAGCACTAGGAGAAACGTGAAAAACAAGCTAAAAACTTAGAAACCCTAACTAGCAAGTCTATCTAAGTATTTGAGTTTAGATCAAACTCTTATTCTACTAGGTAGATCAACTAAATGCCCTTCCTCTACAAATCCCAATAAAGTTCTCTTCTAGGTAGCTGTAGGATTTCTCCTCCAAGCTAGGCTCCTTCCATCCCTCCTTCTAAAGTGATCCATGAAACACACTCGAGGTAGCCATTAGGGTTCCCATGCTCCTTATGAAGCTCATTAGCCTTCTTGATTCCTAGAGCAACTAAGTGACTTGGATTAGCTTGTGATCTACTATCAAGGAAGGTGATTTCTTGAACTCTTTCAAGGTAGCCACAAATGGAATGCCACTTTGACCACTAGGCTATTATATAACATCCTCTCCTTGAAAGAAGTTTTTCCTCAAACTTTGGATCTTCAAAGAAAGAAAATGTAGCAACCCTCGCATCTTTAGCAACCACAAACCAGCCAAGTATCCATATCCTTTGAACCAAATCAGTGAACCAACGAATTCTTGTTCCATGAGCTTTATTCTTCCCACGAGTTAGACAACAATAGCAAATAGAACAACAATAGGATATCTCGAAGTCGCAAAGCTAGACATCGTACCGCTTCATCTCTTAACTTCATGGACATAACACGATAAGACGACTCAAGTCCTAACATCCAAGAAGGATCAAGATCCAAGTAAGAACAACAATGAATCAATGAACCAAGTGGTGCCAACAACTTGATGCAATGCTTCCTCTTCAACAAGCAAGGTAGTCGTCCATAACAAATTGGAAACATCAACTTACCACCCATTATGCGAGAAATCACTAGATGAAGCTTCATCAATTGCTTCATCAACCCCAAATGTACGATCTAACCATTCTGCCTAGGTTCAAAGAGAGTGTCAAAACGCTTAACATAAGCTCTTTGAGGTTGTTGATTGAAGGAAAAATCCTTTGGAAAAGAGCTAGCAACTTCCATTAGTTTAAATGGAACATTTGCTTCTATTTTGGTCTTCTTTTCCTCTAGTTTTTCCATCATGAACTCCTTTGCAAGAGATTCTTGCATATCTGCCTTTTGCATAGCTTAACATTCAAAACCCTTTTCACAACTAAATATTCGCTTTCATCTGGCCCAAGCTCTTTTTTCTCCTCATCCATGCCCTCCACTACACACGTGGGATTCTCAAATATCTTGAAGTCAGACAAAGTCACTATCTTCTTATTGGAACACTTTGAAGAAGGGTGACCGACCCCTTGACATCGAAAACATCTATCAGGGTTCTAGGGTTAGAATTTGCTCCTCCCTATTCAAGGCCTTTTGCATGGGGTTTGTGTTTCTTGTGTGGGGTTAGGCTTTGAAAGAAAGTCTTGTTGGCGAACGATTGTGACAATTCCACTTTGTAAGCTAACATTATCAACTCTTCTAAAGTAGAAAAAGGATGCAACTCTACCACATTAGCAATCCTAGGGCTCAATCCTCCCAAAAAATGAACTAGGGTTTAGGGTTCATCTTCATTCACATCGCACTTCATCAACAAGTGCTCAAACACTTTAGCATAATCCTCCATTCTCGTGGATGTAGTAAGTAGGCATGAACTTAGCTTTTAGGTGCTTCTTCTTCTTCATCTTGTGCCATGTTTTCACCTTTTCCTCCCCCATTCGTTCCCTCTTCCTACACAAATCGGCCACCAAGTAGATGCATACTTCCTCAGCTTCAAAGCTACGATATTCACTTTCTTATCCTCGGGAGTAGCTTAGGAGTTAGAATACTTGTTGTAGTGATAAATAACCGTGCGTTTCATTTCTAATGAAATCAAAGCCACAAGCTTCGTATAAGTTTGGTTTTATCTATTAGTATTAGAATGGAAGTCAATCCAAAACTGTACTTAGTTTTCCGTCTTTAAAATTTCCTTTTTGTTAATCCAAAGCTAAAAACAACTGATACGGACCAGACCATACTGAGTAGGCCCCAAGCCTTCTCTTTGGTTGTTTAATCAAATTTTCTGATGTTTCTATTAATTTTTTTTTTAACTTTTGCTGGAATCCTATGCAGCTTTCTTGTTTTCTTGAACCAATATAGGGTTTGAATCCATTACTGCCTCAGCTTCCTGATGAATTTCTCAGCTAGTACCACATACCAATAATTTTTTTCATTTTTTCCTGTGTAGAGAAGAGTTCTTTGCCAGTAGCTGAGCAGTGTGCATGGGCTATAGGCAATGTCGCTGGTGAAGGAGAGGATCTAAGAAATGTTTTGCTCTCGCAAGGAGCTTTGTTACCTCTAGCCAGAATGGTTCTTTCAGATAAAGGATCGACTGTGAGGACAGCTGCTTGGGCACTGTCAAATCTTATTAAGGTATGGTGTTTTTCTCATCAAAGTGTTTTTTGAAAGAAAGCTTTATTAAAGTGTTTATCTTACTGAGATATTATTTTCTCTGTATCTGTTTGTGATTTTACCCTGATACCAATCAGTTTTATGCTGTGATTTCTTATGGCTTTAAGGCTTTCTTTGTTACTGTCTGGCTAAACTTCTTGTTTGAAGAATTGTGTTCAGACATTGTGCCAAGGTGACTTCCCTGACAAGGTCAGATTTGGGTTCCATAATTAACTTTGTGATTACCATCTGTTCTTGACAGGTTTTAAATTCATATTAGCAAACCAGGGTGACAGGGTCAGATTTGGGTACCATGTTTAACATTGATCACACCTATTTTTGAAATGTCTTATATTTATATAAGCATATAGGCGCGACAGGGTCTACTATGTATCACTTTTGGAAGATATGTCTTGGATGAGTTTTGTTCTGTGAGACTGTTGAGAACCTTGGAAGATATTGGTTGCTTGATCAAAATCTTGGGACAGCTTCTACATTCATTGCACAATCAGATTCAATTAGATTGATGTTATCTAAATGTATAGGCATTGGACTATTTTGATTTTCTTCATCTCTAACCAATATCTCTTCTTGCATCACCTAAAAACTAGATACAACTTACCAGGATTTTTATGCCTCAATAAGTCTTTACTTAGCCTTTCGTATAGTGATGAATGATCAAAGCCTGCTTTTCTTGTCAGTACCACTCAATGTGTATTCTGCCTTCCCCGTCAGAAGATTGCAGATTTATTTGGAATGTAAATATCATTTTTTTTCTTTATTGTTTAGGCTGTAAGAAAATATAGCATGGTACTCAATCTGACCTTTGTTCTCTCCCTTCAGTATTTATATTAGATATGAACATCTGTGTATAGCTCCTCCTCTGTCATTAAGAACAGATCCCAAGCTTTGATCCCCAACAGTCAGCATCCTCCCAAACATTCTCACAGTTCTTTTCAGGTTTTAGTTAATGCTCCACCTGCTTTATTCTGAATTCAATAATACACTCTATTTTAGACTTTGACTTTCCTGAGTTACTTGGATTTGAGAGAATCTTGAGTTTCAGTATCTAATTCAATTCCCTCCTGATGATTTTCTCGACATAGTCGTTTGACCTTATCCTATAAAGATATACTTCCTTCATTCAGAATCAATTGCAACACTGGGAAAGAAACTTGTTTTTTGGAGTCCGTATGATGAGGAGAGAATAGAAAGACATAAAAGAGGAGCCCAAGTGATGAGGAAAGAGATATTGAAACCCCATTAGGCCATTATTCTAAAAAAGGAATGCTGCAATTGATTTGGAACTTCCTAAAAAGGAAGTGTGGTAATCATTTTGGAAGTATAGTAAAGTTAATGCCACCGTTGTTTAAGATGTGGATTGGAGTGAACAGTACCGACTTACGAAACAAGTTGTAACATCCATCAGAGACATAACTTCTATCTAACCTTTCGTATTAATTCCATGCCATCTGTTATTAGTCCAGGTATCTGTGAAAGACTGTTTCATGATAAAGAAGTAGAAGATTGTTTATTTTAGAAATTTGATATAGGTTCTTCATGCTGTTGAAATTTCTTGCTCTGATGTTTGCCTTTTGTGGCTTGCTATATTTAATTTCCTATTATTGTTAAGTAGCTAAATTTAAATCAGCAGCATTTCTGCATTATGAACTATGGTGGTCTGCATCTGGGACAAAGTTTTCCTGGTTTTTCATTTTTTACCTGTTTCTTCTTTAATTAAGTGCTTCTGTTAATAACAATCTCAAGTTATTTACAGTTTGATGAAATGTAGGGTCCAACTCCCAGAGCTGCTACTGAACTCATCAACATTGATGGTGTACTTGATGCAATTATTCGGCATTTGAGAAAATCGTAAGGGATCTTATCATTTGATGCTTTGCTGAGACTTTACTGATATCATACCTTATCCCTGGGGTTTTCATAGTTTATAAATCATGTAATACGTTAATAAAATTATGTAAGAGATATGATTTGTAGTACTCTGTTTATTTGTCCTTTTTGATTTGAATCCTTGGGGATCTTCCATCTTGAAAGCTTTTAATTGATAGAAGTTTGTAATGTTAGCCAGGCTTTTTGTCATCGACAGAATCAGATGGATTATGTTGTTCTTTAAATTTTCTGCCTGGTTGGTAATCTCCTTTCAGTGAGCTGTGGTGTTATTGGATATTATATTTTTGTTGATGCACCAAATGCTGCTTGTTTGTTTTTTTGCATTTGCTGATTTTGAGGAGTTGTTGAATGGATGTTCTATAGTATAAACTGATTGTAATGATGTATATGATTTAAAGAGTGCAATGTTTTCACTTTAATATACTGTTACCTGCTGAAGAACAATTTGTTCTAACTAAATAGTTTCCTGAATGGATTTACTTATTAATTGTTGGCATTTTTTTCTTTGAATTTCTCATCCCTTTCATTATTATTCTGCTGGCCTTGGTTCCTTCTTGCATACGTCATCACTATCAGAGGTCTAGGAGTGGTCCTTGCAATACACCCTGTAACAAGTTTCACATTGTCCTCAAGGTGGAAGTTGGGAAATGGAGGTCCAGGTTGATCCTTCCACTTAATTAGCACCTCCATGACGATTTGCTTATCTAGCAACCAATTTCTGATCCCCAACACTCCAACATTAAGTTAGCAAATATTTGGTCTGCTTTTGGGGAAGGAACCAAATTTTGCCCAGAGGCTTTCTTTAGCTGGGAGATATGAAAGATGGGATGAATTCTCGCTCCTTCTGGCAATTGCAGTTTATAAGCCACCTCTCCAACCCTCTGAACCACTTGATATGGCCCATAAAACCGTGATGTTAATTTTATGATCCCTCTCCTAGCCATTGACTATTGCCTATACGGTTAGAGCTTAAGGAAGACCAAGTCTCCTACCTCAAATTGGCCCCCTCCTCTTATTCTCATATGTTCTCATTTACTCCTAAGCTTTGAGTAAATGAAACGTAAGATCATCAAGCACGGGATCGCAGTCCAATAATTGCTCTTTAACTGCTGAAACTGTTGTGGTTCCATGAACAAAACGCGCAGGTGAGGGGGGTCTCTTCCATACTAGACCTTAAATTGGGTATGCAATCCAAGCAGACCATGATTTGGGCTTTCCATTCACAAAGCACCGTAGATAGGACTTTATTCCCTTATTAATTACCTCGGTCTAACCATCTGAAACTGTGTTCCTTGTATCTTAAACAATTCATTCCAGAATGTGTTGCGGAAGATTCAGTCTCTATATGAGACAATAGTGGAGGGAATGCTATGCAAACGAACCACTTTCGAAAGGCCTGAGCCACGATGGGTGTAGTGAAGGGGTGTTTGAGGAGTATGAAATGAGCATATTATGAGCACAAATGATTCTTCGAAGTCCGGTGTAGCTAGTATAGGTGCCTGAGACAATAGTGGAGGGAATGCTATGCAAACGAACCACTTTCGAAAGGCCTGAGCCACGATGGGTGTAGTGAAGGGGTGTTTGAAGAGTATGAAATGAACATATTATGAGCACAAATGATTCTTCGAAGTCCGGTGTAGCCAGTATAGGTGCCTTAGTCATGGCAGCCTTGAGGTTTTGAAAAGCTATTGTGGCCAACTCGTTCCAGCAAAAACTGTCTTTTTTAAGCTGAACATGAGAGGGTAGGCAATCTGAGTATAGTTCTTGATAAATTTTCTGTAATAGCCCGTTAGGCGTAGCTCCTTCAAATTTCAACTGCCACTTCATCTCATGAAACACTGTGTCCTAAATATGCCACTTTAGTCTGGCTAAAATCACACTTCTTCCTGTTTTGCATATAGACTGTGTTCCCTTAGCACTCCTAGCCAAAACCAGAGCCAAGTGTTTCAGGTGCTCCTCAAAGCTCCTGCTATAGATTAGCACATCATCGAAGAAAACCAAAACAAATTATAGGTTCTGAAAACCATGATCATTATTGACTGAAATGTGGTCGGGGCATTGGTTAAGTCTAATGGCATGACCAAAAAAGCTGTAGTGGCCATCATGAGTACGGAAAGCAGTTTTTGGTACATTATCCTCTCGGACTCGTATTTGATGATACCCTAATTTAAGGTCTAATTTGGAAAATACTGAGGCCCCCGCAACTCACCCAACATTTCATCAATAATGGGCATTGGGTATTTGTCAGGGATAGTGCTTTTATTTAACGCCCGATAGTCAACGCAGAAATGCCATGACCCGTCTTTCTTCTTAACCAACAAGACAGGGCCAGAATAAGGGCTGGAGGAAGGTTGAATAATGCCCGCTTGGAGCATATCATTGACTAGTCTCTCAATTTCATTAGGTAATGATACAGTTGGACATTAATTGGGTTCACAATGGAGTGCTCAATTTCCCTTCATGGTGGGAGGCCCTCTACCATTTCAAAGACTTCTCTGAACTCAAATAAGGTAGGTTGTTGGGTCCGTTCCTTCCACTCGTGGTTCCCACTACTAGAAGGTTCAATTTAATTAGAAACCCTGACCCTCTTTTCTAAGCGATCGAAACTTAGCCCTAAAGGAAATACTGGTATGTCCCAAGGAGGGATCTCCCCTGAAGTGACATTTTCGCCCCCAAGCCTGAATTTCATCACTTGCGTTTTCCAATCGGTTGTAATGGTTCCCAACTTCTCAAGCCATTGTATGCCCAGAATTACATCCGAGTTTCCCAAGGGTAATGTCAAAAAATCTTCCGCCACCGTTATTCCTTGCAGGTCACCTCTCCCTTACATTCGCCTTCATCGCTTCACCGTTACTTAGGGTTACCCCCGGTTGTACCAGAAATACGTAATTGCAAATTTTTCGCTGCCTTCGAGGATACAAAATTATGGGTGGCTCCCGGGTCTACCATTATGACCACCTCTTTGCCATTGATTGTTCCCTGTAATTTTGTAGTTTTCGAATTCGTGAGACCCATCATTGAGTTAAGAGATATTACCAGCGAGGACAACAGTAAATCAGGGTTAGTGTCCATCTGAGTCTCCATCATCAAGAGTTCCCTTCAATCCCGTATCTCTTTTTCCTCATACCGTTTACAACAGGGGTTGATGTTCCACTTTTCATTGCAGCGAAAGCAAAGCCGTTGCTCTCGTTTATTCTGAAGCTCACGTTCACTTAGCCGCCTTATTTCTCTTAGGGGTCGTGTTTGGGGTGTTTTTGCGGTGTTGGCTGGATTAGAGGTTGGTGAGCAGAAAGAAAGGGGTAGGATGAGTGGGGTTAAGTGGGTTAGGTTTTGTTTGTAAGTGGGGTTAGAGTATGGGTATGATTTTTCTCCCGGTGGGGCTTTAGGCTCGGACCATTTTTTGGCCAAACTCTTAACATCTCTTCTGCCTTTAATGTATGGTCCATAACATCATCCAAATTCAAGGGCCTCAATAAACAAACCTCAATCTGGATTTCCTCCTTCAGCCCATTCAGATATTAGCCCATTACAATTGCTTCAGGAACTCCCTCCACTCAATAAAACGTCTTTGTACTCCATCACCATTGTTAGCAGCTGTTGAGCCACGGTTTGTATAAGCTCCCCAAGGCAGAAGAGCAAAATTTACGAAGGAGGAGGCCTTTAAGCTCCTCCCACCGAGTCATCCTCCTCCGACGATGATCCCATTGAAACCACAAGAGCGCGTCACCATCAAGCCCCACCACCGCAGCCTTCGGGCAGTCTTTACTGCGACTTCGACCAGGAAGGTTTGGAGGTCGAGCTTCTTCATCCTCCAACTACATCCCTATTCGCCCAAGTTCCTCTCTTCAATGGAAGCGTGTCAGCTTTGCCACTTCGTCCCAAAATTATTGGGCTGATTTCTCAACCGCCTTACTGGTATGTCTCATGAAACGATGCTCTATTTCTTCCATCGTGGCGTTTATCGCCTAAGATATCTTGGAGTCTAAAGTGGAAATTTCAGCCTCTATTGCTTCAATGCACTGAGCATTGGTCATTGGCTCCATTGTCCCACTGCTGGAATTGCTGCTCTGATACCAATTTGTTGGAAGCTCAATTACAGAACTAAGTATTTAGGCTAGAAAGGATAGTGAGCAACTAAGATAATTGTATTGCTAATTAGAGATATTATCAATACAAGCATTTCCTTCTTTCGAGAGGAAGGAGCTCTCCAACAATGGCTACTCAATTTTCTGGATGATCTTCATCACAACCGGCACCCTCTATAAATACAGTTGTTCTCTCCACTAAGGCCTACACAGTTCATTCGAACAGAATTAGATTCCTTTAATCAAAAAGACTAACTAACCCCCAAAACAGCAGAATAATTAAGTAAAATTAAACAAAACAACTAATATAATTCATTATTCTCCTGGCCTTGTTTCCTTCTTGCGTTCGTCACCACTTTCGGAGGTCTAGGAAAGTTCCTTGCACATGCCCTTTCAATTCCAAAAAATAAGCCAAAACTACTTACCTGGTCCCATTGTTCACTTTGCCGGTTTCATTTGCTAGCTTCCTCTGCCATTCATATCTATTTGCTGCTCTTCCTTTTGGTGTCTGGGAAAGTTTTCTCAGTAGTCATCGACCTCGTCAGGGATACTATAGTCCGAACTTTGACAATTTTGTTACTCCCTTACCTTCTCTTTGTTATTGTTGACTTATCTGCTCTTTGTTATTGTCTCTGGTGATCTTTCGTCATTTTGTTGCAGTGACCCACATTATTTATAGTCAATGAGAATCACAAGGGTGGATTTCGTATTGAGGATGTTATCAACTTCATTTACTGTAAAAAAAAGAAATTGTCAGTGTTAGAGTAAGCAATTTGGCTTTGCTTTTTTGGATGTCAGTGTCTCATATCTTAGCTTCTTTAGAGTTGTTTTTTCCTTGTTTCTTTTTCCAATTTAATCTCCATGCTCATCAATTGTAGAGATCAGGCTGATTAAGCATGTTACATTAGAAAACCTTCTGCTGAAATCTTGCACAGTTTATTTCAACCTAATGTCGTAAGTTAAGACAACCTTAGAGATAAGAAATGATATTTGCATCTCATTGGGGTCTTACTATGTAAAACCTTTTTTTCTGACTTGCAGATTTAGGTGATTTAAGGTATGTGAGTTTCTTCAGGCTATTCATGAAGGTAGGGTAGTACTAATGGGATAACTTCAGGGTTTGTTTCATGATCATGATGGCAAAGGATATCTTGGGTGATTTACCAGTGGCCATGAAGTCAACTAGATTAGGTTTGTGCCAACAGTACGGTTACCCTAACCTTAACTCAAAGCTTTGGTTTGGTTAGCCTGATAGATGGGATGCATATTTTTGTTAGTGATAACAAAAGAAGAATCCTGTTAAAAATGGGGTATGAGGAACTTAAATTTAAATAGCCTTATGTCTAACTAAAGCAATATAGCTCTGAAAATAATTTCTGAATGCCAGACTATAAATCTAACAGATAATTATGTAAATAGGTGACAGAACAAATAATCTTGTTTATAGGTTCCTGGTATTAATACTTCCTCTATCCATAAAATATCCTTGTTAGGTTGTCCTTAAATGAACTTTGCATTTTTTATTCAATTTTCTCTTATTACATCCCATCCTCTCTCATTTTTTTGTCTCTAGTCCCACACTTTTTCTTGCTTCTCCTTCTATCTATCTACTAATCCTAATTTTAATGCAAAATCTAAGTGTTCTTTTTTTTTTTTGGGTTGGAGGTAGTGCCAAAAATCATGACAAAATCTGGTATAATATTGACTAAGTAGTAATCTGGACTTGACAGTAGCATAGACTAGCATTAGTAGTATACTGCATTGCTACTGTACAGGTAATCATAGCTGCTTTGTTGTGGCTGTATGATGTGAATCTAGGTATTGAAACCTTAATCCACACAAAGGGATAGAACTAGATATAAAACCCTCTAAAGCTATGCACCAAAGGTTTAAAATCTAGGGCGAAAGTTTAAGAATTGATTAAAGCAAAGCACCCTCAATTCCTACACTTCCTCACATGAATCTAAAGCTTTAAGCACCAATTCACAACTCTTTGTTACACACAAAGAAAAACAACAAACTCTCTAAGTTTATTGAAGAATATATAGAAAAGAATCTCCAAATCTGATTTTTCCAAGCTTGGGTGCACATCTATTTATACCCATAGCTTGAGAGTTTCAATCATATTATGACTAGGCCTCCTACTTCCAAAAGGACTCCTAATAACCAATAGGATAATGCCACCTATTTATTACATAATCCTACCAAAACTCTAACACTATCTTATCTTAATTAGAATCTTATCCAACCTAAAAAGATAATATTACAAATTAACTACTCTAATCCTATTTTATTTAAAGTAAAACACTAAATATCCAATCCCATGTGTGTAGCCACGTCCATACCCATGCTATGTCACTTGCCATGTCACTTAAATCGTAATAAAGCACCGACAAGATGTAATAAGCACATTTCAATGTAACAAGCACCTCCCCTTGTCTTAAAATTTTCCTCCTTGGTCAAAATTTTCAATCTTCAAAAATTACTCCAAGATTTTAGCTTTTGATCAAGGCCTTCCATCAATCATCACCTCCATGGCTTCCACACATTATAGAATCATAAAACCTGAAAATGGAAAGTTCAAAAACACACCTATGCCTAAAATGAGAAAAACCCTATCAAATGAAATGGGAGAAAACTCATAGGCAAAACCAACTTATTCCCTATGTCCACCAATCCTCATTTACGTTTGCATGTTATCATGCACATGCAAATGTTCCCCTTTGATGGACTTAGAAGATTCGTGTCTCCATAAGCCAACAACTCTCCCATGGTAGCATCCTTCTTTGAAGCTTCAATCAATCCTTCGAATTTGGCATCCTCTATCATATCACTGTATAGTACTGGTAGTTTTTGTACTACTAGTAAATGTAGTGATAGGAGTAATTACTTGAAAAGTAAAATGAGAAGAGATGGCACACCACACCTAAAACCTAGAATTGGATCTTCTTGGGGTAAGCTGCGTTCATTACTGACCGGCAGTCCTTTCTATCAAGAATGTCTTCTATATTTACGCTGACCTTTTTTCTTAGGAAAATATGCTGCAAATCACCCTGAAGTGGGACTTCTATTTTCACTGTTATACTCCTAAGAGAAAGTAATATGAAAACCTGAAGATGTTGTTTGAAACCCCATGATGCTTTTTGGTTTTCTCATAGATGACCCTCTTTAGGTTACTGTCTCTTTGTGATGGTGGATCTGAGCAAAATATATGTATTGTATACATCTTATGGTAAGACATTTAGAATTTTAAGGACATGTTTAACTTAGTTTGTGATTTTATTCAGCGTTGCTTGAATCATGGTGAATTCATTAGTATTCTGCCATTCGACCCATAATTTCCAGCCCTTGTTCAACCTTTGAATTTTTGATTTTCTCAAATTTTACCAGTGTTTGATTTCAAGTTGGAACCTCTGTTGAAATCATAACTTTGTTGGACCAAGGCTTTTTCAGTTTTTCTACTCTGGGTTATTTGTCACTTGTTATGCATAGCATGTATAATGATTTGTTCAATGGAGAGCGTTGAAGCTACAGAGTTTTACTTGTGGTTTATGGTGATCCTCCGGCTTGCTTTTGTGGTAGCTTTGATATGAGTTTGTCTTTTTCATATTTATCTTGTATGGAGTAGTACCTTTTAAGAGTACTTCTCTTGGATTTACTGTTTTTGTCTATATTTCATTACTCTGCTGAGCGAACTTATGATTGTAAAATGTGAAGGAAAATGACAAGATTGTATGTAGAACTTGTCCTAACAGCAAAATTATTTATGGTATTCAGGGATGAAGAACTGGCCACTGAAGTTGCTTGGGTGGTTGTGTATCTTACTGCCCTTTCAAGCGTTGCTTCAAGTATGATTGTTAAGAGCAATCTTGGTCATCTTCTTGTTGATAGGTTGGCAACAACTAACAGTTTGCAGTTGCTTATACCGGTATGTACTTGAATTCAGTCTGTGAATCAGCCAAAAGGTTTCGAGTCATTTTTTTCTCATGAGAACAGCTGATTATAATAGTACAGGCGATTAGCTACTATGTGTATTATGTACAATGTTACATTAAAAAATACTGAAGTCTATTGAGTTCATGGGATAATTACAGTGTCCCTCTTGACTTCTAGATTTTGCATTGTTCGTTGGTCTAAATTTGAATTCTTCTGGATCAAATTTATTGCATTCTGGCATTGTGCTTTAAACAAAATGTGTGGTAATAGAAAAATGCTTATCTGACCGTTCGTGCGTGTTTTTTTTTAATATATTTGATGATACTGATGTCTGTGTAAGGAGGTGATTTTGACCCTTGCAGAGTGTATGGCATTTCTATCACTTTTCAATTTTCTTGTAGCATGAGCTTGAGAAGTTGAGGTCTCCAGCCCCAAAATAATGCCCCTTAACTAATCCAAACTTTTTAGATTGTGTCATGTCATGTTTTAAGAGAAACCAATAATGGGCAACAAGCCAACAACCATAACCATCACTCAAAGTTACAGTTATTACTTTTTGAGAATAACAGCCTAGAATTCCCCCATGTCTTTCTTGTTTCTCATTTTCTCTCTTTCATGAGCGACCCACTGCCCCGGGCACTGATTTCTGCCACACCGACTGCCAACCATACTGAAGCTGTTTGTTGTTCATCATTCCCCTTCTTTCTCCCCATTTGCTCTTTCTCTCTTTCTCTCTTTCTCTCACCTCTCTGTTTTGTCCCAGATACACGAACGTAAATGCTTTCAATATTAAAAGTCAAGTGCATGGAACAATATTGCAGTTAAAAATAATGCCACCTGCTTTACTATCACAAGTTGGGACAGGCGATGGCACATGAAATACATGTACCAATTCAGGGACTGTGAAATTAAGTAGCTACTTGATGCCTGCATGCTCTTCTCTTATGGTGATTTGTCAAAAATCATTGAAAATTCCTTGTATTATGATTTACTTGGAACTTCATGTCAACATTATTTTAATAGTATTGTGGAATTTTTTTATTTTTCCATGTTAATGTCATTAGTAGCGTGTTGTTGATCTGTGAGGATCCAGAATGTTGGCTAAATTTGAATTGCTTCTGCTCCAAGTTTAATCCATCTTTGTAAATTTAACAAAGTTCATTTTTATATATTCCTAAGAACTTTATGGGAAGCTTGGGATGCAAGGGATTTGGGAGGATTAAGAAACTAAGCAAGATATATTGGGGACTAGGGATTCTATCCTCCATCGAAACTTACTATGATTGTAAATCTGTGAGGAAAGTGTTTCTGCAGAACTCACATTTCAAGGGTGTATTACTTAAGATTTCATTATTTTCCACTGGGGAAGTTGGGGTGTCTAGTGCTTTGATTCTTATTGTGTAGGTTGTTTAAAATATTTTTTATTCATCTATTTTTTAGGTGTTGAGAAGTTTGGGTAATCTTGTTGCTGGTGATGCAAATGTAGCTTCTACAGTTCTTACTGCCACAAGTGGAGCTACAGGTTAGTATAATGTAATACCTATGCATTATGGAGAAATCCCCACTCCCCAGGGTTTGTCAACTTATTAGAGACATATTCATGTATGTTCTTATCTACAGATAAAGTGATTGCTGCTCTAGCTAAATGCCTAGGAAGTGAACACCGTGTGCTGAAGAAGGTTTGGTTTTTTGTTTTTGGTCCATTCTATGTCAAATGCTACTCCCTTGTATTTATTTTTTTGACTTATCTTGAATTGGGGCAACTTATCCTCATTGCTCGTACTCCCTTTTCTGCTGTTAATTTAATCCTTCGTTTCCCTAAATAAAAGACATACTAATATAATGGGGAGGAGGAAGCCCTGTCCCCCAAAAAAGGTATGGCTAAAAGAACAATAGAGAAATTCTAGGAGAATTTTCTAACTTAAAATCACAAAGAACTGTTTCCCATTCACAATTCTTAGCCCTCTATTAATAAGTTTATGGAACATTCTTATGACATTTACTATAAAAGTATCTGGTGATCTAGAAGTCTTGTGTTGTTGAACTAGATAGCATAGATATTAGTGGAATGTGCAGAAACCAACTTGATTGACTGAGTTCATCTTTTCAGGAATAGGATTAATCTTCTCAAGATCCCAAAAAATATTAAATAAATTTGATATTATTTTTTTGTTGTAAAATTTGATAAATTGGGGACTGGGGAGTTTTGGTGAAAATAATGCCACATTATAAATCTTTGTCGAGGCAAATAGATTTGGCTAGTAATGCAATTGCCATTGCAGTTCAGATAAGTTTGTGTAAGTAGTTTCAAGTCATATCGGGTTATGAGACAGTTAATTCACTTTTGGTTAAGTTCAGAATTTGCATTGGCTATCATGGTAGTTAGTTTATCATAAAAAAATAATTCAATGCTAGTCATGTTAGTTATTGGTTTCGGTCGATTTGGATGGCATCGGTGTATATTTCATTTTATTACAGTAAACGAGATGATTCCTGAATCAGTTAGGTAAAATTGGGCCGGGCCATGTGTTACAATTGCCTGAAATATTTAGATTTTCAATTTTGCCTTGGTGTTGATGTCAATGGCAATAAGTGTTCAGTGTTTTTATTGTGTTAGACGAGGTGCTTTACAAAGAGGTGCACAAGAAACTTTTTTACATTCTTTTTTTTGTTATTCTTAAATTCATCTCACTTCAATGAGACCACGCCTCATACCTGTTACTGCTGTTGACTTAGTGTCTGAAGAGCTCTTGTTTGGAAATATATCTACATATTGCTAAGGATCAGCTTATGTCAGTAGCCTAAAATGAAATAATGAAGCTGAATAACAAGTAATAAAACAGTAAATGATATGGTTGTATCAATAACGATCAGTCTGATTATCACTGGTACAGGTTCAACTTTCGAGAGGTTGGAGCTATCCCAGCTATTAATACAGAGTTTTTATACTCAATCCTCAAGCCCTATTTACTCTGATTGCCCTTCTTTCTGAGAAATACACAACACAACTGAATCTACAAAGAGACTATATTGCCCTCTCATAACTAACTACTGCTTTGCTGTAACAAAATTCCTGCTAGAATAAGTGTGGATGAGGACTGGCTTAGTTTGACTCTTTGCATTACCCCTCTCCCAGACTGCCACCTTGTCCTTGAGGTGGAACTAGGGATATTTCTGTTCTATGGCAACGTAGATTTCCCTGGTGTCTTCAAACTCTTCTAGCCCCTTCCACTTGATGAGCACTTGATCCCTACCACTGCCTTCATAGGGGTAGTTCCTGACTCCTTTTACAGCTTCAGGTATAACATGTCAATTCAGGAGAAAGGTCTGGTTAGGAAGTAATGTTGCCACTGCCAGCTTGAGTAGTGAGACATGGAATACTGGATGAAGTTTTACTGTTAGGGGAAGTTCTAGTTTGTATGCCACAGCTCCATTCTTCTGAATGACTTTGCGAGGGCCATAAAACATTGCACTGACTTCTCATATGGTCTCCTGGCAAGAGACTTATGTTGGTATGGTTGGAGTTTCAAGTAAACCATGTCCTCAGGCTGTATTTCCACCTCCCTTCATCCTTTGTTGAGCTTGTATCAGATGAGCTTTCAGTTCGTCTGTGATGCATCCCTTTCCAACATTAGGTGGTGACGACAGTGCCCCCTGCTTCATAGCGCACAAGTTTAAGAGGGTCTCTTCCATAAGTGCCGTGATTAGATTCGTAGAAACTTGTATGGAAGTGTTTTACCAGTATGCTTGTTGTAAAATTGGGCTAAACAAGTTGGATTTCACATGCTAAGGTAGGGTTTGAATAGCTATTCCACGCAAAAACACAATTAAGATGTTTTAGGGATGTAGATATAGAATTCACCACTAAGTAAAGAAGAAACCTTTCCTAAGTTCACCACTTAACCGGCCATGTTAAGCTAGCAAAGGAACAAATTTTTGTTAGTCTTCAATCCAGAAAACACTTAAAAACTCAAGGAAAACTCAATTGTGTTTATCAAACAAAAGATGATCTGATATGTATTCAATGAATGCATATTTATATGTACTAGTTGCCAAGAAATCAGAAACATTAGGATAACTAAAGATAAACTAAGCTAGAGTAAGTTAAGCTTGAATGTAGGAGTTTGATGTGCAACCGACTTCTGGGAAGCAAGCTTCCTATCTTCTTGAAAACTCCTTCCTTTTCACGTGCTTCTTAAATAAATCTTCTCTCAATTTGAAGCCTAGTGAAACTCTTCAAGATTCCAAGCCCATCTACAATTTCAATAACCCATGCAAGTGCCACTACTTCAATTCCTACCCGCCCTTGGATTCTTCAAGCTACATGAATCCTAACTCAACTCAAAGACTTATAAAGCCTAAAATACTTAACTTTTAATATTTACATAACAACTTAATAACGTACTTAGGCTAATGCACACACACATTTCTTTTTACATAATACTATGGACAAAAGCTTTCTAAAATTAGAAATAGCTAAAGATACAACTAGCTAAAATTAGAAATAGTCAAAAATAGAAATTGCTTCAAAAACCATAAACAAGAAAGTATGTTTGCCTTGATGCGTTGCTTCCATTTTTAATACCTCTTAAAAGCTTAAAACCACCATCTTGATTAAGGCCGGATCTTTTATGAGCTTAAGTTTCTTAGGCATGTCCCTATCATCCTCTTCTTTTTGAGCCAAGTTTGCCATCAAACTTGGCAAATCTTTATGAGCATCATAAAAAAGACTAAGATCAGCAACATTGAAAGTGGACGGAACTCCACAATCACCAGGAAGCTTGATCTTGTAGGCATTGTTGTTGACCTTCTCAAGTACTCTAAATGTGCCACCTGATCTTGGACTAAGCTTGGAACACCTTTTGGTTGGAAAACGCTCCTTGCGTAGATGAATCAACACATAGTCACCCACTTTGAATTGCACGTCCTTTTTCTTCTTGTCCATTTTAGCCTTCCCTTGCTCATTCGTCTTAATGGTTCTTGAATGGACCAACTTATGCATCTTCTTGATTTCTTTGGCTCTCTCCTCGACCTCTTGACTAAAGCTAGCCTTCATAGCAAATGGGGCTAAGTCAAGGGGAGTGCATGGATTGAACCCATAAACAATCTCAAAAGGACTAAGACTAGTAGTCTTATGTGGGGCTCGATTGTAAGCAAATTCAGCATGAAGCAATAACTCCACCCAATCCCTTAGGTTCTTCGTGATTAGGCTCTTAGAAGGGTTCTAAGAGTTCAATAAGTCACCTCAGTTTGCCCATCAGTTTTGGGATGACTTGAAGTGCTAAACTTAAGCTTGGTTTCCATCTTCTGCCACAAGGTTAGCAAAAAATGACTGAGGAACATTGATTCACGATCACTAACCATACTTTTAGGGATTCCATGCAAACGAACCACCTCTTTGAAATAAATATTCGCAACTTGAACATCATAGGTTGTATGACATGGTATAAAGTGAGCCATCTTGGAGAATCTATCTAGAACAACATGAATTCTTTGTTGTATTGAGTCTTAGGTAGTCCTATTGATGTAAAATCCAAAATAGTTGATTTTTCATCTGAACCATTTTGGACTTCATTGGTAATAAGTGATGGGAATTCCGATTTTTCATCTAATGCTAATGGCGCCATAAAGGAGATCTTTTTAGCTAAATCCTTTGAGGAAAAATGGGGTGGTCCATTTTTGGTTGCATGGACCGTTGATTACTAATGCAAGGGTATTCTAGTCTTTTCACCTTAGGAAACTAGAATAAGGCGTTGAAGGAATTTTGCGTAAAGTAAATAAAAAAATATTTCCTTATTTTAATTAATTAATCTGGTCTTAAACTAGTGAATTAATTAAAGATAGTTAGTTAATTAGTTAAAGGAGTTGGGTAATAATTGGTTAAACAAAATCAGATTGGCGTGTGGATTTGATGGGTTTGTTGAGGTGGAATGGCATTTAAATGGGAAGATTTGTTGCTATTTTATGCATGGCATGATCAAGGGGCAATTAGGAATAATTAGGGACGTTTTTTTCATTGGAGGTGATATGCTAAGTTGGAATTTGCATGGAAATGGAAGTAAGCTGACCAGATTTGGGTGTGGGACCATTAAGGGGATTTAGGGAGATTAAATTTCGTCCAATTAAGTGTTAATTGGGGAGATTTAGTTGCTAAATTAGGCTTGGAGATAAGGGAAAGATATGGGTTGGAAAAATCAGATTTGATTCTTGCATGAATTAAGGAAAGATCTTGACTGATTTGATTCTTGCATGAGTTAAGGAAAGATTTGGACTTATTTTATTCCCTTTTAATAGATGGCATTTTTGGTGAGAATTATGGGTAAATTGAAGACATAAATTAGGGGATTTGGGAAAGATTTGATCTGATTTGATTTTAGCTTGATTTAAGGAAGGTATGATCAGATTTGCATATTTTAAGATATTCTTTTGAATATGGTCGAAAAGGGGATGGAAATAAATCAGATTTTCTGATTTTCTTCTCAAAATCAATTAAGAGATTTAAATCCCTTAAATTAAGGGATTTAATTTAGTTAATTGATTTGTTCCTTAATGTTGGGCGTTTTTATGGCAAGGGGGTTGATTGAGCTGATTCTTTTGGGCATAAATAAGGGAATAACATGGAATTATGGGAGGTTTTGGATGGATTCTTGATTAGGTGCGTCCAAGGCATCAAAGGAGGGATATTTGCTGATTTTTCTAGTCTAAATGGCATGTTTAATGAAGGGAAAGAAGACCTTGGTGCATGGAAGTTCTCCTTAAGTTGTTAGCATGAAGTAAGGATTAATTCCTTAAAACTCTCACACATTTTTGGATAGTTTATTTTTACCTTCTTGGACAAAGTTAAAAGGGGAGTTACTAGGGTTTTGTCCACTATAAATAGGAGATGTATTTTTGTGTTATGAATGAATGGATGAATGAATGAATGAAGTTTGAATCTTGATATCTTTACTTGCAATATCATGTATTGAGTTGCTTGTGTTTTTCCAAGTTTTACCTTGAAGAATTTGAGTGTGAAGTTGAGTGTTCCTTCCATCCAAATTTCAGTAAATCAATCCACAAGTTGAGTGTTCCTTGTTGAGAGATTTGCATCTAGTAAAGAAGTGAGTGTTCCTTCTTTACATATCCTAGGAGTATAGGTGAGTGTTCCCTATTTCCTAACCTTTCTTTTCTCTTCTACTTTCTATCAAAATCTGTCCATTTTCAATTCTAAAATCCCACACAAACTTCTGTCCATTTTCTTGTTAAAACCACATCATTTCTTTTCCTTTTAAAAACCTAAACACATTAATCTTTTAGTCTATATTATCCACGAAATTACATACCTTTCCTAGCCTATTTTCGTGCATAATTCACGCTTAAAGCCTACGCATTTCATCATATAAATCAAAACACATTTCTGTCCAATTTGAGATCCATTTGTTCTAGTGAATTCTAGTGTTCTCTCACTAGTTTTTACATCACCTGTCATGAAATCAAGGCTAATATTTTCCCATGGGGCTTGAGGAACTTGTAATGGCATGTATAAGCCCTGGGGAAGATAATGACTCTTGGCTCTTTGACATGTTGCAAACTGCACTTCATGCGCCATTTTAGGCTAATAAAAGTGCTCACCTAGTAAAGACTTGGTCTTTTCAACGCCAAAGTGTCAAACCATGCCTCCTTCATGTACCTCTTTGATGAACTAATGTAAGCTATGCTTGGGGATGCATACTTGATTGCCCTTGAAAAGAAATCCTTCAAAGATATTGTAATCACCCATGGCTTGCTTTTGACACTTAGTGTACAACTCTTCTAAATTTGGATCTTCTTTGTTGCTTTCCTTTAAAATTTCCAAACGAATTACATTAGTTTGCAAAGAATTGAGAAGTAGATACCTTCTTGAGATTGCATCTGCTCCTTTGTTCAATTTGCCAGACTTATGCTTGATCATGAAGTGAAAAGCTTGAAGAAATTTAGCCCATTGTGCATGGTGTGGTTGGAGCTTCTATTGGCTTTGTAGGTACTTCAATGTTTTATGGTCTAAATGAAGGATAAACTCCTTAGGATCAAGATAATGCCTCCAATGATCAAGTGTACATACTAGAGCATTGAGTTCCTCAGCATAAGTTGAGTATTTGCGCTTGACTTCATTGAGCTTCTCACTGAAATTATCTTAGTTCCTCTCATTTTGAGAAAGTAGCACCAATACCAACTTTGGATGCATCACACTCAACATAAAACACATCTTCAAAGTTAGGAAGTACTCGGGTAGGAGTTGAGGTAAGTTGCGTCTTAATTTCTTCGAACATCCTTTCAGGACTCCACTCAAATTTCTTTAGCTTCGTGATTTATTTGAGGGGTGCCATGGTAGTACTAAAATCTCAAACAAATCTTCTGTAGAATGATACTAGTCCATGGAAGCTTTAAACTTGTTGAATGCTTGAAGGCATAAGACTATCTTTAATTGCTTCCGCTTTCCTCTCGTCAACTTGGATTCCTTGAGAGGAAACAATGAAACCTAAAAATACAACTTTGAGAAGTAAAGAACTCACATTTCTCCAAGTTGTCATAATTTTTTCACAAACCAATACTTCAAAGACTTTATGCGTATGCCTTGCACATTCTTCTTCAGATTTGCTATAGATTAGTATATCATCAAAATAAACCACAACAAAGGCTCCAAGAAATGACTTCATGGTTTGATTCATGAGCCTCATGAAAGTGCTAGGATCGTTGGAAAGCCCAAATGGCATCACGAGCCATTCATACAATCCCTCCTTTGTCTTGAATGCGGTCTTCCATTCACCCCCCTCATGAATTCTGATTTGGTGATGGCTATTCTTCCAATCTACCTTAGAGAGTACTTTTGCGCCATGAAGATCATCCACCAAATCGTTAGATTTAGGAATGGGAAAATGATATGTGATGGTAATCTAGCTTGACTATCCACACACATAAGCCACTATCCATTCTTCTTGGGCACCAAAAGCGTAGAAACAACACATGGACTCAAGGATTCTCTAATCATTCCCATCTCCTACAATCCCTTAACTTCCTCCTTATCTCCTCGGTTTCTTCGAATTAGTTCTATAGGCAGGTACCCCGTAATAAGATTTATTTTGTGTTGAATATCACGTTTTGGAGAAAGGCCAAGTGGAATATCCTTGGGAAAAACGTGAGCATACTCTTCAAGCAAGAGAACGTCCCAAGGGAGAGATTGTGGGGTAAAAGCTGTGGATTCTTCTTCCAAACCATGGCTTGGAGGGGCTCATATTCATGAAATTCGGCTGTTAGAATGGTGATGTGGGTATGGGTTTCAGTCTTATGTAGCTTATATGGTATTTTGGAAGGATTAGTCTTGCTAGGAATAATGGGTGTAAGGACAATATGTTGGCTATTTTTGGTGAAGGCACAAGTGTTATTGTAACCATCGTGCATAACTATTCGATCAAATGGCCAAGGTCTACGCAATAGTACATGACAAACATCCATAGGAATAACATCACACCACAAATCGTCTTCATATTTACTACCAAAACTGAGCGAAAGTAAAACTCGAGAGCTTACTTGGATACCCTTACCTTGATTAAGCCTTTGAATCACGTATGGGTAAGGGTGAGGTGAAGCCTTGAGGTTAAGCTTATTCACCAAGGTTTGAGACGCCACATTTTTACAGTTTCTTCCATCAATAATCAACGAACAATCCTTCCCCTCGAAAGTGCGTCTCATGAGAAATATGGCCTCCCTTTGTAGTTTCTTTTCCGAATTCCTCACACTACTTAATGTCCTCCTAACTACTAGACATTACCCTTCATCTGTCAAGAAACTCAGATTTGTACTCCTCTTCTTCAACATTCTTATCAAAATTGGCTAGACATTATCACAAAATTCTTTTCAGAATATGCCATAATAATATATTCTATATATCTCCTTGCTAAACACTTCTATATATAGCTTCCCCATTGCATTCCTTCCCAAGATAATCTTAACTAAGGGCTTGTTGGGTATTATTTTTAGTATAAGAAATTAAACCTTAAGACATGAAAGCTAACACTTTTTATACCAAAAACATATGCTCATATAATCTGAAAATTCTTTTAAACTACAACCTTATAAAAATTATCATAGATGATTCACCAAATATTCATAGTTTCATGTAAAAATCAATAGTTTAGCATTATAAACCCTAAATCATGAAAACTAGTATGCTTAGCCCATAAATTTATGCATAGAAAATTCTGAAAATTGTAGAATGCATATCATAATTTATAAAACATGAAAACTTATATAATTTCAATATAAATTTCACCTATAACAAAATCAATACAAACACCATATATAACTTCCTTAAACATGCATTCTAGTGCATAAAATCAAGGGAAAAACAAAGGGAAAAGGAGGAAGGGAAGGAAGACCGACAGTGGTGGCCGGCTGTGGTGACCACCGACGGTGCACGGGGGGCGGCAGAGGCGGCAGCTGGAGGTGGCAGTGGCTGGCAGCAGCACACAGGTTCACGGCAAGGGGAAGGCAAAGTGTACGTGAATGGGGTTTTGGGTGTTTTGTGTTTTTTTTCCCTTTCTTTCTCTCTTTCTTTCTTTCTTTCTTTTTGTTTTGCTTTGAAGTGTTTATCTTTAGGTAATTATGGAGTACTAGGTTTAATAGAGTTTTACGCTTGATGGGTTTATTAGAGTTAAAAAAATATCTTGTGTAAAAAAATTTGGTTTTATGATTAAAATAAATAATTGCATACTAAAAAAAATGTATTATTTATATAGGATGTATTTATATATATAGAAAGTATATGAATTGCCAATTTATATTAATGTATAGAAAGTATTTTCGAATAATACGTAGTCAAAATTTCGTAAATTTACGGGGGATTACAACCCGCATGTTGTTATATGCGCTACTAGGTAGATGCTGAGTGTGTCCAAAGTCGTAGCTTATGTGACTTGTTAGTTCCTATTTTTGTTGTGGAATATACTAAGAGTAATAGGAACGTTGTTTTGGTTTGTTGTTATTTGTTTTTTTTTTCAGGTGATTCTTTATTTGGTGTTAAATGGATGATTGTTACATAGTTATGTGTGTAGATTTGTTTCCATGTGGAAGAGAGTAGCACATTGCATTTCGATGTGATCATATGTTTATGGGTCTTCTTCCCCCACAATTTTGCTTTAAGATGTGCGATAGATATTTGAGTATCCTGTTAGCATCTTTATAGTCTTCAGACAAATGCTGGTCCTCTATCCTTCTATTTTTCTCTTTCTAGCGAATGAAATTTTCATCAAAAATAAGAAACAGAGAAATTGATAACAACAAATCTCTACTATAGTATCCATCTCTTTAAAATTCCCTACTTTTAATTAACTAAGGTTACATTCATGGGGGTCATTGATGAAAATGGTCCTATGCGAAAACTTCCCTGCTACTGCACAAAACTCATACCATGTGTCTATCACATAACATTGTTAAACCCTCCTCCCTCCTTTTTTTGGCTGTCCCTCACCTCCTAACCCACCATGAGCCATCTCCCTGGCCCCTTTTCACTGCCACATGCCCCATGACCTCCACCTTCACATAATCTCTCTCTCTTCTCTCCTTCCAAAAACCACCAATAATGACCAAACCATTAACCACCCAACACTCTGACATTATTAGTTTTACCACCATCACCTCAACCTCTCTTCAATCCCACCCAGTCAGCCTTATTCCCTTCCAGCTTCCAGAAAATCCAATGAGGCGTCCTGCCTTAAACCATCCAGCTTTGCACAGCAAGTCAACTCCACCTCCTTCCAACCTCCCCTTTCTTGCCTTTTATTATCATTTCTCAGGGTGGTGCTCGAATAAAATAGCCATTGATGCCCTTGGCGCCTTAATATATTGCCTTCTCTGATCTTCCCCATTTTTCAAAAAAATTATATAAGTTTATGGTATTCGTTTCTTGTAATTCTTAAGAAGTTCCATTATTAGGAGAACAAAGTCAAATTTTTGGATTCAAACAGGATATGTTGTGACTCAAAGTTGCAACCATAAAGATTTTGTTGATTGGTATGTGCAATTCAATTTTTTCATTGATGATGAGTTCTTTGTGTTTATGGTTCTGCAATGTCTGTAGTTTGCTGGGTAAGCGATGGGCTTTTTCGGTTCTAATAAGACAATGGGAACTGGGAGGGAGTTTTGGGTGAGTAGTGTATCCAAGCACGAGTGAATTTTCAAGGGGTGCCTTTATGCCAGAGATCATGGGCCAGAGCAATAGGAAGGGGAAGAGAAATCGACAGGTGTTGACGAAGTGTAAAGTGAGTGACAAAAGAAAGATTTGGCCAAGACAAACTGAAAAATAAATTGTTTTACCATTGTAAAAGGTTGCAAATTATAGTGTTCCAAATTGGGAAGAAGCTCTCAAATTTAGGCCTAATCCAAGTTTAGTTGGAAGCTGGGATTTAAAAAAGGGTGTCAACAGTTAGGAACAACTTTACCAACTTTTTAAATAATAGTTTTACATTTAGGAGAACAAGTCATACTCCAATCAAGAAGTGTCAGCTCTGCTTTTCTTTTAACTCGAAAAGTAAAAGATCAAATAAAATACCGTACTTAGTAACTTTAGTAAACAGGAACGTTAAATGCGTAGAGAGAATTTTTTAACAATAATAACATAATGTAAACATGAACGAGATGGAGTATTCATGTTCCCAAAGCCATTGGTTGAAGGTGAAAATAGTTCCTGCATTTATGGAATCTTTGATCATATTCTCGTTTTGTCAAATCATCAAAATATATTAGGAAAGAGAAGTATAGACATTTTCTTTCAAATGCATAGTATAAGAACCTCATTAAACTCGCACAAATCATTCAAAGTTCTTCATTGTTGTAGGAAGCTGCATGGATGCTGTCTAATATTGCTGCAGGTTCTGTTCAACACAAGAAATTAGTGTATTCAAGTGAGGCAGTACCACTGCTATTACGTCTTCTTTCAACTGCCCCCTTCGATGTAAGGAAAGAAGTGGCCTATGTCCTTGGTAATATATGCGTGGCCCCAGCAGAAGGTTCTGGCAAATCAAGTCTAATAGTGGAGCACCTAGTTTCATTAGTTAGCAGAGGATGTCTTCCCGGTTTCATAGATCTCGTCCGATCTGCCGATGTAGAGGCTGCTAGATTGGGTCTGCAATTTATCGAGCTGGTGAGCTTCTCATTCTTTTTATCAATTGAAACATTTAGCCTGGTAATACCATGCTCTTCCACTTTCCAAATATCTCAACATTTCTAAGACATTAATTCGTAGCCCTGATTATTTGTTAATGAGTGTTTGAACTTGTGAGTTTTTAGGTTTTGAGAGGAATGCCAAATGGCGAGGGCCCAAAGCTTGTAGAAAGCGAGGATGGCATTGAAGCCATGGAAAGATTCCAGTTTCACGAAAATGAAGACCTCAGAACTATGGCAAATGGATTGATCGACACGTATTTCGGAGAGGAATATGGGCTTGATGGCTAGCAGCAACCCTCTTGTATTGTATTTTTAGAATTACTTCCAAAAATGAAATCTTGTCTACTGCAATTTTAAGGAAAACGGTGAAATTATACACATGTGGATGATAATTTCAGTGTAACTTTTAACAAAAATAGGATGTTTAGTTTCGGTGATAATGCGACTTACAAGTACGGCGTGGTGGTGTAAGCGTCAAAGCTACATTCATCTCGAAGAAAATTTTGCCTATCTCACCTCATTTATATACAAAAAATTGCAGAAACACGTATGTTAACCTATAAACTGTTAGTCCTTCAAAGTAGGTTTGGCGCATGGCCCTTAATCTATATTTGTTAGTCTCGCGAGACTGCTGATTACCTTTTGTTCAATTTTCATGGGAGTTTGATCCTTTGAATAGGCTAAGACTGTCTTACAGTTTTTGCGGTCTTTCAATTTGGACAGGTCTTGATGGAAAATTGGTGGAGATAGTGACAGGGTTGTTGCTATCGTATCAAAAAAACCTATTTATCTAAATAATGTAGTTTGAGTATGTAGGGTTGAAATTCAAAGAGACTATCGGAAATTTGGTTATCTACGGTTCAGTGCTTCTATTAGGTAATGTAATGAATATAAAAAGGGTTTTTCTAAACTAAACTATGAACTAAGCTAAGCTAAGTACAAATTATGGCTAAAACTAAGATCTATATAATAACAAACATCTAGGATAATGAATCCCTACTAATATGAGTAGATATAAATTTTACACTCAATCTCTTGGATTCAAATCACAATGCAATTCTTAAAACGAATGTGCCCTCAACAATACTGAAGATTTCTCCCGAATATCAATAGCTTCCCCTAAAGCAATCGAACCTTTTTTTTTTGTGGAATCACGCAATAAGATGACATTAAACACAACATTCCAAAAGTCTTAATGTTGTGATGTCTACTTTCTTGCAACATTCACCCCTTACCCTATAATTCTAATCCATATTATGAACCGACTTTCACCGTCGAAATTAATCCATGTCATTAATCAACTACGTCTAGTCTTTTATGATGTAAAACCAATCATAGATTAAAGAAATTGAATTATGCATTAAGATTTCAGGGTTCATCTATATCTAACCCATATTAGGGTTCATCGAAATCTTAGATTAGGAAATTATTCACACATGGATAACTTGAAACCAAAGAAGATAATAAAAAGAGACACGATGAATAAAAGAAAATAGAATAAAAGCAATAAAGAGAACAAATATTGAAAATTGTATAAAAACAAATCGGAAATCTACAGTTACAAAGGCTAGAATATGTTGAAAATCTAAAGTGCTTCAAAGGAAATTAGAGAACTAGAGAGAAACTAGAGAGAAAACTTAAGAAAAGCTTAATAAAACCTAATATATGTTATCCTATTTAACCGAGAAAGACACACTAGTGTAGAACCTGATTCATAATCGACCATTGATCAAACGATAGAGTCCCACGATTTTATCTTGCGTGACCATTTTTATAATAAAGTCGCCACCTTATTTTTAACCTAATAAGGACCTTTTGCTTTACCATTTTATGAGTTGTCTCTATGAGAGTGATTCATAAAACGTGTACGCTCAAGAAAGACTAGTCTAAAAAATATGGGTTTGGAGTCTAGGTTAAGAGAATCAAATATATAGAACCTGTCTTCACTTCATTTTTAGAAAATAGGCTCTTACTTGTACGTCTTTATTCATTAATTTGACTAAGACTGTATTTTTTTATTAATAGATTTAAGCACATAATTTATTATTGTTAAACACATTAAGCATACGAGGTTTATTATAGATAAATCCTACATTGCTATTCATGTGTAGCAGGTTTGAACACTGATGGTTTACTTGTACCAATCATCGTGGGATTTTGAATCCACTCACATATCAAAACCATTATAGTTTGACCGAATATCATATCTCAAAATGGCCAATTTTAATGTGATCCAAGGTTGATAAAGGAATAGAGCATTATTGATCTCAAAATGTGTTTGGAAAGGAGTTCACCCTTGAGGTTGAAGCAATCCAGCTGAAATGTGGTGATTACCTCTGTTTCAATAAAAATTTGCATCTCAATTGACGACTTTACAAGGATTAGAATGATATTTGGAGTTACACATTTAATAATCTCACTTGATATAAGGTAATTGTCATATTAGCAATAAGTACAATAGTCTTTTGAAGAGGACTTTTTTTTTTATAAATTGCATCCCACACCAAAGCTGGCTGGACCAAGAACAGTTGATTTAGGATGAATTGGCCCCTCTTCCCGACGTCGACCCCACACTCGGATCCCAAAATTCGTTATCATTATCACTTAATAATCTCACTTTGTGGATGATTAAACTCAAAAGAAGATCTTTTAGATTGATAGGTTTAATACAATTGGTCCCTTGAAATATGATGTTCGTTAGGCTTTGTCTCTAAGGTAATAATTTGCTATATCTTTAATTGTTATTAATTAATCTTTAGAAATTTTGCAGTTGAAGACTTTTATGATGAAAACTTAATCTTTCAACATTCGCAAGTGAATATTGATTTTTTATTTTTTTTGTGCAAAAAATTAATCTGAAATTTAACTAAAGGATTTTTTTTTTATAAATAGCATGGGTAAAAACTAGAGATTAAAATTATGACTCATCATGGTAATTTAAAATAAGATAGTTATTATTAACTATGACTTTTATGAAAGCACTTAGTAGAGGGAGCATTGACTTGATTTTTTATATGCCATAGATGACACTTAGCGTACGTCAAATCACATAATAACACAGTATTATACTCTACAAATTAGTCAGAATTTCCTAGTCCTTAAAAAAAATACTCTATGTAGAATTACTATTAGGAAAATTGGTCATCAACCTACCGCTGCTAGAAATCTGAAATACCATTAGCAATGATTAATTTATAAAAGAGTCTTAATTGGTGGGCAACTGATCATGCAAAACAAAGTAAAAATATGGACTAATTTGTTGCTATTATGATGAAACGTGGTAGTATTGTAGTTTGTAATTCATATTACTACTAATACAAAACAAAAGTAATTATATTAGTATTAGCATCTTAAAGTTCCACTTTCAGTTTCATTATTATATTTGATATTTTACTTTTTCTTTATTGATTTGATTTTAGTCTAATTATTATTTAGTGTATACATTTTTTACATTTCTTCTCTTTAATTTTTTTTGTTCATATAGATACTACATCTAAACTTGTAATAATGTGACCTTCACTTGAATCACAGTTTTGAAAAATAAATTTATTATCAATTAACTTGAACTATAAAATATAATTTCATGAAAATATATGACTAATCTATTAAATAATTTATTTGAAATATTATCCTTTATTCGTTTTTATTTACTTAGTAGATACATATAGTCAAATTAGTGTACAAACAATACAAAACTGAAACTATTACAATTATATTAAAACGAAGGTTAATATATTTTTGTATATTACGATTAGCATATTAAATTTATAGAAGAGATGATAAAATATGTGATCTTTTATTACTAAAGTTAGGAGTTCGTAACATAAAATATACTAGGTACCATATATAAATAGACTATTTCGGAAAAAAAACATTTGCCTAGACTTTGCCTGACATAATGAAACAGTGTATAGGCCACACTCACTACCTTGGCATAAATTTGGACCCTTTGATTTACGGGCATTTGTCAACTATTTTATTTACCTTTTCAATTTAAAAAATAAAAAATAAGATAGCTAAGGATCTAATTGATGATGGGAGTGTTTAGGGGTACATGGCTAGGTCATTTTTGAAGTTAAATAAACAAAGCATATTTTGTTAATTTTATGATTTAGCTGGAATATCGATGATCAAACATTGAGTTTTATGAATTTTATGATTTTCTTATCTTAACGAATTATAATGCAGATCAATAAAAAAAACTAATTAATAAAAGTGCAATCATACCAAAATATAACTCTCAAACCTTTCCGATTTCTATAACCTCACTAATAGGGTTGGTTTTCTAATGTGGAATAACCATGAAATTAGGGGTTAATAAGCCCCTAATTTTCAGTTATTCCATTTGGACGTCTTGCAGACAAATGAAAGTAAGTAAACTAGAGATTAAGAACCATACCTTGAACTCAAAGTAGCTATCTTATGGATGATACTTCCTCCTTTGCAAGGGTGATTGATGGCAATATTTTTTATCCAACTAAACGATATTAAACTGACTTATAAAATTTATATAAGAACCTTAACCTCAATATTAAACTGATTTGTAAATACACACACACACACACACACACACACATTAATAGAAAAATTGTAAATATCAAAAAGTCAGAAATTAATTGGTAGTTGATAAAGATTCGATTCCACGATCATTAGGCAGTTTCCTAAACATCAGTTTATATTCCCTATTAGTAATTTCCGTATTGTTACTGTTACTCTCTATTCAAATTGCAATATTTTTTTCAATTGTTATTCAAATGCTACTTTTGATGATTTAGGGTTCAAAAATACAGGTAATGTTTCAAAAAAAAATTTCGTAATTGAAGAATGGGTATAATATGATGATAAGTTTAATGTGTTATTGTATATTTTTACTTCAATCAATTTGATAAACAATTTTCTTATAATGCTTGTTTTATCTATTGAAAAAATGGTTATATTATGCTGTGGGAAAATTTGTATTATTATTTTGATGTATTAGTAAAATTTTTAGAACACTACCATGTTGTACATTAGTGTTATTTATAAAATTACATATTCAGTTGAATCTTGTATGGTACAATAAATGCAGTAAACACTAGATGATTTTTTTGTAGAACATTAGAATAGATTTTTAAAACATCAGAATTACAATCTAGGACCATATGTATAATACGAGCAATAGTAGTTGAAACATTAGGTGAAGCTTTTGAAACTATATTGACACGCGTAGAACAATAGGATGATGTTTTATTTAGAATATTAGAATTATAATTTAGAGCAATAGGTATAATACTTAGTACAATATAATAAAGTTTTAAAACAATAGTTATATTATGTTATAACAATTGGCAGGTTTCTTAGAACAATATGTATAATACTTAAAACAATAGGTATGGCATATACCTATTATTCTAAAGTTAAGATATATTGTTCTACATTTTTGTGATTTATTTGTGTTATAAAGTTATTTGAATTATTCTAAAGTTTGTGCTATTGCTCTAAAACAGATTGTTCTATTGTTCTAAAGTTTGTGATTGTTCTGAAACCTTATGCTATTGTTCTAAAACTTTGTACTATTATTCTTACATAATATACCTATTGTTCTAACCCATTATCTATTATTATAAGTATTATTCTAATTATTCTAACACTCCACTCTCTCCAACTCAAATTTGTAATTATTCTAAGATATTAATCCATTATTTTATTTTATAATTCTAATGTTCTACAATATTCGTTCTATTGTTCTAAAGTTACGATATTAATCCATTATTTTTTTGATTTATTGTTTTTGAATTTGTGTTATGAAGTTATTTGAATTGTTCTAAAGTTTATTATTGTTATTCGAAAACTTTGTACTATTTTTCTAAAACATTGTACTATTGTTCTAACATATTATACATATTCTTATAAAACTATTTTCACTCATTCTAAGTATTATACTAAGTGTTCTAACATTTTCACTTATTATTCTAAATTATAATTCTAACTAATGTTCTATAATATCTTTCTAATGTTTGTAGACATGAGCATTAACGAGGACTATAGTGTTTCTAATTCGAATGAGGTTATTGCTCCTGAAGTAGTACCTGTATGTACTCCTGGAGGAACAAAATCATGGATACCATGTTGTTTTAGTGAGTTAAAACCCCATGTTGGTATAAAGTTGTGAAGGGTTGATGAATGCATTTCATTCTATAAGGCATATGCTACTGAAGCTAGGATTAACATTAGGAAATCTACTACAAAAAGAAGGAAGAATGGTGTGATTAGCTTTCAATATCTTGTGTGTAATAAAGTTGGATATAGGTGTAAACAAAAAATTGATGTGTAAGATAAGGGAATTATTAATGAACGCTAAGATAATGTTCTTGTTGTTATGAGAAGATTGATGACTCTTGTTGGATGCATGACACAAATTGTAATGAAGGTTTGTGATGATGGTGGTTTAGTTATAACAAATTTCTTAGAGGGACATTCTCATCCACTTTATTCACACAAGTTTCTACATATTTAAAAAGCACGAAGAAATTTGAGCATTTTGCACAAGAAGATGGTTGTTAATAATTCCAAGGTACCTTCCTACTAGGTTAATTGTATTGTTATAAGTGAGATTATACTAGTATAATTCTTAGGGTTATTGTTTAAAATGTTAGTAATATTTTTTCTAAAAGCACATAGTAATTGTTCTAAATTATACTTTGTATTGTTTAAAGAGTTTTATAATTAAGTATTTAGGGTATTGATATAAAATTTTACTTTGTTTTTTTCAGGTAAATGTTGGTCCTGTGAAAACATATCGAATGATGAAAGAATATGTCGGCGGTTATGAGAATGTAGTTGCCTCTAAGTGTGATTTCAAAAATTTTTGTAGGGATTTGAAGGCATATATTAAAGGTTTAGATGCCCAAATATTTGTGGATAATTTCAAGAGGAAGAAGTTGATGTGGTCTTTCTTTTTTTTAACTATCAAATAAAAGATGAAGATTGTCTATGTAGAGCTTTATGGGCATATCCTATTTGTACGAATAAATATGGACTCTTTGGTGATATGGTATCTTTTGATACCACTTATCAAACTAATAGGTATGTAGTTAAATTTAGAAAAATAGTATAAACATTTAGAATAATATATTTTAGTTACAAAACAACAAGAGGAATGTAGTTTAAAACACTATAAATGCCATTTAGAACAATAGGAATATTGTTTAGAATATAGAAACATAGTTTAGAACAATAGTATTATAATTCAAAATAATGATATTATTATTTTGAACACTATTTATAAAGTTTAAAACATTAGTTTCAAAATCAAGAATAATAGTTTTATAATTCATTATAATAGAAATATAGAAATGAATAATAAAATTACGATTTAAAAAATATTATGATGAGTAAGAACATTAGTGATACAATTCAAAACAATAGCTAAAATCAGAACAATAGAAGTTCAACACATAATTTTTTTAATATAGGTAAAAACAATAATAATTTAATGTTAAACAATAGCATGTTATATTTAGTACAATAATATTATAGATGTGAATAACAGTTGAAATTACATTGTTCTAAAAATTTATTATATTATTCTAAACATTAATTATATTATTCTTGTTATTAGGTTTATTGTTTTATGCTTATATCATGTATAATATGGTGTTTGGGCCTTTCAAAGGAGTTGATCATCATAAAAAATGTGTAACTTTTGCTGTTAGATTTATAGCTAAAGAAGATGTGGTAACTTTTGAATGGTTATTTAGAATCTTCCTTGGAGCAATGGATCATTAAGAGCCTACTTATTTAATTATAGATCAAGATCCAGCAATGAAAATTGCTGTGAATAATGACTTTGAGAAATGTGAGAATAGGTACTGTATGTGGCATATTATGAAAAAGATGCCTGATAAAATAAGAACAAAATTTACTCAAGAACTGATTTTTTGAAGAGGATAAGTAGATGTGTTTGGAATTTAGAGATTGAACCCAAAGAATTCAAAGAGAAATGGAACAAGATGCATGTTGAGTCTCATTTAGGAGACCATGAGTGGCTTTGTGTAATGTTTGATATGAGAACAATGTGGATACCATGCTATTTTAGAGATTTATTTATGGGTGGTATTATGAGAACTACATCAAGGTCAAAAAGTGAGAACAATTTCTTCACATCCTTCATTAATCCCTATGTATAACTTGTAGAGTTTTTGATGAGATTTGAATGTGCTGAGGATGCACAAAGACACACTCATGCACAGAATCACAATGATTATCAACATAAGCATCTAGAATGCAAGACACTAATGTAGATTGAAAGTCATGGTTCTGAGGTGTCTAGTATTTATGTTTTCTATGATTTTTAAGATGAAGTGTATAGTGCTTGTTTATGAATGCGGTGTGGAAGAGTTAAAGAAGGAAAATGGGTTGTAAATTACCAAAGTGATTGCAGGTAATAGGAGAAGAAGTTATGATGTCCTTGATTATAACAATTATGAAATTAGTTTCTCTTGTAAGTTGATCTGTCAACAAGGAATTCCATGTAGGCATATGATATTGTTATGGAAGGTAAACAACTTTGGAAGTATTCCTATGCAATATGTTCTTAATAGGTGGGTTACAATGGCAATGCAAAAACTAATGTTTGAACTCGATGGCAAAGAGATGTGTAGTTGTTCATTTGGTGTTGAGAGAAAAGGTTTGTTGAATGAGTTGTGGTCTAAGATTCATAATTGTGTTGGCGGAAGGCAACGAAGAAAACTTAATTAATCTTGTTAAGCATCTTTAAGTGTTTAGGTCAAGCTTGGAAGCCAAGAAGATATCCAATTGAATAGAAGTGAGAATTTTCATATAAAGGACAAAGTTATTGAACAATTGAGTCGATAACATATGGGTCGGTGAGGTTCCTACTTCTATTGATATGGGGTCATGTTCTAACAAAATTTCCATTCATCATGTTGAGTTAGAGCATCATGGCCAATTAGAATATGATGACAGGGAAGAAGTTGATGTCATACCAAAGACTATGAAGAGGATGAATTGGAGGATAATGACCCCGATGATGAATATTGAATAAATGAAATGCTTGAAGGGGTTGAAGTTTAATTTGGTAGTCAATCTTGTACTTGTGAGCATTTGTTGGAGGCTGTTGAGAAACCATTTTACGAAGTTGTCTTCCATATCAATCTTATTTAACTTGAATGCCAAAATATAGTTGGACTGATACAAGTTGCACAACTTTGTTGAAAGTATTAGGGGACATGTTTCTAGAGGGAAATGATTTGCTTATATCCATGTACTATGCAAAGAAGCTAATGTGTCCCATGGGGTTAGAGTGTAAAAGATTGATGCCTATCCAAATGATTGTATATTATATCAAAATGAGTATGCTGACTTCATTTAATGTCCTAGATGTGGGTAGTCATGTTACAAACTCCCATTGGGGGTAGAGCCTAAAGTGGGAAATAAAGGTCTCTTGACAAAGGTGTTATGGTACCTTTCTATAAGGCTCAATCACTTGCTTTCAATTAAGAGCAATGTAAAGAATTTGAGATGACATATAGAGAAGAGGAATAAAGATGGAATGAATCTACATCCTGATGATTCCCCCTAGTGGAAAACAATTGATAAATCTTTTAAGGTTTTAGGCATGGAAAATAGGATCCTAAGACTTGATCTCTACATGGATGGAATGAATCCTTTTGGTACCTTAAGTAGTCAATTAGCACAAGGCTAGTTTTGTTGAATTTTCAAGGTCGTACTAGTTGTTATCTACTCCTAAAAGATCCAAGTTCGGGAATAATCTATGATGTGGATGGTGGTGTCGCGTACATAGGTCAGTTAGGAGAACAGTTTACATAGACTCATCAAGGATTGAGGATTCAAGGTCATGAAGTGGTGAAGGTTTAGAGTGTTCCTAAATTCTTCAAGGGAGCAATACTACCGATCCCTATTTCCCCTAGAACATGCCTGAAACACTTTAAATAACTCAATTTAAAACAAAAGAAGTTGAAAGGGAACGATTTTACGTAGAAAATCGCGTATTTCCCCTAAAACATGCCTATAACATTTCACATACATCAATTTGACTCAAAATTGGTCAAATAGGAGCTTTTTTGGGTGGGAAATGGTAGAACATGCCTAAAACACTTTAAATACATCAATATGAGTCAAATAAGGTCAAATAGGAGAAATTTTGGGAAGAAAATGGCGTATTTCCCTAAAGAATGCATGAAACTCTTCAAATACATCGATTTGAGTAAAAATAGTTAAAATGAGAGCAGTTTTGGGTAGAAAATGGGGTATTTCCCTTAGAACACGTCTGTAATAATTTAACTACATCAATTTGATTCAAAATAGGTTAAATAGGAGCAATTTCAGGTAGAATATGGTATATTTCCCTAGAACATGCCCCCAAACTCTTCGAGTACATCAATTTGAGTCAAAATATGACAAATAGGAATGGTTTTGTGTAAGAAGGTTGACTTTGGGTAGAAAATGGCGTGGTTAAACATTACTTTTGACACACATTGCATTATATATATATTTTAATTATATGTTAATCAATCTTAGATATGCAAATGATTCAACGAATATCCCTTCTCCACCGAAGAAATCGATGTGGTTTGTAACAAATTGGCCAAGTATTGGACTGATAATTTTTTTTAGATTATCTTACCTTTTGTGTATGATCATGATGATATTATTGTATATTTTTGTACATTTTGTTTTTTTTATTAGGTTATAGTTTTCATGTCCCTTAATGGATGATTTATGACCCTAGTAGTGTATAAATCAATTCCAGATCATCATTTGTATACCTTTTGATTGCAATATGTATAAATGGTTTGTAATTGCTATTTAACGATATAAAATGTATAGCAGGTTTTGGTAATATTTAAATGTAATGTAGTAGGTTTTGGGTAATATAGTATGTTTTGGTAATATATATAGCAGCTTTTGCGTAGTAGGGACCAAATTATTGGGAAAAAATAACCTTACCTATATTCAATGAATCTAAGTTATACCCATCGCTTATTAGTTTAAATACAGACATATTTTATTGAATGTAATACAATAATATACGGCGTATTGCTCCAAACCTGCCTCTAATTAATTTGCTAAACCTTGATTAATTTACGATGTATTGCTCCGGATCGACCGCATATTATTATTGTTCTATGGCGTAACTTTTATGTTGCAAATTCAAAAGACCAATTCGCTACCATCTTATTTGATGCTAGCCTTTTGACGCCATATATGGTACTAATAAACTCGTCACATATTTTTTACTTTCTACTAGTGTTTGGTCTTACATTAGTAGAAAAACATCATTTGCTGCGGTTTTTTAAAGTCTTTAAGCTCCGGTTTCGGCCCGAAGTATATGTGATAGGAGCATATTGTAAAAGAATTTATGCTGCGGTTCAAACCGAAGAATAAGGTAGACTTTCTGCTGCAGGCTTTGGGAAACTGGAGCATAAAACCCTTATTTTTTTTTATAAAAAGGACTTTATGCTGCGGTTTTCTCAAAGCCCGCAGCGTAAAGTCCCTTTTTTTCAAAATAAATAAGGGTTTTATGCTCCGATTTCCCAAAGCCCGCAGCATAAAGTCCACATTTTTTTTTGGTAATGATGAATTGTTGTTAATTGGCATATTAGCTAGATTACGACAAAGTCAAAGGATTCCAATACTCTTTATATGAAATAAATAATTTCAGTTCCATAAATATGTGGAAAAGACCTTCACATATACTTTGGCTTAAAGGTAATTTACTACAACGTATGATATCTGAACTAAATGCAGTTGTAGAAAATCATTTACAATATGCTCCTATCACATATACTTCTCCACCAAAAATATCAATGTGATATCAAAGCTAATTAAGAATCAAACTAAATCGCAACTGGTCGGCTTAAAGGTACCTATTCAACAAGGATTTGATTAGTAAATGCTGAGGTGGTTGTAGATGCACGGAATCAAATTGGTATACTGTATGAGTAAAAGGACATATAACTAGGAGCAACCAATGTTTACAACAAACACAAATATAAAGTAAATAAATAGGAGAAGGATAACTTAAATAACATTAACAAAAGATACAATATGTTGGAACTAGGACATACTCTTCAATATACGAAGCCATAATAAACTTATCCCCATCTCTAATTGACTTTATCAAAGTTTGTTCAATGTATTCCTTCACCTCGGGTTGGTTTATCATGCAGTGCGTACCACAAATCAGTTGTGGACATAACCACCCAACTTTCAAAATAGACTCACATTCATTCAAATCTTCATGAAGTGCACTAAACTCACAACAAATAAGTTATGTTAGAAAATAAACTAAAAATATTTAACCAACAACATAAAATAGTGTAATATAGGTACATGTCACCTCATAAAGACTTGTATTGTGGATACATTCAACATATCTCCTGATAGAAATTCACGAACATCCACTTTATATACCCATGTTAATGTGTCCTCCATGTAGTGGAACTGTTCTTTTGCCAGATCAACTTGAATTGGCTTCTCATCAGGCACATTGCTAACACATGTATAGAGCCATAAGCAATCTTTGGTAAGAGTTTCAAGAACTTGAATACTCACAAGTGGATCTTCCTTTGTTTTTCGTAGTGGAGTTGACCCCTTTGATGAAACTACCCTCTTTTTCTTACTTTTGGCCTCCACTTCTTTTTCTTTTGCTTGTAATCCTTCCTTGTTTGGTTCATCTCCTTTCTTATTAGAAGCCTTATTTATTTTTACAAAATCTATATAGAAATTTAAACACTTTGACTAATTGCAAAAAACAGCATACATGGAATAGTTGCAAAAAAGAGCATACATAATTATTACCTCATCTGAAAATCAAACCCAAGCACATGGCCATGTTTCGAAACTACCTTGCGAATCTGACATTGTACTAAGGTTCCATTCTGGCCTTGGAACCGAGAGCGAGAAATCATCAAAGCCACTAACAATGGTGTCTATGGACACACTTAATTGACCACCAGAAATAGGCAACAAATGCACCTTTTGGCCCTCCATCGGTGGTTGCGCCCGACTAAAAGCAACCTCAATTAAGCCACCACCATTGGCCACACCTAGTTGGGGTAGTAAAAGACAACAAGGGGTCTCTATTTGAAAATAATGTTGGGTATAATTAGCATCACAAGGAGGGGTCATCTAATTTAACTACCTAACTTATTAAATACATTCAAATTATTTACCTCTAAAACAAGCATTAAAGGACCTATCGGGCTAGGTCTTGGTCGGTCCTCAAATATCTTGAGTGGAGTCTCTGGATTTTTTTGGCTTAATTTGTCCCCTTGATTAACATCCAATAGTTCAAAAATATATAATCCCATTTGCTCCAAGATGGAGGCAAATTTCTTGTTCATCTTCTCCATAACTTGCTCTTCTATCTTATAAGTGATGGCCTCCATATCTTGTGGTGTAATTATGCTTGTACTTGATTGTGCTACCACACACTCTTTTCCAAAGGCTTTTTTCATCCCTAAACGAATGCCTCCTTTTCCTTTCACACGTCCTCTATGATCTTTTCCTAGCACCATGTGTAAAGCATCAATATTGCCTTTAGGATTGAACTCGCCTATAGCCTCCTCGGTCTTCCATCCCATCTTTTCAAAGAAAATGTAAAATAGCTTAGTTGGTATTCTAATTAAGTGTCTTCATTATATTAGAAATGTGTTTGATAATGATTAACTTTAGATGATGATTAACTCACCACTGTATCAGCTATCTTCTTTACTCCCGGATCGGAAATGGTTCTTTTACCGCTTGAATCTCGAACATGAAGCGAACAATACCAATCAAGAACCCAATCTCCCCTGTTTGTAACTACAGAAATAGTTGTTGCCGATGAGGATGAGCTTAGAATAGGGTAAAAACCAGTATTAATCCACTCCTTTCGAGACTCATCATAAGTTTTACGACCCATGTGATGGTAAAACTTCCTTTGGCTCGAAGATTGTGAAGCTTTACTATGCTTTTCCTAATGAATCAATAGAAATCAAAACTAAGTTAAATGCTAATTTAATGAAGTTTTTAATGAGTAGATATCATTTAAAATAATAGATACTGCTTAGACTTACAACTTCTTTCAGAGTTATTTTTTTGGAAACAAATACTTCCCATTCATCTTGAGTGATATGACCCCATATTTCATATGGAATTGATTGTGGTGCTTCCTTAATACTCTAATCTTCATCTTGGTCAGTTTCCAATCCTGTCTTGATCTTTTTACAAGATTGGGATCTATCTCTTTACTTAGAAATCCATCCACTTACTAACTTGGACTTGAAATCTCTAAATCTCTCTGCAGCAGCTGAAAGAAAAATATCCTTTTTGCTTTGATCGGGTTGAATATGAAATAAATTCTACAAAAAAAAAGAAATTTTGGATGGTTTTATTAGTCTAGCAACATTGCTCTAAAAATTAAATTCAATTACTCTAGCAATAATGCGTAGGATATCATTAAGTAGTTGCTTACCAATGTATCTTCCCATATTGACTTCTTTAAACCCTTTGGTACCTCACTCCATGAGTATAAGATGGAAATTTTGCGCATATAAATGCCAAGTTATGTTCCATACTATCTATGCCACCTTCCGCATGGTTGACCTAAGCTATTATACTCAAGGTGCATTGGTTCTGTCACTTTGAGAGTCTTTGTTGGACCTCTCCCTCTTCTCTTCTTAGAACCGTCCTTACTAGTTGTGGTTGACCCAACCTGTGTTTGTTAAGGTATCACCATCAACTCACGTTCATTTATATTTGTCTCTCCTTGGTCTTCAATTGGTGGGGCTTGGTCTGCTATTAACTCTGTTGATCCCACTTAGAAGAGATGTCATCGTAAGCCCAATCTTCACAATCTCCCTTATCCTCCTCCATCTCTACATTGTAGTCATTATCATTATCATTATACTCATTATCAATATCCTCCTCCTCAGGAGCTATGCCATCTCTGAAGAGATTCATTAGTACAAGAGAAGAGGTTGCTCGTGCTAGCCTACAATAGCATACCTCATGGATATTAATATGATGCTTGATAATAGGATGCTTAATAATTTGACAGAAAACTATATACCTCATGTTGATATTCTTATTGTTCTCATATTGAAATAATATTCTTATTCTTAATAATTTACCGAAAAATAAAACTTTGAGGGTTATGCCAAGATATATGAGGACAATAAGAATATATTTACCAAAAAATAAAACATTAGATTAGTGCACCACTTGAGCAATAACATTAGATATCAACAAAACTGAAACACAAATATTAGAGTAATTAGTGCAGCACTTCAGCAATAATATTATTGGGATTTTTATGATTAGATTAATACGAGGGTATCAATACTCTGTAGGTTTCTTAATTTTACTCTATCAGTATAGCAACATAAGAGCAACAATTCTATGCAGATTCATACAAGTGCCTCCAGAAAAGTCAACCCCATATGGTGGATAATTGGCTGCTATCATATCTCACGTTGTATGCTGTTATGATATCTCAGGTTGTGATATTCAGCAACATTACCCTTTGCCGCTTAGGCTGGTTTATATTATTTTCATGACATGAGTTTCTAGTCTAATATTCAGTGACATGAGTTCTAGTCTGATATTTAACAATATTACCCTTTGCCACTTGTAGAAATTCCATCTGGACATAGTTTAATTTTCAGATAGCTACCTGATATTTTAACGTTAAATTTCTTGATCCTATAGGTGGATGCGACTGATATTATTGAAGGACATTCATCCTATCTAAGGGCAACACAAGAGATTATGGACCAACATGAGCTGGATATCTATTTTCCAGTTTTCAAAAACTCGACTACTAAATTCTAGAGCATCATACACAGATGTTAGCATAATACTTAGAATGGTCTGTGCATCTTTTGCTTTTGATGTTCACATGATGTTAGCATACTTAGACTGACACACTTAGATTCAAATACAGATTAGCACAGTTCAATGAAATGGTCTGTGTTTTCAAAATACTGAAGGTCTGTGCGTAAGTTAGCATAACTGTGATTTTTGAATACTGATGGTCTGTCCATATTACAATGAAGAATGAAGAATAAAAGTCTGTGCATAATACAATGAAGAATACTGAAGGTCTGTGCATAATACTTAGACTGGTCTGTGCATCTTTTGCTTCTAATGTTCACATGATGTTAGCATACTTAGACTGACAAATATGAGTGTGGTTTCCATTGCAGATGTAGGTTCCCTTAATGACAAATATGTTCCCTTAATAAAAATATGAAGGTTTTCATTGCAGACTGACAAATATGTTACCTTAATGACTAATGTTAGCATACTTCTGATTTATGCAGGTGACTGATTATATTGAGGCTAGAACTGCTAGAACTGATTTAGCTTTGACTAATTTATGCAGGTGCAGGTCTGTGCAAAATTCAATAGAGTAGTTTGTACTGTATGTACTGAGGCCAGAACTACTAGAACTGAGCCCCCTAACAGGAATAAAAAAATGCATCCTTAGCTGATTGTGTTTTAGCATGCTATGACTAACAATCCTTTTGACAAAAATATAAATTGATGTACCATTGAAAGCAATTTTACTAAACTTCCCAGAACATGTAAAGAACAGGTTAATATGATCGATCATGATTAATATAATGATTTCATTTTACCCCCTGTTCCTAGGGCATCCATAGGCCTGAGGTGACTCATTAGTAATGTGAATCTGGTGATATTACTATAGGGACTATAACTGGAGCATACTTAGACTGATACACTTAGATTCAAATACAGATTGACACAACATAACTAGACCAATTTTTAGATTTCACATTATGCTCTGAGTAACCATTCCAGTTAGCATAATACTTAGACTGTGATGACACAAGGTCTATGCATAATGCAATGAAGAATGAAGTAGATTTCAGAAATCACACTAAAGGTCTGTGCATAATACTTAGACTAAATAATACTACACTATCAAGAAAAGTTGAGGTCTGAATAAGGTACCCATGACCATTACTCAGATTCAAATAAAGATTGGCATAACACAGCACAGAGCATAACTTATCCATCTTATTGCAGTACTGTCCTTGAGTATTGGTTCAAACAAGAAATGGTGGATAAGTAAAAGGTGGGGAGTCCTCAAATGCATCGTATTCTTCCTCATCATCAACAACACCTATACCGAGGGTACTCCTTTTCCCCGGTACAACAATATACCATTTTTTATCATTGGGGTCTATAACATAGAATACTTACTTAGCATGTGCGACAAGTATAAATGGCTCTTCACTATCACCTAAACGACTTAAGTCTACAAGAGTGAATCCACAAGGGTCATTATTTTTAACACATCGTTGATTATTATCTACCCACTTGCATTTAAAAAGACCAATTGTGAAACTAAAGTAGTCAAGCTCTCATATTTCCTATACTATCCATAGAATAACAACTTGGCATTTACAGGTGATTGATCCTTCGCACTCACGTAAAATGTAGATGATGCCAAAACAGAAACACCACTATTCTGCAAGAAAGAGGACTTTTGAACTTCACCCTCAGTCCAAAAGGTGTACCCATTGACATCATAACCCTCATATTTGTTAATATCTTCACGAGGACCAAAAGCTAACCACTTCACAATTTCAGACACACCCTCGAGTTGTTCACAAACTACTCGATTATGAAACCACTAAATTAAAGTCTTATTATGCAATAACATTAATGCCCTATCCCCTTTAGAAGGATTTTTTACACGCAATTCCTTATAACGCTCATTTAAAAAGGGATGGACTTCTGGAACATGATGTAAGATATACAAGTGTGCTTATAGGCGTCAATCTCTTGGAGGTGTGATTAATTTTGAGCCAATTGTTCCCTTTCCCTCAAGTCTCCCTTCATGTCGAGAGGTAGGAAGTCCAATAGGCTTTGCACTGACCATATACTCAGCTATAAAATTACCTATCTCATCGCTTACCGAGCCTTAAATCATACTAGCCTTGGGTTGTGCCAGGTTCCTCACTTTATTTTGTAAAACCCCCATGTGTCTTTCAAAAGGATAACACCACCTCAAAAAAAACAGGACCTAAAAGCTTGATTTCACAAACAAGATGGACAATTAGGTGAACCATAATGTCAAAAAACGAAAGAGGGAAATACATCTCGAACTTGCATAAAGATTCAATCACATCTTCTTGAAGGGCATCGATTTTTAAGGGATCAAGCACTTTACTACATATTGTGTTAAAAAACAAACATAGTTCAGTAATAGCATATCTCACATGTTTTGGAAAAATCCCTCGGATTGCAATCGGTAAGAACTCTTGCATCATGACATGGCAATCATGGGATTTCATGCTTCCCAACTTCAACTCACCATTCAAGGACACAAATTTTTTCATGTTAAATGAGTAACCCGATGGAACCTTAATGCCATACAAAGATTCACAGAAAAAGTGCTTCTCTTCTCTAGACAATGTGTAACAAGCTGGAGGTATATAATTATTTTCAATATTTTTACCCTTTCCTTTTTCCCTTGTTCTTGTCATCTCCTTTTTTGGCTCTATTTATTTTCTTACCCTCCTTAACCTGTGGCCACAACTCTGGCTGAAGCCCTTACATTCCAAGTAATCTCACATGGCCTTCACATCCTTCGTCTTACCCGGAGTGTTCATGAGCGTCCCCAGTATGGCATCACATACATTTGTCTCTATGTGCATAACGTCCAAGAAATGTCTAACCTGTAGATATCTCCATTATGGAAGCTTCCAAAATATTGATTCTTCTTCCATAACCCTTCCCCCACTTGCCCTGTTTTACCAGAAACTATTTCAACACCCTTAACTTGTTCATAAACCTCATAACCGGTTAACGGTTGACGAGCTATACGCCCTTCAACCTCTCCATGGAATGCCTTCTTTTTCTTATGGTAAGGGTGATCACGTGGGAGGAACTTTCGATGGTGCATGAAGACATGTTTAAACTTAGGAATCCAGGTTGCTTCCATGTGATTGATACAAATTGGGCATGCTTTCTTCCCTTTATTCTTATACCCGGATAAGTTACCGTATGCCAGGAAATCATTGACGGTGCATAAAAGCATAAGCATGCAATATGAACACCTCATTAGCATGTGCGTCGTACACGAAAACCCCTTCATCCCACATCTTTCCCAAATCCTTAACGAAGGGTGTAAGATATACATCAATATCATTTCCAGGTTGTTTAGGACCCAAGATTAGAAGCAAAAGCATAACATACTTACGTTTCATGCACAACCAAGGAGGCAAATTATAGATAACTAAGAGCATAGGCCATGTACTATGCTGAGAAATAAGAGTGCCAAATGGGTTCATTCCATCAATACACAGTCCGAGCCTCAAATTACGATCTTCATCCCCAAATGCCTTATGCAACCTATTGATAGTCTTCCACTCAGGAGAATCAGCTAGATGTGTGAGGGAACGACCTTTCTTCACCCTATTGGCATGCCACCTAAAATTTGTTGCATCTTTCTTAATAAAAAACAAGCGCTTGAATCTTGGAATTATTGGAAGATACCATAACACCTTAGCCGGGGGACCTTTAGAACCTCAAGCCCCTTTATGATTATAATGTGACAACCCACACTATGGACACTCTTCTAAGTTTTCATGTTCCTTTCGATACAATACACAATCATTCGGAAAAGGATGTATCTTCTGATACTCTCAGACAAAAGGACACATGAGCTTTTTGGCATAATATGTCGATTTTGGAAGTTCATTTCCATCTGGAAACATCTCACCTAACACTTCTAATAAAATCATAAAACTAGTATCACTCCAATTGAACTTTGACTTAACGTTGAAAAGTGTCAACACGGCTGTCAGTTTGGTGAATTTTGTACATCCAGGGTAGAGTGGAGTTTCAGAAGCATCTTTCAACATGTCAAAAACATGAGGACGTTTTCCTAACTCATTGTCGACCCTTTCCATCATCTCATCAACATGATCTATGTCCTCATTCACATCTTCCTCGTCATTCTCATACTCATTATTCTCCCCCGCATAAGCAATATCTTCTTCATAGACATTTTGTGGAACAACGTTTCCTTTGTAAACTCCCTCCTCACCATGCCAAACCCAAACATTATATTGAAGCCTAAATCTATGCTGAAGTATATGCTCCCTAAGGATGTCAATGCTATCGACCTTTGATACATTGCCACACTTAACACATGGGCAATAGAATCCAATTTCCCCTGTCCTAGCTTGATGTTCAATAGCAATACTACAAAATTCCAAGACCCTATTGACAAATTATGACGATTCAATGCTACCATACATCCACGAACGATCTTTTGCCATCCTCTTACTATTCAAAGAATTACAAGTAATGAGTAAGAATTACCCTCCTTTTAACTCACAAACAACGATTGTATCTAGTTTCATTGTACGATACACTGCTGTATGTTCTCACAAAACATCCTTTTTTTTAAACATTAACCATATATTTTAAATATTATTCAAAGGCCAAAAATTTTCAGGAGGGGCCAAGCCCCTTTGTGCCATAAAGCTAGAAGCTCTTCCCATATTAAGTTGAGTTCATTCATATGAGCATTATATTTACACGAAATGGGCATTGTGGTAAGAACCGGTACAATGCTAAGTTGTCGATGTACAACTATCCAAAGCCACACAGGGTGTACCCATGAACTATGGCCCAATACTATTGTTGTTCATCTCTTGAAAAATTAAGAGAAGTGGATCAAGACTTTGGAATATTTCAATGTTACCAAGAATCTTAAGCCATCTAACATGTATCATATTCCACAAGGTTGATTTTTTCTTTCTTTTTCTTTTTTTTATGAATTTTGTTAATTCTTTTTTTATGTTTTTTGCCCATTTGTCCTTTTCATGATGAGTATGTCTTCCCAACATATAACAAACTTTATTATTCCTGCCCAATTTTGAGTTCATAAGTTTTAAACTTATATATATGCTCTTTGAAATTCTCAACTTAAGAATCTCTGGCCACATCAACAATAAGTAAACAACGAGATGCCAGTCCAGCAAACAATGAGATGCCAATACAGCAAACAACGAGATGCCAATACAACAAACCAAATTAAAAGAAAACAACATCAACAAGACGCTAATACAACAAACAACAAACAATAACAACATCAATTGAAACACAAATCACTAGATACAACACAAAAAAATCATAAAAAAATCATTACACTAACCTTATTTTTGAACTTGAGTGAAAAAATTCAGCATTGAAATGCAACAATCAAAATTGGAGTGTTGAAAAAATTGGAACTTGAGTGTTGAAATGCGCAGATGGAGGCCGAATGGAGTAGGGTTTGAGCTTTTGGGTGAGAGCTGAGGGAATGCGAGAGGTACATAGTAAATTTGAGTATTGTGCGCGATAGATATATTTCAGTAGCTTCCTTTTATGCCGCGGTTTACTTGAGCCTGGAGTATATTCATCTTTTATGCTTTGGTTCCTTGAGAACCGGAGTATATAATATTTATATGCTTTGGTTCACAAAAGCCCGGAGCATATTATCCTCTTTAATGTAATTCCAAAAACTTTATGCTTCGTTATTTAAAGGAATCGGAGCATATTGTATGTAGTATATGTGATTTTTTTCACTAGTGTTAGAAACCGATTTTAAGTTTGTAAATTCAGTGTAATTCTTAAAACATTTAATGCCGCCTCAAATTCAAAAAAACTTAATTTCAAAGCTTAAAGAATGAAAAGTCTAAATCTGATAAGACATAGCAAGTGGTTTTAAAAAACACCCCAAACAAAGGTCCGTTTAGCCCCAAACCTAAACCAAAATTGGTTAGCCACTTTTCTTGCCTTTGGTGAGCCTTTCTTTGGCCGGCTTAACCTTTTTCCCAAACATCTCCAATGATTACCCATCCTACGGCTCCTAGATTTTAGTCGTTTAGACTAGGCCTGATTCTAATAAAGACAACGTCTATGAATCATTCGGCTCGTTTAGGCATCAATTTAAGCCACCTCCCATGTACAAAGGTCTTATAAGCTTTCATAAATCATTCTCACCTCCAAACTCAAAGAGAAATGCTTCTAACCTGTGCAAGATTCTAATCCCTCTCATACCCGCACGCATCAACCCAGTCAAACCCTGATGATTCTAGTATCCTACTAGCTATAAATTTTTTTCCAAAGCCTCCTCATATAAATTTCCTAAACGCCTCTCCTAAATTCTTCCTCTTGTCCTTTCCTTCTTATTGGGAGAGAGTCGGTACCACATCCATGGTTATGTATGGGTCCGTGTCCATGAAAAATTATACATGCACCATAAGTCATGCTAAGTATTATTTGTATTATCCATGTGCATCGTAAGTCATGCTAAACCTTGTTAGCATCACAAGTCAAACATTGTCACTGTCACGATTAGCAAAGTAACTCAAGTTTCCAAAGTTACATAAATATGACCTACAATCAAATATGCCACAATCCCAAATCCTATGAAAAGATAGAATCCTGACCTTATAGGACAATCTTTCATCAAAGCATTGATCAACAATTAAATCATCATCTTAAAAATTGGCAAAAAAAGAGCAAAAACAAGAATGATGCTGGGGTCCCTTCTTTAAAGCATTCGACATCTTCCTAAATATTTATCACAATAGAGCCAAAAATATGATTCCTCCAAGCTTGGTTCTTGCTTGTCCTCGAGCAAGAATCTATGAGAAATGATAGAAGACATCAAAGCACTAACAATGTAACTAAGAAAAACAAGAAAACCTAATTTACTTTCATAGGAATCACGATTGATTTTACTAAAAATCAACAAGTTCTTTAATCCTCCTAATCACTTAGGAGGATGAGTGTGCATTCATAAGGGTTTCTTGGGAAGTAACCCATAACTTTCAAAATCAAGACAAATATTTAAAGACTAAAAATGGAAAACTAAGAGAAATGAAAAAAAATAAAAAGAAAATGCAACGAGTAGACATTCATGGGACAATATTGAGATGGATATTTAACTTTCTAGACAATAAGAGAAAACTTGTTTAAGAATGCATAAGAATGAATAAAGGATAGCTGAGAAAGATTAGGAAACTATAGCTCTCATGCACCTAAACTCACACTCTTCTAAAGCCTCATTTTCATCATTAAAGAATTAGCTTCTCATTACTCCTTGAGGGAGTTGAACAAATAGCATGATATGGGTAATTTCCATGCTCGCTCAATATACTTGAACTTTACCTCTCTACACCCACAAGGACTTAAGTTTCAAGAGTCGAAAGGACTTTGGGTTAGAATATAGGTAAAATAGGGAAAGGATTATAACAAATTAGGGAAAGGCTTGAGTAATAGTGTGAGGCTTAGTTTTATGAATAATGGAATTCTTATGATCTTGACCTTCACCTCATTTCAATTCCTTGAGCCATAATATTCAATGGAATACTATCTAATCTCCTCCCCCAATCTTGTTAAAGAACATATATGAGTAGCTCTTAAGGGGTACAATATGAGAAGAAGCAACTGCTACCCTTTTTAAGCTTATAACTCCTAAATCATCATCAATACATTCATAACAACTTTCTTACCAAATAAATTCCATCAAGAATAAAGTGATGAAGGAACATATTGGGTTAATGGCTATCAACAATCTAATTTTTGAGAAATATAAGCTCAAAAAGGTAACAATTTATAGGAAAGATAGAATGTACTAGAAAGGAGGAAATCATAGTGGTTAAGGAAGAAGGAATAGGGTTCAAGAATGCCTTCATCGTTCTCTAAGAAGTTCGGTTGAGGTCGTAGGTAGGTGTAAGACAAGTTCTCGATCAAAGCATCATAAATTAAGGATCCTTTCCATTCAATGAAAATCATGTTGAAGGCTTCAAAAGATATCTTCACCATGGGTTTGCAAATACTAATCCTAAGGATTTCACTCAGCTAGGAAAAAGGTGAGGTGCTTAACCAAGGGTTATAATCACGATAGTTCCATCCACCTTAACATAAGTCCATCTTAAACTCTTTCCAATGCAATTTAAGTCTAAACCATGTAAATTCTTAAGGTTTAGGAAGGAAAGTATTCAACAAGATGAATGTTCTATTCATGCCGAACAACGAGTTAAAAAACAAACTATTTTCCTTGCAAACTCAATTTCTTTTTAGATTTCTTAGAGTTCTTAAATGAAAAAGAAAGAAAAAGAAAATATGAATATGCATGCATGGGAGTTTGATATGGGAAAATTCAACTAATAATTAACACAACCATACAACTGATGTGCTCATTTTAGAGCACGTTTACAACCTCATTTTAGTGTCGAGTCTCGTGCTTTTATATTGGTTTTATGCACGTTACATTCAATTTTACCTTGATCTTGTCCTCGAGCTGTTTTTAGGTCATTTCAGGTGATCTCGATGATTTCGAGGTAAAATGAGACGTGTTCGAGGCTTTGACACTTCTATCAAGAGTTTGGATGTGCGTATCATAGCTTGGGCATGCATTCCAAGTCACTCTCGAAGATCCCATAAACTCTAGAAGCCACTAGGCACTTCAAAGGAACTGTTCAGCAAGGTTTAGGTTCAGATTCGACCGAATCTGACATCCATTCGGTCAAATGGAAGACAGGGATTCAAGCACATAAATCAAGCTCTCGGGAATAGCCGAATGAAGACTCATTCGGCCGAATCAAGACCCATTCGGCTGAATGGTTCCACTTATTCGGCCGAATGGTGGATAGATTGCAAAAACGCCAAGATTCTGATATAGCCGAATGGCCACCCATTCGGCCGAACCCTCCATTCATTCGGCCGAATGGCCTTCTTTCCCGCAGATTTTGGTTCTTTCTTTAGTCGGTGCTCGAGGGTTTTTCCTAGGGTTTTACCCCTTTTGTCCCTAGGGTATAAATACCCTCTTTCTTTGTACATAACCTTATGCCTACTTTGAGAGCTCTTGTGCCTCAACTTAGAACATCACTTTAAAGCTTTTCATTTCTTTCATACATTAGTTTAGATTTACATCTTTCATTACACTTCCTTTCAAGCGTTGTATTTCGAATTCGGTTTCTCTTTCGTTCACACAATTTCATTTATACAAGGTATTATTTCTTTTCTGTTTTAGTTCGTTTAATGCTTTCAAGTATTGTTTTTCTGAATTTCATTCCTCTAGATATTATCGTTGTTTTGTTTACAGTTTTGATAGAGTAGTTGTCGGTTCGGTTATAGTTCTTAGTTTTCATTCTCTTGTTCATTTGCGTTCAATTCGTTCATGCTTTCAATCATGTCCTTTATCATTTTGTATGCCCTAATCATTATTACTATGTGTGAGTAGTCTTCTTAGGGGTTTGATTGGTGAAACCCTAGGTTGGCTCGTTCTTCATGCGTAGAGTTAGGATTTAAGATTGTTAACGGTTGATTGATTGATATTCGATGCGAATCTTGTCCTGCCACTCCTTTGGAGACATAGGGCGATTATAGGTTGTTCGTGTGATTTATAGGGTCACAAACTTCCTCTCGTCATCTTGAGTGTCATGATTCATTGTTGACTGATTTCTCCTAATTTAGCGTATTGATAGCTCGGTTGTCCTTCCTAGGGTGGAACTGATCTGTCCCCGTTTTCCTTCCATAGAATATTATTGTTTTAATTCATGCTTTACTTTTCTGTTATTAGTATAATTCTTTTCAAATCCCATTTAAATCCTTTGCACGAAGTCTAGAAACTATCGCCCCTTGTCCTTGTGGTTCGATCCCCGACTTACCACTACACTAGTTGTAGTAGTATTAGGGTGTTTATAAATTTAGTTTGCATAACTATTCTTTTAGTTAAATGACCTAAAAGAACGGTTATCAACAACTAACCATGGTCATTAAAACCAATGGTTTCCAGCAAACCAATTCTCAAAAATGGGCTAAACGCCTTCAACAAGAAAAGGCCATACATCCTCGAATAATAACCTTTACTTAGATTAAAAAGAAAAACACACCAATGAAAGCAATAAAAAGGAGAGTAGGAAATATTATATCTTGGCCTCTTGCTTTTGCTCATTTACGAATACTCATGAACAAACAATGGTTATCAATAATAAGAGAATCGTGAGAATAACAGTTCCTACACTAGCTTAAAACACGTAAAAAAAGGAAAAGAAAACAATTCATGGATTCTATAGACATTGAAGAGAAAAGAAAGATAAAGCCCGACTGTTTTGGAGAAAACCCTTCTGAGCTTATGTGAAGCGCAATCCTTGGCATAAAAACCGAAAAATAAAAGGGGAGGGCTGATTAGTCATGGTATGACTAGTTAGTACTTGGGCCTTTACCCTTCCTAAGCCTTTCCTCATTGTTATAGGAGGAGAAGTTATAGGTTAGGTTGATATAAGGACTCGATGCATCGTTATAGGGGGCCAGTCTTGCCATGGGTGATCTCGATAGTTCCCATAGGCCTGTACACCCTCTAGGCCATCCTAACCACCTATATAACTTGGGGTTAACCTAATTTGTTGTACGGGTAGACGAGATAGTCTTATTAGTTACTTCCCTCCATCTAAATATAATCATTAGTGGGAAGAGAAGGGGAAGTGATACTAGGGATGGTAGGACTTGTCTAATAGGTGTACATAGGGTTTTCATCCTTAAACCAAGAAGGGATAGGTTCAAGCTAAGGAGGGTCATAGGGGTAGTTAAGGTAGGATGAAAAATCCCCACGTTTGACATGGTAGTCATAAATTTGATTCTCATGAATCATGCTACCCTTTTAAGCCTCATCTTGGCATTTCATCATCTTGGTTAACATCCTAAACTCCTCTTCTAGGTTAAACGAGGGGGAGGGGGCATGGTATGAAGATGTGACTCTTGAGGTTTTAGGTGGCATTGCTTGGGCACTAGAGGCGTGGATGTTAATTCATTCATGGAATTCTTTCAAACTAGTTGAATCTTACATGGATTAGGATTTATTTCTTTCATTTTTAGTGGGAGTCTTATCCATCATATTGTATATGGAAACCATGGAAAAGAGCATTGGGGATATTTTTTTGATTAAAAGATTCAATCTTGAAGAGTTTCTTGAAGATTAAAAATTTTGACCAAGGCGGAAAAATGTTAAGATGAGGGGAGGTGCCTTATTACATTGAACGATGCTTATTACATCTTGTTGCTACTTTATTGTAACTTCAGACATGTCAAATAATGTGGCATATATGGACATGGATGTTGATATGGCATGGCAAGAGAAAGTGATGTGGTTTCACACATGTGATTGGATATTTAGTGTTTTACTTTAAATAAAATAGGTTAAGAGTAGTTAATTTGTAATTTTATCTTTTTGGGTAGGATAGAATTCTAATTAACATAAGATAGTGTTAGAGTTTTGGTAGGATTATGTAATAAATAGGTGGAAATATCCTATTGGCTATTAGGTAGTTATTAGGAATACTTTAGAAGTGGGAGTTATAATCTCAATGTGAATCAAACTCTCAAGCTATGAATATAAATAGATGTGCACCCAAGTTTGAAAAATCAGATTTTAGAGAGTTTATTGTTTTTCTTTGTGCATAAGAAAGAGTTGTGAGTTGGTGCTTAAAGATTAAAATTCAGGTGAGGAAGTATAGGAATTGAGGGTGCTTTGCTTTAATCAATTCTCAAACTTTTGCCCTAGATTTTAATTCTTTGGTGCGTAGCTTTAGAGGGTTTGATATATAATTCTATCCCTTTGTGTGGATTAAGGTTTTACTACCTAGATTCACATCATAATGTTTTGGTGGAAAAGGTTAGATTATTGGATGGGACAATTTAAGATATTCACCCTAATACAATTTTGTAGGGAAATTTGAGGTCTTATCAATTTAAGGGGTAATTTCAAGTTTTAACCCCTAGAGGGTTTTGGTGGGAAGGTTAAGAACTTATTTATTGAAGAGGATATTTCCAATTTTTACCCCTATAGGGTTTCAGTGGAAAAGTCGGGTCCTTACCGATTAAAGGGGAAATTTCTAGCTTTCACCCTAATAGGGTTTTTGTGGGAAGATGAAGGCCTTACCGGTTAAAGGGGAAATTTAAAGCTTTTACCCCAAGAGGTTTTCGATCGAAAGTTTAAAAGCTTACCGGTTGAAGGGGAAATTTTAGGCTTTTAGCCTAAAAGTTTTTGTTGGGAAGGTTGACGCCTTAAAGGTTAAAGGGGCAATTTCAGGCTTTTACCCCAAAAGGATTTCAATGAGAAGGTCAAGGCCTTACTGGTTGAAGGGGCAATTTAAACCTTTTATCCTAAAAGGGTTTCAACGGAAAGGTCGAGGCCTTACCAGTTAGAGGGGTGATTTTGGGCTTTTACCCCAATAGGGTTTCGGTGGGAAGTTGAGGCCTTACTAGTTAAAAGGGAAATTTTAAGCGTTAACCCCAAGGGGTTTCAGTAAGAAGGTCAAGGCCTTACTTGTGTGGTGGTATAGGGGTAAATTCAGGTTTTTATCGGGCAATATTTTTGAGATAAATTTAGGTTTTACCGTCGCCAAGAGGCATTTCAAAGGTAAACTCGGTGTTTTACCAGGGATATGAGTCATTTTAGAGGTAAACTCATTGTTTTACAGGGGGCATGAATCATTTTAGAGATAAACTCTGGGTTTTACCAGGGACTTGAGACATTTCAAAGGTAAACTATTAGGGTTTTAATGGAGACAAGAGGCATTTCAAAGGTAAACTCGGGGTTTTACCGGGGACATGAGTCATTTTAGAGGTAAACTCGAGGTTTTAAGGAGTCTTGAGACATTTTAGAGGCAAACTCGGGGTTTTAATAGAGACAAAAGGCATTTCAGAGGTGAGTTTTTGAATTTACTAGGGATAGGAGGTATTGTAGGGGTAAGGTAGGCTATTTGCCGATAGCTTGATGCATTTTGGTTTAAGGTAGGCCATTTACCATTGCTAGGGAAATTTCATAGGTAAGGTAAGATTTTTACTCAAAACTTAAGGCAATTTAGTGGTAAGGTAGGATTTTTACCGATGCTAGGGACATTCCGGTGGTAAGGTAGGATTTTTACCATTGATAAGGACATCTTGAGAGGAGAGGTATGATTTTCCCTGGTGGCTTGATGGATGAGGTTAGGTTATCATTGTGTTTGAGGTAAATTGAGTCATTTTATAAGATAAGGTTGGGATTTTACCGTGTTTGGGTCATTTTTGTAGCATGGGACTGGGATTTTAGGTGACATGGTTTGGCATGACACGGGCATAATGAGACTTGGGATAGACATGATGCAGTTTTAATGCATGACATGATGCAAATGAACCTAATTGGTGATCGTGAGCACATATTCATGTAATTAATGTTTTAGAGGTTTAAGTTTCCCTAGTCTTTTGTAAAGGTAGATTTAACGTTAGTGTAAAAAAAAATAGCAAATAGCACACAAGATCATGTAGTCACACTAGCATGCTTGTATGAATGCGACAAATACAAGTCTCTACCTAGCCAAGGTTCTAAGTTTTATCATGAACTATGGTTTCATACATGAGTCAAAGGGTCCATTGCATTGAGCAAAATCCATTTACCTAGACCAACTGCTTAAAAGAGGCCAAGGTAAGAGGATAACCCCCTACAAAATGCCAAGAGTGCGTGCTAGACGCCAATGTTTAGTAAGCTTTGAAAAAGCCAAAGTTTGGGCCATTAGCCTCAATCATTATTGGCTAATCATCCACACCAAAGGTGTCCTTAATGTAGAACACATTCATACAAGATGGAGTCTTAGGGTGTAACTTCCACATGCAGAGAGTTATATGCTTGAATGTAAGTATGCCTAACACAATCTTTAGCCTATTGTAAGAACATACATCAAATTTTTTTGGTTGCTCATATGAACGCATAGCCTAGTAAGCTTTTGTCTTACATCTCCCTAGTGGAATCGCTAAATTGAAAGGGCTTAATGTAGTTTAAAGGGTCTGGAACCCAGTTAGGTTTTGGCTGGGTAAATTGATGAGTGAATTTCCATTAGAGAGCTTGATTTTTACAACCCAATCTCCCCTTTGGGTGAAGAAAAGAGGAAGGAGCTCTCCCCCATTAGTGCCCTATAGGTTTGCGCATCAATAAGGATCATCTATGTGGTTAAGAGACATTGATAGGGTCTAGGAGTCAGCAATTAACGTTTAATGGGCTGGTTGGAAACTATGGGTTTGGAATCCCCAAATGACCCACATAAGGGGTCTGTGAACCATGAAAAGGTTCGAAAATAAGTAGCTTATTACAACTTGGGAGTGTGTGCAAACAATTGGCATGAAGATGGAAGAAAAGATTGGTTTTAGTTCCAAGGAAACCATGCTCATACAAGAGATATCATACTCTAATTTAAAGGATTAAACAAGTTAAGATTTATGCACATAATCTAAATTAGGTTATCTTATTAGGCGTGATTATAAACAATAGGTCTTATTTATAAGCATTTGATAAAGGGTGGACATGTAATTACAAAGTAATAATTATGTAATTAAGAGTGCATAATATCAAAGAGGAAATAGACATGAGATAAGATACAAGAGACAAGCAAATGTTAGAGTTAGGGTTAGAGATAATACAAAGTGAGAGTTATGCATGATAAGTTATGCAAGGAGATTTCTTGATCAAATGAAGAACATTAAAGGTGAGACATTTAAAATAGAGTGTGTGAGTTGATCAAAAGAGGACATTAAAGATAAGAACTCTTTGTTAGATCAAATCTTATCAAAAGATTACAAGAATATTGAAATATGTGTTGATATGAGAGGGGTTTGCACCTCATACAATCATCTTAAGATAAAACTATCAAAGGACCTTGAGAGAATGGAAACCAATAGATCCAAGGACTAGGAAGTGAAGGGGGTAGACATAGATAAAGCAATAAAGTAAAAGAGTAGATTAAGAGGGGTCCTCGGTGTTTATCGTTAGGTAGTTCCTTTGCTTGAGTATTGATTGAGTGCGTGAGGAAGGAGGTATGGTTGCTCCATGGGTTGATTCTTGAGGATTGTTCAAAAGAGTAGTAATTGTGTTTGATTTGTGTTTATGAGGATTTAGGAGAGAATTACAACAGATTGACAGTCCTCTAGGAATTCAAAATTGTAGACCCCTTAGGTCTAGGAAATGAGGGGTATTTATAGGCAAAGAAACAAAATTATTAAGATTTAGAAGCCAATACTGAGTTTCAAGAAAACAACTTGTGCTTCAAGCATTCGGCTTGGGCGTAGAGCACTCAAGAGGGTATCTTTTGCTCAAAGGTTCCGAGGCTCGAGGACAGCCAGGAGCTCTTTTAAAGTGGCTCGTAAGGCTTGGGCATTTGACACTAAGTTGTGTGTTGAGCATTGGGCTAAAATAGGTTGGGTTTTGTTATTGTTTAAGAGCTGGATATAGAGAAAGCATTGGGCGCTAAGTGTTGGCTTCGCGTGTATAACACTCGATGTGGGTTGAGCGTTAGAGGCATGTGCTTTGTGTATGATGCTGGTGCTTGATGCTTGAAGCTAAGGTAGATTTTGCTTGTGCTCTAGGTATTAGGCTTATATCGTCGACCAAAATCGCTTCGACCTTCTAGTTTTGCATGGTTTTAAGCTTGGTTTTTTGATGGATTTTGGGTCATGTGTTTGGGCTCAGGTTTGTGTTTAGGCCTTTGTGGGATTCGATTTTTGAGGTATTTTTGGGATAACACGCACTTAACTCAACCCAAGCAAAGTCCTACCTGCAAGGGTTGGTTCATTATAGAACCACTACACGAAGAGACACGATTTCGTGTCTATATTTATATCTTGCAATAACAGACTTAACTTCATTTCATGAAGAAAAAGGTTACATAATCTCGAAATTGTGGCCTAATACCTTCAAGAAAACTATAACAAAAGTTAAGTATAAATCTAAGGAGACAAAGCAAAGTTGTTTTTGAAGCATACACAAAAAAAATTTCACTCTTTCTTAAAACTTTTCACTAGTAGAAATTAATTAAAATACGGCGGGATTTTTTGTATTATATGCGGCGTCAAAAATCTAGCATTATGTTAGATGTTATCAAATTAATCAATTTAATTTGCGACTGTAGAAAATATGCTGCAAGCAAGGTATAAAAATACGGCGGTTGTATAAGAATATGCCGTATATTAATTAAATAAAATGCGGCCGTTTCTTGTAATATACGCCACATATTAGTGTATTTTAGTAATTAAAAAAGCTATAAAAATATTAATTAGCGGTGGGTGTCCCATAAACCCATTGCAAATCGATTATTATTTTTTAAAAGCTTTTATTTGGTCCCTACCACGCCATATCTTCTCCACATACTACATAACACAACTTTATTTCCTTAAGTTGCTATACTATTCTAATGGTAGAAAAATATGCTATTACATTTGCAATTACCAACCAAAGTATATATACATATGATGATTAGGAATTCATCATTTATGTACAAATAGGATCATAAATCCCCAATTTGAACTTAAAGAAAAACCAACTCACAATCTTTCCTACGCACAAAGAATAATAAACTCTTTAAAATTTATTACATAAAATGAAAAAGCAAATACAAAATCTAATTTTTCCAAGCTTGGGTGCACATCTATTTATACCCATAGCTTGAGAGTTTCAATCATATTAAGACTAGGACTCCTACTTCTAAAAGGACCCTTAATAACAAATAGGTTAATGCCACCTATTTATTACATAATCCTAACAAAATTCTTACACTATCTTATGTTAATTAGAATTATATCCTACCTAAAAAGATAAAATTACAAATTAACTACTCATGACCTATTTTATTTAAAGTAAAACACTAAATATCCAATCACATGTGTGTATCCACGTCCATGCCCATGCCATGTCACTTGCCACGTCATTGAAGTTGTAATAAAGTACTGACAAAATGTAATAAGCACCATCTAATGTAATGAGCACCTCCCCTTGTCTTAAAATTTTTCCTCCTTGGTTAAAATTTTTAATCTTTAAGATTGAATATTTTAATCATGAAAATTTCTCCAATGCTCTTTTCCATGGATTACAAATACAATACGATGAAAGGTGATGTTATACCTGTAAAAGTATGTCATGTGTTGTTGGGAAGATCTTAGTTGTTTGAAAGGAAGGTGATACATGATGGGTATAAAAACAAATATGACTTTACAAAAAATAACCATGCCATTACCTTAAAACCCGTGATACCAAATAAACCTACCACCACAAAAGCAAACCTTAGCCTACCAAAAACCGAAATACATGCATTTGTGTGGATATTGGAGCCATTAAAAAGGTCATAATCAATACAATTCAACCATTCCTAGGCTAAACAATCTATTAGATGATATATATGGAGCCAAGGTGTTTTCCAAAGTGGATTTGAGGAGTGGATATCATCAGATTTGAATCCATTAAGGGGATGAATGGAAAACCTCATTTAAGACTAAAGAAGGGTTGAATGAGTAGCTTGTGATGCCCTTTGGTCTCTGAAATGCATCTAGCACTTTCACAAGGCTTATGAACACAAGAGCATATTATGATCTTAAGCCCTTTCTTGGTGCTTTTGTCTTTGTTTACTTTTAGGATATTATGATCTACAGTAAATCCAAAGAAGAACATCAAGACCATTTGCAAAGGGTATTTGAATTACTAGTTGGCGAAAATCTCTATGGCAACTTGGAAAAATGTGACTTTTATACTTTGTAAGTAGTATTTCTTGGCTTTATTGTCTCATCTGAAGGCATACAGGTCGATGAAACAAAAGTGGAAGCGATTAGAAGTTCCCATGTTCCTAACGATACCCAACAAGTTCAAAGTTTTCATGGTCTGGCATCATTCTACAGAAATAACAAAAATGAAGAAATTTGAGTGGAATCCTCAAGCTTAGAAGGCATTTAAAGAGGTCAAGCATCAGGTGACTTCAGCTCCAATTCTAGCACTCCCAAACTTTGAAGATGTCTTTGAAGTAGAATGTGATGCAATAGGGGTCGGTAATTGTACAATATTATCTTAGAATGGATATTGTGTAGTGAAGTGTTTTGAAGCTTACTCATCTCTCCCATTTGAAGAAGTCTACATACTCTGAAGTTCAAAATCTAAAGGTTTGTATATGCCCTGAACCCTAGTATATTTTTTTTAAATTTTTTTTTATAATTTTTTAATATATAAATTTAAAGATGAAAAACTCATGTATGTTCATATCTACATGTTATATGTTGTTTTTATGAAAGAATAACCCTTAAAAATCGAATTTTATAAATTATATAGTGTTAGAGGCATTTTTTAGAGAAAATAATTGGATAAATCCAGTAGAGGATGATTTGCTGTCTGTAAATCTTAAAAAAATACCCAGTTTAGTCTTAATATAAGTCTCATTTGGAGTTTCTTAGCCAATTTTATGCCTTCCCAAAGATTGTTTTCAATATCTTAAACAAGACATCACCGAGGCCACTAAAGGGTAACATAGTTGTGTAGTACCTCTAAAAATAAGGGGTTTTAAAAAAAATTACGCTATTCGGACTACCAGGCTAAGAGATATGCCTTTCTGAATTTTTCGAAACTTTGGAATAGCACCTGAATTCTATGAAGAATGAACTGGTTGTTTGTTTTGAGTGTAAAATATTGTAGATCGCGATTTTCCATGCCAAAACGGGTGGTCATAATAGAATTTTAGATTTATATGCTTCACGGTTGATCATTTCTTAACTTTTCTTATCTTTTATGACATATTATTTAACACATTATGCATGATATTCTTAGCTTAGATCAGATTATGTTCTTGATTAAAGTTGTTGTGTTGTAATAGTATATAACAATTAGATTTGCAAATATAATAATTTTGAGATATATTAATTATTAATAATATACTTTTATATGTAATTAACACATAAAATGATCTATTAAATTATTTTTTTGTTCTAAAAACCATCAACTGCTGCGGTTTTCTAATATAACCACAATATTTAATATATATGTGTTGTGGTTATATTAGAAAACTGCAGCACATATAAATTTCAGAATAAAAAAATAAAAAAGCCAATTAAATGTTGCGGTTATTAGAAAAACCGGAGCAAATATATCTATTAATTGCTGTAGTATTTCCAAAAACCATAGCAAATAATGATAAAAAAATTAATTTTTTTATTTTTTAAAAATATATACTGCAGTTTTTTGGTAAAACCACAGCAATTAATAAATATATTTGCTGCGGTTTTTTCAAATAAACATAGCATTTGTTATTTTTATTGTTGCGTCTAAAAAACCACAACATTTGTTGTTTTTCTATGCGTTTCGCCTATATGTGCTTTGTATCAATAACCGCAACATTTAAACCTTAGTGTGTTTGTCCTTTGCTAGCCTATTTCACTTAATGAAATTGGTGGTGATTTGAGGAAGCTTTTCTTATTCTTTGGTGGTGAATCAGTATCCAAACAATCCTTAGAGTCATTCAATTACTTTACCTATTTGTTCTTCCATAACTCACGAAAAATCTAGCCTAAACACATTCAGAAAAACATCCATTTAGTGGTGCAACAATTAGTAAATTTCTTGAGCAATTTTAACTTGAATTTTTTGATCTGAGTATCCAAAAATACAACATTTGGTATTAGATCTAGAAGAGTCTTGGAATATTAAAGCACGCATATCCATGGCTACTTTAAGTAGTCATCATCACCAAACTAAGAACGATGATTATATTTCTTTGTGTTATGGAAATGCACGTTTGGAGGAGAAGTTGAGTTGTTGAGGGCTCAACTTAGAGACCTTCAAGCAAGGCACATTCTAAAAAGAGAGAATGGTCCACTATTACACCATTAAGAGGAGATTTCAATGTCTCCTATGGACAACCAATTTGGTAACTCAAACTCTAATTCTATCTTTTTTGATATAAAAGTTGATATACTTGAGTATGATAGGAAATTAGATGCTGATAAATTTGTAAAATTGTTGAGAGTAGTAGAAAGAGTGTTTGACTATAAACAAACAACTGATGACAAGAAAGTAAAGGTGGTTGACTTGAAGTTGCGCAAATATGCCTTCCCCTATCGAGGCTTATTTAGTAGATCCTAATTGACTTAAAGAGACCCTCACATGACAGTAACATAATAATGGAGGCTCCGGAGATCCAAATGATATCGAATCGGGCTATTACTGTGATGACCCTTCTAAAATGGATATAAGAAGGGTTGGGACATATTATTTTATTTTGTAATACTTTGAAAGGTTTTGGAACGTCCTACGGAAGTCTCTTGGCCTTTGGAAGGCTCTAGGCTCATGGAGAAGTATCTACGGAAATATCTTAAAAATAGGAAAAAGGTAGAACATTCTAGAGCACCTTGTACAAACCACAAGTGTGTAGTATAGTGGAGAAGGCCCTAGAATTAGGACAATCTAGACTTAGGCAAGGATGCCTATAAATAGGGAACTCCACCTTCATTTTTGCATAACCTTAAGCCGTGTACTTTCTCTCTCCAAAAGAAATTAAAACTTACTTTCGAATGCACTTTCTCGCTCTATAAATCTTCCTCCTTAGTTAGCTCAATTCGTAGCTCAATTTGTCTATTAAGTACTTAAGAAGCCTTGACTGATCGACTAACGGGTGCTGTCAATAGTAGGCCATGTGCATACGACTTAGGTAATTAGCATGTGATAAGTGGTATCAGAGCAATAATGTTCCAAGAAGGATGCTCGCTTTCATTGAGAGTATTAGCCATTTGACTACGAGTATTGAGTAAGGAAATATTATGGGCACACGTGATGGCCTAAGACACGTAGGTCTAGGTCAGCCACGTAACTGAAGAGGAGCAAGTGTTGATGGAAACAACCACGGGCAAGAAGAATCATGGCAAGCCCTCTATTCCAATTGAAGGTTCAGTTGCCATGCAGGCTTCAAAAGATGCGGCCAAGGGCATGCTGGGAGTTGGGGAACTTAGGGAAGATTTGCGGGACATCGATAGTGTTGCTAGGGAAGCATTGTCCTTTGGAAAAGAATTCACCCAAAGGATGACCGAAGCCCTCAACAAGGTTAAGGCATTTATTAGGGTATCCCTTTTAGAAGAGATCACAAGGCAACATTGAAGGAAAATTTAATATTATTGTACAAGGCGACGATAACTGAGGGAGCTATTCATGAAGGACTAAGGGTGAAGGTCCCTGAGCAAGGGAAGCGAGATACTAGAGAAATCGATAACTTCCTTTGGAGAAACGAAAAGTACTTTGATGCGATACAGTTTGAAGATGGGGCTTCCAAGATCAGTACTGCCACCATGTATCTTGGTTATAATGCCATGCTATGGAGGAGGAGAAGGGATGTAGATTCCAAGAAGGTTATTTTATCGTTTAGCACTTGGGACAAGTTTAAGGCTGACTTTAAGAAATATTTATACCTGGATTATGCAAAGGAAATCGCCCATTGAAAGTTGCGTGTGTTATAGCATAGGGAGCATCAAAGACTACATAAGGCAATTTTCAACGCTTATGCTAAACGTAGACGATCTACCTAAGTCCACCCTCCTTCTCTACTTTATTGAAGATCTCCAAAAATAAGCCGCTATGAAGCTCAAACAATGCAACATTCAAACCCTTTCGGAGGCCATCTAGGTGGCGGAATCCTTGATCAAGTTCATAGGAAACTCGAGAAGGGACAAAGGCAAAGATATCATCAAGGATGATGATCAAAGTAGCAACGAAGATTAGTCTCGTCAACCAAGGGCTAAACTTGTGGCTCATGGCAAGGACCCAGCTTAGTCAAAGGGGGAAAGTCGCAAAGGGGAAAACAGACTATTGAATTGCTTCTTGTGTGAAGGACCAAACTTAGCAAGGGTTTGCCTAGTGTGGAAAAATTTAACTGCCATGATATCCACAACAGAGGAGCCACAAATAAGACTTTGGCATAATGACCTTAAATGAGAGTGTCAAGCTTGCGTCTATTAGGCCACTAAAAACAAGGGTCATGGGTGATTGCGACAGACCTAGGGAAGGGGCATTAGCATTAAAACAAGTCATGGTCGCTAATGATTGGCTAAGAGAAAAGGAATCGGTGACTACTAAAGGGACAAACATTAAGCAAAAGGGTAGTTTAATGGTTGTAAACGGGGAGGTGAACGGGGCAGATACCAAGGTGCTTGTGGACAAAAGGGGGTCACACAACTTCCTTACATTGAGGGAAGAAAGGGACTTGGTTATCCAATTCACCATATATGATGGTGAGATGGCCATAAACTCTAGTGCCATGCCAGTATTTGGGAGAGCCTGGAACGTCCCTCTCCGCTTTGGGAATTGGAAGGGAAAAGTCCAACTCTAGGTTGTCAACATAGATAATAAGGATGTTGTATTAGGCATGGAGTTCATCAACAACATTCGTCAATTCAGAATGGGTGCTGGTGTGCTAACCATCACACATAAAGGGTGTAAGTATGAGATTCGTCTCGCACGAGACAAGGATGAGGGAGCCAAGATATCATCCCTGACGGGCTAGTGGACACTTAACCTTAAGCGTTAACCTTTATGTCAAGGAAGGATAAAAAACAGGTTCTTAGGACAAGGAATCATTGGATGATCCATGACAGGGTCATTAAAGATGGGCATGCAGCGGAGACAAGGCATCTATCGTATAAGTCGAAGAAAAAAAAGAGACAGGGGTAAATTCATTTTTTCACACCACGGTCACAATCATAATGAGGACATCAAGAAATCAGGTGGGGGAGAATGTCACGGATTATGCCTAGATCCCTATCCATGGGCTTGCATCATTGGGCAACGATGCGACAAGAGTCCTCTAACGGTGCCCGTTGTGCTTTTGGAAGACTCTAGAAGGTTTTGAAATGTCCTAGAGTAGCCTTATGATCTCCATAAGGCTCTAGGATTGTGGAGAAGTCTCAAGGGAATATTCTTGTATATAGGAAGAAGGTAGAACATTCTAGAGCACCTTGTAAAGACCACAAGTGTATAGATTAGTGGAGAAGGCTTTAGAGTTATGACTAACTAGTCTTAGGCAAGGAGTCCTATTAATAGGGAACTCCACCTTCATTTTTGCACAACATCAAGAAATCTTAATCCTTACATATACACTTCGTAACTCAATTTTGTCTAGTAAGTACTTAGGAAGCCTTGACTGATCGATTAACGGATGCTGTCGACAGTAGGCCACCTGTATATGACTTGGGTAAAATAGTTAGCACGTGACTATAAGGTGGAAAACTAATAAAAAAACAAACCCAAACACAAAAAACACCAAAGCATATTCAAAACCACCCAAAATACACAAACCTACCCTACTCAAACACGTCCGAAGCTACCTAACCCACCAAAAAAAAAACATTACTCCACAAAATAAATTAATCTAACCCCAACGCAATTCTAGCAGGTGGTTTAGATGTCACGGTCTAAAACATATTACATCTAATTGCCCTAATAAAAAGATTATGTCACTAGCTGAATAATCCATATAAAGCAATCCCTGTTTTACAGAAGAAGAAGTAGTTGACGAAGGGGAGAATAAGGAAGATGAATCAAGGATTTTTGGGTTAGATAAAGGAGAGTGTTTAGTAGTGATAAGGGCATTGAGTAGCTTGCCCCAAATAGATGATCAATGGAAAAGAGAGGCTATCTTCTTCACAAAATGCACTATTAAAGGAAAGGTTTGCTCTTTGATCATTGATGGAGTAAGTTGTACTAATATTGTATATCAAACATTAGTAGAGAAGCTCAACCTGCCTACATCACCGCATCCACATCCCTATATGATCCAATGGCTCAATCATGGCAAAGGAATCAATGTAAGTTCTTGTTTCTTACTCAATTTTAGTATTGGTAGATATAAGGAAGAATTACGGTGTGTTGTTATACCTATAGATGCAAGTTATGTGTTGTTGGGAAGACCTTTGGTTGTTTGAGAGGAAGGCGATACATGATGGATATAAAAACACATATGACTTTACCAAAAACATCACTCCATTACTCTAAACCCTATTATGCTAAATAAACCTACCACAATAAAAGCAAACCCTAGTCTACCCAAAACGGAAACACATACCCTGACTACTATCCTAAAAGCTAAACAACATGACCATCAGCTTATACCACCCCTTATATTAACAATTTTGAAGGAAGAGGAGGAACCAATTAAGATTGGTCAAAGTTAGGAGTAGGGCTTGAATACAAGATTTGTCAAAGTTGTTCTAAATTAAGGTAAAATCTTTGTTAATTTGAGAGTCAAAGGTTAACCAAAGAAGGTTGGTATATGTTCTTACAATCCTAAGAAGGGGTGTGAGTTAAGATATTAAAGAGGTTGATGAATCTTGAATACTTGAAGAGTTGGATATAATGAGAAGACTTAAAGAGTTTGATAGAGTATGAAGACTTGAAAGATAATGCACGAATTACAAGGATAAGAGAACAAGGATTGTTTAACTTCTTCAAGGATAAAGCTTTAGAGTTTATCTTATTAGATAAATCTTATATTTATTTTACTTTAGAGTCTTTTTAGTTGTATGTAATTCTAGGTAAGCTTATCCTATGGAATTTTGGTTTCTTAGTACTTAGTTAGTATAATCCTAGAGAATTTCTTACTTTATGATACCGTAATCATTAACTTAGGATTCTAAGCTATTATTTCAAATATTTATGCTTCTTGTAAACTTATGAACATCCTACTATATAAAGGGGGTCATTTGGATTAAATAAAATCAAATTTTTAAGTTTAAACCTTCTTTTCTTTACGACATTTTGAATTCTCTAAGTTTTTGGATTAAAAGTTAGTTTATTCATTCATATGCTATTTATTTGTTGGTGAATTAGGTAGTATTCTTAGGAAAATTTTCGGATTTTTACGTGGTGTTTCTATATCCAACTAATCTTAAAAGTTACCAACTAATTTATCCTTTTTTTCATTCGAAAATCATGCATAAAGTCAAGGAAAACACATCAAAAACATTTTTTACAGTTCTTGATTTTTGCAATTGAACCTTTGAGCAAGATTTGATCTTTGAAGTTTGTTTTTTTTATTTGCATAAACAAAAATACAACAACAATAAGCGTGCCTATAGAACAAACCCTAAAGAAAATGAGGAGATTAGGAGGCAAGTAGAGGGATTATTGGAGAAAGGGATGATAAGGGAGTCATTGAGCCTATGTGCCGTACATACTCTATTGGTCCTAAAGAAGAATGGGGAGTAGTGCTTGGGTGTGGATAGTAGATCCATCAATAAGATCACTATCAAATATCGTTTTCCCATTCCTAGGCTAAATGACCTATTGGATGATCTAAATGGAGAAAGGTGTTTTTAAAAGTGGATTTGAGGAGTAGATATCATTAGGTTCAAATCCATCAAGGGGATGAATGAAAAATTGTATTCAAGACTAAAAGAAGGGTTGTATGAGTTTGCAAGTTATCTTTTTAGGCTTAATTGTCTCTTCTGAAGGTACAGAGGTAGATGGAAGAAAAGTGGAAGTGATTCGAATTTGTTATGTTCCTAATAGTACCCAATAAGTTCAAAGTTAAATGGTTTGGCATCATTTTATAGAAGATTTGTTTGTGATATCAGTACTATCATAGCTCCTTTTAAATAAACCACAAAACTGAAGAGGTTTAAGTGGATTCTTGAAGCTCAAAAGGTACTTAAAGAGGTCAAGCATCAGTTGACTTCAGCACTAATCTTAGCACTCCCAAATTTTGGAAGATGTCTTTGAAGTAGAATATGATGTATCAGGGGTTTCTATTTATGCAATATTATCTCGTAATGGAAGGCCCTTAGCCTATTCTAGTTAAAAGCTCAATGAAGCCAAGTGCAAGTACTCTAAATACGAAAAATGAGTTCTATGCCCTAGTACGTGCGCTTGATCATTGGCGCCACTATCTAGTCCCAAAGGAGTTCATCCTTCATTCTGATCATGAGGCCGTAAAGTATCTGCAAAGCTAATAAAATTTATGACATCGACATGCTCAATGGGTAAAGTTCCTTCAATCTTTTCACTTTATTATAAAGTACAAGTCTGAAAAACTCAAGAAGGGAACAGATGTACTTTTTAGATGGTATCTCCTTCTGAATTCATTATAGACTAACATTGTTGGCCTTGAGATCTTAAAGGAATGCTATAAGTGAAATGTTGACTTTGAAGAACTCTATGAGAAATGCTCAAAGAAAGTAATGGGGGAGTACTATTCGTAAAAGGGTTCCTATTCTAAGGAAGCCAAGTACATATCCCCAAACACAGTTTGAGAGAGTTCTTTATCAAGGAAGTTCATGAAGGAGGCATGGTTGGACAGTTTAGTATTGAAAAGACCAAAGCCCTTCTAGCTGAACATTTTTTTGGCCCAAAATTACACGTGATGTAGAGTACATAGTCAAAAGGTATCCCACGTGTGAAAAGGCTAAAAGTCACTTGCTTCCCCAAGGACTCCATATACCTCTACCCATGCCTCAAGCTCCTTGGGAAGATATCAGTCAAGACTTCCTCCCTAGACTACTTAGAACTTAGTGTAACACATACTCAATCATGGTGGTTGTGGATAGATTCTCTAAAATAGTGCATTTCATTCCATGCCATAGTACTTATGGTGCAAATTAGGTTGCTAATATTAAATTTAAAGAGGTAGTTTGTCTGTATAGGATCCATAAGTCTATGGTGTGTGATTGTGATTCAAAGTTTCTTAGTTATTTCATGCTCACATTGTGGAAGAAAATGGGTATAAAGTTTAAATTCACTATGTCTAGTTATTCTTAAACTGATGGATGAACTAAAGTGACAAATTGCGCCTTAGGAACACTTTTGCGATCGTTAATCACTAAGAATCTTAAGGAATAGGAAGAGGTACTATCACATGCACAGTTCCATGCAAGACAACATGTCTTAGTCTCTTTGAAGTGGTCTATGGGTTTTATCCTTGTACGCCTGTTCATTTAGCACCATTTCCAGTAAAGGCTAACTTTAGCTAAGTGGAAGTATAGAGAACTAAAGAGATCAAGAAGATGCATGAGCAAGTTCATTCTAAGATTGAGAAGATAGATGAACAAGTTAAGACAGGAATTGGTAGAAAAAGGAGGGATTCAAGATTTAAAGAGGGTGATTACATATGGAATCATCTTAGGAAAAAACGTTTTCCTTCATAAAGACGTTCCAAACTTAGTCCTAGATCTGACAATACATTAAGAATGTTGGAGAAGATCAACAACAATGCTTATAAGGTAGAACTTCCAATAGTTTATGGACTATTTTCTACCTTAAGTATTTCTAATCTTTGTCCTTTCTCTGAATTTCATAAGGATTTACGAAGTTTAATAGAAAACTTTTCTGAAGTAGGGGAGGATGTTGGGGATCAAGGAGCTATGCAATTAAAAATTACAAAAGATCCCTTAATCATCGAAGACGTATTTATTTAAAAATGGTGGAAAGTCAACACGAGAAACTTATTTATTTAAGTATGGTATTTTGAGGCTTTGACTTTCATGGACTTTCCTAAAATTGAAACTTTCTACTTTGGGAAAGTGGTAGTAGGAACTTGCTTAATAAGGAATTATGGATTAAATAATCATTTTGAGCCCTTAAAGGTTTGAACTTAGGACTTGAATTCGGGCTTGGTACAAGTTGCCCTAAAGTTGGTCAACGTGAGTCAAAGATTGACTAAAGAATTTGGTCCATGTTTGTATACCTCAATATGGCATGGGATATTAAAGATTTTGGTGATTCTTGATAACTTAGAGAGTTGGGTATAATAAGAAGACAGAGAGTTTTGTGAAGCATGGAAGATGGAAGATATACACATCCAACATGGATAAGAGTACAAATTGATTCAACTTCTTCAAAGATAAGGTAGATAGAGTTCTAGTTGATTTACAAGTCTTATCATTTGAGTCTTTTCAATTATTTGGTAATAACAATAGGCCAATCATAGTAACTTTGGATTTTCATCATTTGTAACTTAGGAAGTTGATTCTTTTATGTTTCTAGCTAAGCTTATCTTAGGGATAGTTAGCTAAAGTAAGATTTTAACTTCTTTCCTAGGGATTCATGTGTATTAGAGTCATTATATCTTAGACAACTTGTTATTCACGTAATTAGGTTGTTATCCACATGTTTAGCTAGAGTCTTAGTGTTTTTAAACTTCTTGTAACCCTAGGGAGTTCCTATAATATAAAGTAATTGAATAGCATTGAATGAAATAAGATTTTGATGAATTATACCCTTTTTAATTAGTGACTTTCTAAATTCTCTAAGCTTTTGGATTAAAGTTTAGTGTGTTTATCCTTTGCTAGCCTATTTCACTCGTTGATGAAATTGATGGTGTTCTGAGGAAGCGTTTTGGATTTTTTGGTGGTGAAACTCTATCTAAAAAATCCTTAGAGTCAATCAACAAACCCGTAGCACTTGATATTAAGGTATATTTAAAACCATTGATTTCTTTGAATTTCATATAACTCTAGCATGTTTACCAAAGAAAGATTTTGCATGAGATAAAACAAGAAGGACTAGGATATGTGATGCTAGTTTAAAATGATGATGATGATGAACACCCTACTATTTTGAATCATTTGTTGGAAAAACTCAATTATATACCTCCAATGTTAGATAAAGTGCCAACCCAAGAATCAAATGGTAAAAGTCTTCTATCATTTTGTGTTATGTAAGAGCATGAAAAAGAAGTGTAAGAAGAAAAGCTTGATACTATTATTGATTCCCCAATATCTTGGCTAGTCATTTCTTTTATGATTGGTAACTATCCATCTTTCAATGTTTTTAATGATTATGTGATTCTATTCTCCCATAATCATAATGTTATTGGTAAAATTTTTATGCAGAAATTATAAGGTCCATTAGGGTTACAATAAAAAACTTGTAATTTGGATAAAGTAATGGTATGGTTTTTGCTCATCTTATGTTTGATGGTTGGCAACATTGGAGATCAAGGGAAAGAGAGCAACATAGGTATTTAAAGTGTTGTAATATCTTCATCTTTTGTTAGAAAGATTTGGATGATCTCTTAGCCATAACAAAACTTAAATGCAAGTTCTTCTAAAGAGGGAGGACATGATGATGTGAAACTGGTATAAGAACCTTAATTCACACAAAGGGATAGAACTAGATTTGAAACCTTCTAAAGAAATGCAACAAAGGCTCACAATTTAGGGAGAAAGTTTGGAGAATCAATTAAAGAAACACCCTTAATTCTTCTCACTTTCTCACGTGAACTTAAAGAAACACAAGTTCACAATCTTTGCTACGCACAAAGAATACTAAACTCTTCAAAGTTCAATGCATAAAACGAATAACCAAGTATAAAATATGATTTTCTAGGTTTGGGGCACATCTATTTATACCCATAGCTTGAGAGTTTTTATCACATTAGGACTTACACTCTTACTTCTAAAAGGACTCCTACTGACCACCTAATAACCAATACGATAGTGCCACTTATTTATTACATAATCCTACCAAAACTCTAACACTATCTTATCTTAATTACAATTCTATCATACCTGTAAAGATAAAATTACAAATTAACTACTCTTAACCTATTTTACTTAAATTAAAACACTAAATATCCTATCACATGTGTGTAGCCACGTCTATGCCCATGCCATGTCACTTTCCATGTAACTAAAGTTGTAATAAGGCACCAACAAGATGTAATAAGTACCGTTCAATGTAACAAGCACCTCCCCTTATCTTAACATTTTTCCTTCTTGGTCAAAATTTTAAATCATCAAGAAACTCTTCAAGATTGAATCCTTTAATATAGAAAACATCCCCTATGCTCTTTTCTATAGCTTCCACATATAATACGATGGATTAGACTCCTACCGAAAATAAAATAAAAAAATCCTAATTTATGTAGGATAAAGATATGATGAATCCTAGCGGGAATAGGATTGAATTAGCCTCTAAGAATTCCATGTAAGCATTCACATCATGCCCTCCCCTCTTATGTAGATATTACGACCATAAATCTTTCGAACTAAATATGTAGATATTACAACCCATGAAATATCGATGTTACTCTCTTTCCCTAGTTCTTTAGTTTGTCAACCATCAAGCATAAGATGAGACACGACCATACCATGAATTCATCCAAATTGCAAGATTTTAGTTATAACCATGATGATCCTATTAACTTCCCCGTAGAAAATATTTCATTACCATGTTTGTTATTGGAAATTTAAACCACTTGATTCTTATAATGCAAAGATTCAATATTTCCCTCTTCATTACCAAGAATTAACTGGCCAAATTGGTGTGGAATAAATAATAGTATCAAGCTTTTGTTCCAACACTTCTTTTTTATTCTCTAGCATAGCATAAAATGAAAGTAAACTCATACCATTTGACTCTGGTGATGGTTCTTCATCAAATATTGGTGGTATTCTAGGTGGTTGATGTGTTCTTTTTAGAGCACATTTACAACCCCAATTTAGTGTCGAGTCTCGCTATTTTGTATTGGTTTTATGCACATTACATCCGGTTTTACCTTGATCTTGTCCTTGAGTTGTTTTTAGGTTATTTTAGGTACTTTCGATGATTTCAAGTTAAAATGAGACGTGTTCAAGGCTTTGACACTCTTATCAAGAGTTTAGATGCGCGTATCATAGCTTGGGCATGTATTCCAAGTCATTCTCGAAGATCTTGTAAACACCAAAAGCCATTAGACACTTCCAAGGAGCTATTCAGCAAGGTTTAGGTTCAGATTCGACCAAATCTGACATCCATTCGGTCGAATGGAAGAGAGGGATTCAAGCACATAAGTTAAGCTCTCGGGAATAGCCGAATGAACACACATTTGGCCGAATCAAGGCCCATTCAGCCAAATGGTTGCACTCATTCGGCCGAATAGTGGATAGGGTGCAAAAACACCATGTTTCTGATATAGGCGAATCACATTCCTATTTGGCCGAATGGTCTTCTTTCCCGTAGTTTTTGGTTCTTTCTTTAGCCAGCTCTCAAGGGTTTTTCTAGGGTTTTACGCCTTATGTCTCTAGGGTATAAATACCCCCTTGTTCTGTAAATAACCCTCATGCCTACTTTGAGAGCTTTTGTGCCTCAACCTAGTACATCACTTTAAAGCTTTTCATTTCATTCATGCATTAGTTTAGATTTATAACTTTCGTTGTTCTCATTTTTAAGCTTTGTATTTCACATTCGGATTCTCTTTCGTTCACGCTATTTCATTTATGCAAGGTATCGATTCTTTTCTAATTTATTTCGTTTAATGCTTTCAAGTATTATTTTTCTGAATTTCATTCCTCTTGCTATTATCGTTGCTTCTTTTACGGTTTTGATAGAGTAGTTGTCGGTTTTGTTATAGGTCTTTGTTTTTCGTTCTCTTGTTCATTACTTTAAAATCTTTCGTGTTTTCAATCATGTTCTTTTTTGTTGTTTATGCCCTAGTCTTTATTACTATGTGTGATTAGTTTTCTTAGGGGTTTGATTGGTGAAACCCTAGGTTGGCTCGTTCTTCATGCGTAGAGTTAGGATTTGAGATTGTTGATGATTGATTGATTGATATTTGATGCGAATCTTGTCCTGCCACTCCTTTGGAGACATAGGGTGATTATAGGTTGTTCATGTGGTTTATAGGGTCACAAACTTCCTCTCGTCATCTTGAGTGTCATGATTTATTGTTGACTGATTTCTCCTAATTTAGCATATTGATAGTTCGATTATCCTTCCTAGGGTGGAACTGATCTATCCACATTTTCCTTTTATAGCATATCATCGTTTTAATTCTTGCTTTACTTTTCTGTTATTAGTATAGTTCTTTCAAATCCCCATATAAACCCTTTGCATCAAGTCTAGAAATTATCGCCCCTTGTCCTTGTGGTTCGATCCTCGACTTACCACTACACTAGTTATAGTAGTATTAGGGTGTTTACAATTGTTTTTTGCATAACTATTCTTTTAGTTTAATGACCTAAAAGAACGGTTATCAGTGGTAGATTATTATGAAGTACATCCTTGACTTCGTCTAATGAATGATTCAAAACAGTAGGTTGTTCATCATCATCATCATTTAAAGCTAAGTATCCTTGTACTTCTTTTTTATCTCATGCAAAATTTCCTTTATATTTACCAATAAGACTTATTTCTCTTCTAATTCAAAAGTCATGAAAGAGTTTTCGATTTCCACAATATAATTTTCAATAAATCTTCTATCTTTTTTCAATTAATGCATCTTAATAATATTGATCAAATTCTTAAGGAACAAAGTGTTTTCTCATGTACCTCTGTAATTTTCTATAAGATGCAATTTTGGATCTTCTTTTTTCCTCTTCTTTTGCAAATCTTCAACCTATAAGCTTACATAAGAAGTAAGCTTTAGTTTTGCCACCTTAAAGTATTTATAATCATCATAGTCCTTGTACTTGAAAATCCTCTCTACTATTCTAACCCAATATAAAAACTTGTCTGAATCCATGCTGCCATTGTACCTGGGAATCTCAAGTCTCAAGCTTTGATTCTCTTGCCCCCTTAAAATCCTCCTTCTACGCCCTTCATTAGACTCCTTATCACTTAAAGAGGATGGTTCTCTCTTTCTAGGTCTCCTTAAAATCAAAACACATGATTCACCAATATAATTGCTAGAGTTAGATTCATAAAGAGAATGTTTACCTTTGCTTTAGGATGTCTCCTTCTTCCCCATGATTTTCAGCAACTCCTCCATTCATTCCTTTAGTTCCTTCAACTAGAATCCGGTTACATCTTGTGAATATCATTACAACTAGAATCTATTTTTTTTGAGTATCTTCGAATACTCTTAATGAGAGCATCAAAAGTTGATGTGAATCTAGGTATAAGAACTTTAATTTCACATGAAGAGATAGAAATAGATTTGAAACCTTCTAATGCTATGCACCAAAGACTCAGAATCTAGGGTGAAAGTTTTAGAACTGATAAAAGAAACACCTCAATTCTTCTCACTTCCTTACGTGAACTTAAATAAACACTAGTTCATAATCTTTCCTACGCACAAATAATAATCAACTCTTTGAAATTTATTGACTAAAACGAATAAGCAAATACAAAATCTGATTTTTCCAAGCTTGGGTGCACATATATTTATACCCATAGCTTAAGAGTTTCAATCATATTAAGACTAGGACTCCTAATTTTAGAAGAACCCCTAAAAACCGCCAAATAACCAATAGGATAATGCCACCTATTTATTACATAATCCTACTAAAACTCTAACACTACCTTATGTTAATTACAATTATATCCTACCTCAAAAGAAATTACAAATTAACAACTCTTAACCTATTTCATATAAATTAAAACACTAATATCCAATCACATGTGTGTAGCCACGTCCAAGCCCATGCCATGTCACTTGCCATGTCATTGAATTTGTAATAAATTACTGACAAGATGTAGTAAGAACCATCCAACGTAATGAGCACCTCCCCTTGTATTAAAATTTTTCGTTCTTGGTAAAAATTTTAAATCTTCAAGAATCTCTTCAAGATTGAATCTTTTAATCAAAAAAACTTCCCCAATGCTATTTTCTATGGCTTCTACATATAATAGAATGGATAATACTCCTATAAAAAAATAAACAAATCCATCGTGTTAGTAAAGATATGATAAAACTTAGAGTTATTTATTTTTGGTAGGAGTCTTATCCATCGTGGTATATGTCAAAGCCATAGAAAAGAGCATTGAGGAAGTAGGATTAATAAAGATATGATGAATCCTAGGGGAATAGGATTCAACTAGCTTGTAAGAATTCCGTGCATGCATTCACATCACATGATGGAAATGGATGCTTAGAATTCTTTCAAGCTAGTTGAATCCTATTAATTATAGGATTCATCATATCTTAGTATGGTATTTTTTTCATTATAGGCATAAGTGTTTTTTTAACTTCCCTTTTTTAGGTTTTATGGTTCTATAAGGTGTGAAAGTTATGGAGTTGATCATTGGTGGAAGGTCTTGATCAAAAGCTAAAATCTAGGAGTTATTTTCAAAGATAAAATTTTAAGCAAGGGAAAAAATTATTATTACAATGTTCGGTGGGTAAGGACAATGGATGGTGTTCATGAAGTAATGTGGCGTGTTGTCATGGCATGGCATATGACGAGGCTAGAAGCATGAGACATGGCATGGAGATGGGTTGACGTGGCTCCCACAAGTTTAGCTAGGTCAAAGGATGTTGTGTTCATCCTTCTTCTTAAGATGATGTAAAACCTAGTGAAAGGACAATAGAATTTACTAGACAAACATATCACAAATAGGTTAAAGAAAACAGACGGATTCATAGGCTTAGAAATAAAGATGGGTTTTGGACTTTTGTTTTGGTATTTGCATGACAAAAATAGAGGGAACGTAGTTTTGGAGTTTATGTGTATAGGTTTTGATTGAAAACGAAAGAAAGAAAGTTTGATATTAGGGAACACTCACCTAAAATTAAGATATGGAAAAGAGGAACACTCACTCTTTAACTAGGATGGATCTCAGACACAAGGAACATTCACTTGAATGATTTAACTCACAAAAATTTGAAAAAAAGGAACTCTCACTTCTTTCACAAATTCTTCAAGAAAAATCTTAGAAAAAGACTAGCAATTCAAAACGCAATATTGCAAGCAAATATATAAAGATTTAACTTTGTTCATTCATGCCAAACACAAATAAAACATCTCCTATTTGAAGTAAAGAAAGAATACAATAGGCCATAGTCCCTTTGAAGTGGTCTATGGGTTCAATCCTTGTACGCCTATTGACTTAGCATCATTTGCAATAAATGATGACTTTAGCCAAGAGGTATTGGAGAGAACTAAAGAGATCAAGAAGATGCGTGATAATATGATAAAGGATTTCAACTTGATAACCAGTCTTTTAGCGTCGTTTACTAAAAGACTAGTTACACAAACAATATTTATAATCACCCTAATAATACTACAACTAGTGTAATTAAGTCGGGGGTCGAACCTCAACGACAAGGGATGCTAGTTTCCAGACTTGATGTATAGAGTTTATTCGAGATGCAGGTTGTTTAAACTATACTAAAAACATGAACTTAAAGAAAGAATAAAAATGATGATAAGCAATGAAAGACAAACGGGGATAGATTAGCTTCACCCTAGGTAAGACAATAAAACTAGTAGAAAAGCTAGGTCAGGGGAAATCGATAACCAATTAATCGAGATACTAAAGATCATGAGAGGAAGTTTGCGACCTAATAAATCACATGAACAACCTATAATTTCCCTATGTCTCCTAAGGAGTGGCAGGACAAGATTCGCATCGAATATCAATCAAACAATCATCAACAATCTCAAACCCTAACCCTACGCATGAAGAATAAGACAAACCTAGGGTTTCACCAATCAAACCTCTAAGAGAACTACTCACGCATAGCCATAAATAAAGACATAATAACAGCAAGAGTAATGAAATCAACAAAAGTAATAAATGAAAGCATTAAACAAAATAGAGCAATAAAGGAAACGATAACTTACGCGAATGAAATTGCTTGAATGAAAGAAATTCTGAATCCGAATACAATACTTGAAAAGGAGAGAAATAAAAGCCTTAAATCTAAACTAGTTCATGAATGAAATGAAAAGAAATGAAAATGATGTTCCAAGTTGAGGCACAAGAGCTCTCAAAATAGGCATAAGGGTTTTACACAGAGCAAGGGGGTATTTATACCCCAAGGACATAAGGGGGTAAAACCCTAGAAAAACCCTTAAGGTCCGGCTTAAGGATGAAATAAATTATGCTGAAATAGAGGCCATTCGACCGAATGGGCAAGGGATTTGGCCGAATGGAAGGTGGATTCGGCTGAATGGATGGTGATTCGGCCAAAGCAAAGAGTAGAGCAACTTAAGTTAGGGACCTATCCACCATTCGACCGAATGGGCCATGATTCGGCCAAATGGAACTTGATTCGGCCATATCAGAGAGCTTCAATCATATGCTTGAGTTCTAGTCATCCATTCGACCGAAGAGTGATCAGATTCGGTCGAATCTGAGCCTGAACCTTGCTAAACAGCTTCTTCGAAGTGTCTAATGGCTTCTTTGAAGTGTCTAATGGCTTCTGAACATTGTGGAATCTTTGAGGGTGACTTAGAATACGTTCCCAAACTCTAATACCCACGTCTAACCTTTTGATAAGAGTGTCAAAGCCTTAAACCACATTTTACCTTGAAATCATCAAAAGTACCTGAAATGACCTTAAAACAGCTCGAGGACAAGATCAAGGTAAAATCAAGTGTAATATGTATAAAATCAATCTAAAATCGTGATACTCGACACTACAATGGGGTTGTAAACGTGCTCTAAAACAAGCACATCACAACTTCGAAGGATTGGTTGACGCTTTAAAGAAGGATGCTAACATAGGAGAGTTGTTGGCTTATGGAGACTAGAATCTTCTAGGTGCATTAAAGTGGAACATTTTCATGTGCATGATAACATGCAATACTTATAAAATGTGAATGAGGATTATTTGACATTGGGAATAAGTTGGTTTTCCCTGTGAGTTTTTTTCCAATTTATTTGGTAAGGTTTTTCTCATTTTAGGCATATGTTTTTCTTAACTTTCCTTTTTTTTAGGTTTTTTGATTCTATAATGTGTGAAAGCCATGGTGTTGATGATTGGGGGAACGCCTTGATCAAAAGGTAAAATCTTGGAGTAATTTTAGAAGATTGAAAATTTTGACCAAGGACGAAAAATTTTAAGACAAGGGGAGGTGCTTGTTACATTGGAAAATGCTTATTACATCTAGTTGATGCTTTATTACAACTTCAGTGACATGGAAAGTGACATGGCATGCACATGGACATGGCTACACACATAGGTTAAGAGAAGTTAATTCGTATTTTTTTCTTTTTTGATAGGGTAGAATTCTAATTTACATAAGATTAGTGTTAGTGTTTTGGTAGGATTATGTAATAAATAGATGGCCTTATCTGATTGGCTATATTGTGGTTAATATAAGTCCTTATAGAAGTAGGAGTCCTAATCTCAATGTGATTATAATTCTCCAGCAATGGGTATAAATAAATGTACACCCAAGCTTGAGATAATAAGATTTTGACATTCTTTTCTTTGTATTCTTCAATAAACTTAGAAAGTTTGTTGTTTTTCTTTTTGTGTAACAAAGAGTTGTGGATTGGTGCTTAAAGCTTTAGATTCACGTGAGGAAGTGTAAGAATTGAGGGTGCTTTACTTTAATCAATTATCAAACTTTTTCCCTAGATTTTAAACCTTTGGTGCGTAGCTTTAGAGGGTTTGATATCTAGTTCTATTCCTTTGTGTGGATTAAGGTTTCAATACCTAGATTCACATTAACTTTTGGTGCTCTTGTTAAGAGAATTCAAAGTAAATAAGATATAACCAGGCTTTAGAAAAGGTTTGATCTTACAAGAGACCAAAGCCTTATGCATGGAAGGCGAGTTGAAGAAACTAAAGGAACATATCAACTAGCTGTTGCAAAGCATGGGGGAGAAGGAAAAGTCCACAAGCAAAGGTAAACACTCTTCCCATGAATCTAACTCTAGCAAAAGTGAAGGTGAATTAAGTATTGTGTTAAATTAGGAGCTCGAGGAGGCCTAGCAAGAGGGACCCATCCTTTTCAAGTGATGATAAGGAATCATATAGAGGGCATAGGAGAAGGAGTTCAAGGGAGAAAAAGGATCAAAGCTTAGGACTTGAAATCCTTGAGTTCAATGGCAGTATTGACCTAGACAAGTTCCTAAATTGCATCTGCAAAGTTAAACGAATTTTTAATGCACAGGCAAATGTTCCCCTTTCATGCACTTAGAAGATTTGTGTCTCCATAAGCCAACAACTCTCCTATGGTAGCATCCTTCTTCAAAGCTTAAATTAATTCTTCGAAGTTGACATCCTAGAAGATGCATGATAATATGATAGAGGATGTCAACTTCAAAGGATTGATTGAAGCTTCAAAGAAGGATGCTACCATGGGAGAGTTGTTGGCTTATTTAGATATGGATCTTCTACGTGCATCAAAGTGAAACATTTGCATGTGCAAGATAACATGCAATACTTAGCAAATGTGAATGAGGATTGTTGGACATGTGGAATAAGTTAGTTTTTCCTATAAGTTTTTTTCCAATTTATTTGGTAGGGTTTTTCTCATTTTAGGCATAGGTTTTTTTTAACTTTCCTTTTTTTCGGTTTTGTAGTTCTATAATGTATGGAAGCCATGGAATTGATGATTGGTGGAAGGCCTTGATTAAAAGCTAAAATCTTGGAGTAATTTTTGAAGATTGAAAATTTTAACCATGGAGGAAAAATTTTAAGACAAGGGGAGATGCTTATTACATTGGATGGTGCTTATTACATTTTGTCGATGCTTTATTACAAGTTCAATGACATGGCAAGTGACATGGCATGGGCATGGACGTGGCTACACACATGTTATTGAATATTTATTGTTTTACGTTAAATAAAATAGGTTAAGAGTAGTTAATTTGTAATTTCTATCTTCTTAGGTAGGATAGAATTGTAATTAAGATATGATAGTTTTAGAATTTTGGTAGGATTATGTAATAAATAGATGGTATTATCCTATTTATTATTATGTGGTTATTTTGTACTTTCTTATTTGTTTAATGTAATAAACAACAAAGAGTTTATTATTCTTTGTGCATAGCAAAGATTATGAACTAGTGTTTCTTTAAGTTCACGTGATGAAGTGAGAAGAATTGAGGGTGTTTCTTTAATTAATTCTCTAAACTTTTGCCCGAGATTGTAAGCATTTGGTTCATTGCTTTAAAAGGTTTCAAATATAGTTTTATCCCTTTGTTTGTATTAAGGTTCTTATACCTAGATTCACATCACAATCTCAAATGGTGAACGTTTTGTTGCATAGGTTAGAGATCTATTGTAGGCAAACTTTGCATGTGCTAACTTTAAATCCAAATCCTTTTGTGTTTTACTCACCAAACCTCATACGAGAACATCTAATGTTTGATTCGTGACTTCTCTTTGTCCATCTGTCTAGGGATGATAATAAGTGCTAAATAAAAGCTTTGTCCCTATCAATCTGCATAAAGAGTCAAGAAATAGCTCATGAACTTCGTGTCTTTGGAACTTCATGCAAGCGAATGATGTCTCTAAAGTAAAAATCTACAACATTCATTGCATCATCCGTTTTCTGGCTTGGTCTGAAATATGCCATCTTGGAGAACCTATCATTCACCACCATTCTTGAATCCTTCCCCCTAGCAGTTCTTGGCAACCCCACAATGAAGTCCATAGACAAGTCCTGCCAAGGAAACTCTGATAACCGGTATTTTAGGTCGTTAACTAAAAGACAGGTTATGCAAATAATATTTATACCAACCTACAAACTATACGAGTATAGTGGAGTAGGGGGTCGAACCACGAAGACAAGGTATATCAATACTTCAACTTTTAACACAACCAGACTAGTTGGAGTTGGAAATTCAATTAAAACTAATAAGTAGAAAATAGATGACAATAAATCACGAAGTAAAGCAAGTAGAGAAAAACGGGGACAAGATTGGATTCACCCTAGGAATGAAGCTTTCAAAACCGAACATGATAGATTACAGAAAATCTGTTAACTAGCATGGACATCCAAGAATACGAGAGGAAGTTTATGACCCTATAAATCACACGAACGACCTATAATCGCCCTATGTCTCCAAAGGAGTGGCAGGACAAGATTCGCATCGGAATCCGAAACTACTGTTTAACATCGTTTCTACAATCTTAAGCAATAAAGATCATAACTTTCCTAGGGTTTCACCAATCAAAACCCCTAAAGGAATTACTCACTCATATTCATGCTTAAAGACATAAAGATATTAAAAGAAACGAACATGGGAGGAATTTACGAGAATGAAAACAAAATCAGAAATTATACTAATAAACGATAAACTTAGAACTAAGCATGCAATGAAATAAAGCAATGAATTAAGATTAAAGGAAGGAATTAAACTTACAAAAAGCTTCAATTTGATATCCACGAAAAGAAATCGAACCACAAAGCGTTGAAGAAAAATTAAAAACCGAAAGCTAAAACTAAAAGAATTTGGAGGCTAAGAAATCTAAAAGTGCATAAAAGTATAAAACCTAGCTCTCCCCCCTTCTCATCAGAGGAAAGGGGTATTTATAACAAAATAAGAAAAACCTACAAAAACCCTAAAATGCATAGGAGCCGGCCCAAAAAAGAAGTAGTTGATCTGGAGGAAAACACTGTCATTCACCTGAATATAGGTCTCATTCGGCCGAATGTGATCCCATTCGCCCATTCCAGAGACTTCGAGGAATCGATCTCTATCAAGCATTCGCCCGAATGTATAGGTTGATTCGGCCGAATGGAAGCTCATTCACCCGAATGAGTTCCATTCGGCCTTTCCAGTGGCAAGGCTCAAGATCTCTGAAGACAGTCATCCATTCGACCGAATGAGTCTCAGATTCGATCGAATCTGCAACCATTCGGTCGAATGTCTCTCAGATTCGGTCGAATCTGAGACCATTCTTTCCTCTTTTCACTTCCCTCTTTTCTGAACTCCGTAAAATCTTCATGAGTGACTTCAAACACTTGCCCAAGCTAAGATACGTGTGTCAAAGGCTCGAATGTATCGCCTTTCACCTTGAAATCATCAAAAGTGCCTGAAATGAACTTAAGACAACTCGAAAACAATATCAAGGTAAAATCAAGCATAATATACATAAAACCAATACAAAACTACGAGACTTGACACTAAAATGAGGTAATAAATGTGCCCTAAAACAAGCACATCAAACTCCAAAACAGGAAATGGAGTATAAAGACCTAGGTGAAAAGTAGCCTTTGCATTTTGACACGATGCACATTGGGATAAGATGGATCCAACATCTACAATCAACTTTGGCCAATAGAAGTGTTCTTGGAGCATCTCTAAAGGCTTTGTGTTCCCAAAGTTTCCTGCTAATCCACCATTATGCGATTCTCTGACGAGCAATTCACGAATTGAGCACCTAGGAATGCACAATTGATTGCCCTTGAATAAAAAACCATCATGAAGAACATAGGAACCCATGGCCCCTTTGTTAAGTTGTTGCATGATTCACCCAAAATCCTCATCTTGGTCATAGTATTGTGTAATGATTTCCAACCCAAGTAATTTGGAGTTTAGGACACTTACCAATGAATACCTTCCTAAAAGTACATCTGTCACCACATTACACTTACCGTCCTTAAAAGTTAAAGGATTATAAGAATTCAACCCACTTGACTTGTCGTGGATGAAGCTTTTGTTGTCCATTGATGTGCTTCAAAGCTTCATGATCAAAATGCAATATAAAGTGATTTAGCCTTAGAAAGTGACTCCAATGGTCCAAAGCCCTTATAATTGCATAAAATTCATTGTCATAAGTTGTGAAGTTTAATTCGACCCCATTAAGATTCACACTTAAATACGCAACGGGCCTCTTCCCTTGAATGAGCACAGCGCCAATTCCAACCCCACTAGCATCAGTCTCCACCTCAAAAGGTTTACAGAAATTCAGCAAGGCTAGAATAGGTGTATGACATAGCATCTCCTTCATAGCTTTAAAGGCCTTATTTTTATCCATATTTTATTCAAACTTCTTGTCCTTCTTGATACATTCAGCCATAGGAGAAATAATGGATGAGAATTTCTTCACGAACCTTAAATAAAATGAGGCTAGCCCATAAAAAGCACGCACCTCAGTCCCGGTTATAGGAATAGGCCATGAATTTATTGCTTCCACCTTGGATGGATCCATCGAAACCCATCCTTGGACATAATATAGCCCATAAACATGACTTTAGGCACATCAAGTTTAAAAAACCCATCCTTGGACACAATATAGCCAAAAATTGAATCTTTTAATCAAGAAACTTTTCCCAATGCTCTTTTCTAAGGCTTCCACAATTTATAGAACCATAAAACCTAAAAAACAAAAGTTTTAAAGAAAACTATGCCTAAAATAAGAAAAACCCTATCAAATGATATTAGAGAAAACTCATAGGCAAAACTAACTTATTCTCCATGTCCACCAACTTCTTCCCTTGAATCATATCACCTTGACCCTTGGCATTTGAAATAAGTTTGTTGATCTCCCACAGGAGGTCTCAAACTTCCCTCATTTCCCTTCTTAAAAGGTTGTGGTTTCATGGTTTTGTCAAAGCTTGGTGTCAAGGTAGTCACTTTAGGCGCACTCCAGGTTTAAAAAGATCTAAAGATCCCTTTTGGTTTACGTGATTGTCTTTTAACCCTAGTTGCTATTGTGCACACCTCATCAAAGCTCCAATAGGATTGTGATTCCAACTCCTCTTTGATTGGGTCATTTGACCTAGCCACAAAATGAGCCATCTTGTGGTCTTCTTTCTCATCTAGCCCACACACCATGGTAAGAATTTTGAATTCCACCAAGTTTTCTTCCACGAATTTCCATTTTCACTTTAAAGTATGCATTTTTGTTCGAAATCTTAAGGAACAAACCTTTTTGACATGTACTTCTTCAGTTTTGTCTAAGATGAGATCTTGGAATGCCGCTCCTTTCTCCTTTTCTTTTCTAAGCCTCCAAGCCATAAACTTACATCAGATGTGAGTTCGAATTTAGTAACCTTAAAGGATTTATGGTCATCATAGTCCTTATATCTGAATTTGTTCAACTCTGTGGATCCAATTTTGAACTAGTTTGGGTCCATATTTCCATTGAACTCAAGAATCTCAAGTCTTAATCTTTGTCCTCTTGCCCCCTTAAAACCTTTTCTCTTATGCCCTTCATATGATATCTCATCATCACTTGAAGAGGATGGGTCCCTCTTGCTAGGCCTCCCCTAGCTCCTAATACTAGATTCACCATCTCTTTTGGTAGAGTTAGATTCATTGAAAGAGTGTTTACGTTTTCTCTCATAGTTAATTTCTTAAAACAAGAAAAGAAGCTCAAAATCTGAATTTTACAAGCTTGGGTGCACATCTATTTTTACCTATATCTTGAGAGTTTCAATCATATTGAAACAAGGAATCCTATTTCTAAAAAGACTAATAATAACCACCTAACAAACAATAGGATAATGCCACCTTTTTTTACATAATCCTACAAAAACTCTAACACTATCTTATGTTAATTAAAATTCTATCCTACCTAAAAAGATAAAATTACAAATTAACTACTCTTAACCTATTTTATTTAAAGTAAAACACTAAATATTCAATCACATGTGTGAAGCCACGTCTATGCCCATGCCATATCACTAAAGTTATAATAAAGCACCGACAAGGTATAATAAGCACCTCCCCTTGTATGAAAATTTTTCCTCCATGGTCAAAATTTTCAATGTTCAAGAAACTCTTCAAAATTGAATTTAAACACTTGTTTCTAAAATGAGAAAAACCCCATCAAATAAAATGGGAGAAAACTCATAGGCAAAACCAATGTATTCCACATGTCCATAGTTTTTTACGTTACCATGCACACATAAATACTACCTTTAATTCAATCATCAATGTCATTGCCTTGAATCATATCAGTAAGGGAGAGTATGAGTCCTTATGTGGTGCCTACTTTGATTATGCCTAAGATAGATGGAACTTGGAGGATGTGCATTGATTCAAGGGTTGTAAACATTAACATCAAATATAGGTTTCCAATTCCCATACTTGATGATGTGTTAGATGAGTTGTATGGTGCGCATGTCTTCTATAAGATCGATCTTCAAAGTGGATATCGTCAAATACAAATGAAGGAAGGTGATGAATTGAAGACAGGTTTTAAAGCAAATCTTGGGCTTTATGAGTGGTTGGTTATGCCTTTTGCTTAACTAACGCACCTTGTTTTTCATGCGTTTGATGAATGAAGTCTAGAAACCATTCCCTAGTAAATTTGTTGTAGATTACTTAGATGTTATTCAAATTTATAGCATGTGTATTCATGATCATCTAAGCCACTTAAGGAGTGTGTTGAGGTTTGGAGAAAACAAAAGTTTTTTTCTAATCTCAAAAAGTTCTACTTCATGGTGCCTAGTGTCAAATTTTTGGGCTATATTGTGTTAATGGATGGGGTTTTAGTGGATCTATCCATGGTGGAAGCTATAAATCATGGCATATTCCTAAATTCGTGTCTGAGTTGCATGCTTTTCATAGGCTAGCCTCTTTTTATCAATGGTTTGTGAAGAATTTCTCGTCCATTGTTGCTCCTATAACTAAATGTATAAAGAAGGATAAGAAATTTGAATGGAACTAAGGTGCAAACAAGGCATTTGAAGCTATTAAGGAGATTCTGTGTCATACACCTATTATAGCTTTGCCAGATTTCTCTAGACCTTTTGAGTTGGAGACTGATGCTATTGAGGGTTGGAATTAGCACTTTGCTTATTCAAGGGAAGAGGACCATTGTGTACTTCAGGGAGAAGCTTAATGGGGCCAAATTGAAATATTCAACTGTAAAGGCTTCGGACTATAAGAGTCACTATCTAACACCAAATCACTTTATACTTCATTCTGATCATGAAGCTTTGAAGCACATCAATGGCCAACACAAACTTAACCCACGACCTGCCAAGTGTGTTGAATTCTTGCAATCCCTTCACTTTTCTTCAAAGTATAAGGATGGTAAGTCTAATGTGGTGGTAGATACTCTTTCAAGGAGGTATTTGTTGCTAGGTATCCTAGGGTTTTACCAATAAAACCCCTAAGAAAACTACTCACACATAGTAACAAAGACTAGGGCATAAACAATGAACAAGAACATGATTGAAAGCATAAACAATGTGAACGTAAATGAACAAGAGAATGAAAAAGGGAACACGAAGAACTATAGCAAAACCGACAACTACTTTATCAAAACTGTAAATGTAGCAAGGACAATAAAAAGAGCAATGGAATTAACGAAAACAATAAATGAAAGCATTAAACGAAATATAACAGTAAAGAATCGATACCTTGCATAAATGAATTGCGTGAATGAAAGAGAATCTTAATCCGAAATACAAAGCTTGAAAAGGAGAACAACGAAAGTTGTAAATCTAAACTAATGGATAAATGAAATGAAAATATTAAAGTGTTGTTCTAGGTCTAGGCACAAGAGCTCTCAAAGTAGTCATGAAGGGTTTTTTTACAGAGTAAGAGGGTATTTATACCTTAGGGACATAAGGGGGTAAAACCCTAGAAAAACCCTCGAGGGTCGACTAAAGAAAGAACCAAAAACAGCGGGAAAGAAGGCCATTCTGCCGAATGAAGAGGGGATTTGGCCGAATGAGGGGACATTTGACCAAATGAGTGTCTCATTCGCCCATTACAGAAGATTGGAGTTTTCTCACCCTGTCTACCATTTGACCGAAGGAGCCCATGCATTCGGCCGAATGGTCCTTAATTTGGCCGAATGGGAGTTCATTAGGCTATTCCCGAGAGATTGAGTTATATGCTTGAGTCCTTGTCTTCCATTCAACCGAATGGATGTCAGAATCGGTCGAATCAGATCCTGAACCTTGCTGAACAACTCCTTTGAAGTGTCTAATGGCTTTTAGAGTTTGTGGGATCTTTGAGAGTGACTTGGAATGTGTGCCCAAGTTATAATATGCGCATATAAACTCTTAACAAGAGTGTCAAAGCCTCAAACACGCCATATTTTACCTCAAAATCACCAAAAGTACCTAAAATGACCTAAAAGCAGGTCGAGGACAAGAACAAGGTAAAATCGAATGTAATGTGCATAAAATCAATCTGAAACCACGAGACTCGACACTAAAATGGGGTTGTAAATGTGCTCTAAAACAAGCACATCAACTTCCCCCAGGCTAAACCTTTGCTAGTCCCTAGCAAATGAACTAGCAAGGTAACACATTGAGTAAAGCACATGAAAAGCAAGGCGACTAGAAAATAAGACAATGCCAGCCATGTATGTTCAAAACTCTTCCGTAGCCATGGATAGGCAAGTACAATGGGCTCAAAAGAGCATAATACCAAGAATAACGTTTTCCACATACTCAGGATTATTGGAAAAGCTACACCACAAGCCATGCCACCCACTACCTAATGAGGTCATAAGTCTACGCTCCCCATGATGTTTCCTAAAAGATATGAGAAATTTCTAATATGCTCGTGTGTTTAATACGGTATGTGTTTCGCTCTGAATCATTCGACTTAAGATGAGTCGGGGATTAACCACTCAATAGGGAGAAATCTTAGGGATTGTATCTTATCTACTCTCTAGCACAAAACTTGCTAATTAGGTTAAGTCAAACAGGTTTGGAAATGGTTGCAATATAGGATAGGATCAAGGTAAGGTAAAATTTTGGGGATGTGGAGTTAAAATAGAGGATAGTAAGAAATCCAAGGTAATCAAACCAAGGACAACTACGACTTCTGACAACAACGCCATTCCCAAAATTCTCAAGATACGCATAAATGAACTCTAATACATTACACCAACTTTATTCTCGAATTTTTGTTTTTCCTATTTTTTTATGTTTCTTTTCTTTTTCTTTTCTCTCTTTTTTTATTTTTTTCTTTTTTACTTTTTTTTGTGTTTTTTCATGCTAATGTTTCTTACATATACTAAGATTAATGTAAAGAGTCATATCATACGACAACAACTTTTCAAACCAAAATCTTTCACCACAATGCAACAGGCACCACTTTACTGTGATCACTTGACTATCCTCTACGTAAAGAGAGGGAATATTTTGCTCATGTGGAGTCAGGTGATGTAGCTATGAAGAAAAGATCAAGGCATAAAATTGGCTTACCCTAAAGTCAATCGATATTCATGGTAGGCAATTTGGCCATGTAGTTATAACTACAAACTTGTTATCATCCCTGACCTTTAGAAAAGAAGACTATACTGAAGGAGAACAAACACAATACTTAGACTCTCTAACTAGCACTCGATAACATATGACTTATAATGGAGTCCTAGAAGGCTCAATCCTCACTAGGCTAGTCGAAATGCTTCTCAATAGGTAGTTATCCAAGCCACAAACTAAGAAAGACCTCATTCCCCAAGTCAGGTGGAAAAAAGTCAATCACTTGGTCCCAAAACAGGCACAAGGCTAGGAAAACATGAGTATGCATAGGACCACTATAATGTACACGTCAGAAGTTTGCATATCAGTTTCACAACTCAACCACATCAACTTGACACACTTAAACATGCAAAGAAAAACTAAAACAAAAACTAAGGCAATAGTTTCAATAATGCGGATCTTTCGAACCTTTGAAAACGTAAGAACCCTCCCCCAAGCAAGCTGAAGAGCCATCTCGATGCTTGGGAGAAGAGAACCAAAAGGGAGAAATATCTGCATTGTGGAAGCTATTGCTATACAAACGAAAAAAAAACAAACATCGCGTTATCTCCCGTAAGTACTTTTGTTTAACGTCGGTAAGCTCGACACAATTAGGCATAAGTTCATATAGAAAAAGAAAACAACAAAATCATACCTTCCATAGGAGTGGTTCACTCCTAGCATCTCCATCACCTCCAGCGTGGGGAGTCAAAACTCTCCACCGGGCTATAGTGGCGAAAGTAAGCAATGGACCACCAGTGTCATCTGGAGGTGGGTTAAAATACGGGGCTCCCCCAAGCCAGGGTGGAGCCATCGATCTTTATTTGGTTTTTCTTTTTCTAGCCCTTTTCCGTTTGCGGACTGGCTTATGAGTTCCCTCAGACATGTAATAAATCTCCTTTGTCTGAGCAATCTCCTTCGCAACGTAAAAAACAACACACTCATTTTCCTCCTCCTTATCCGACACCTCAACCAACATTGGGGCAGCAAAAACATCACACCCCTCAACCTTTTGTTCAACTTAATTCTTAATAACCTCAAAGGAATAAATTTGCTTGACCATGGGTTCCTTGGAAGACTTAAAAAAGTAAAATACTACCTTTTCTTGGGCCACCCTCACAGTGATAGTCTTTGATTCACAGTTTATTAAGGCTCCTAAAGTCTTTAAAGCATCCCTCCCTAAGATGAGGGGGGTATAAGGATCCTAAACCATATCAAGCACCACGAAATCACATGGAACCACTATGTTTCCTACTTGGATTGGAAGGTCCTCAAACTCCCCACAAGGAACTTTTATACTTTGGTCAGCCAGTTGGATGTTTTTCTTCGATGGCTTGAGCTCAAAGGTTAGCTGTTTGGCAATGGACATCGACATTAGGCTAATGGAGGCCCCAAGGTTAGCAAGTGCTCCCTTAGAATTAAGTTTTCTAAGGGTGATTGGGAGCACAAAGGGCCCTCTAACTTTTTCTTTCTTTGTCCACGTGCCCTAAATGATGGCACTCACCTACTCTGGCAAACTAATCACTTCGCCCTCAAGCTTCCTCTTGTTCCCTAAGAGGGTTTTCAAATACTTAGTATATTGAGGCATTTGCTCCATGGCCTCTAAGAATGGTGTCTTCATTTCAAGCTGCCTCATATGCTCTAGGAATTTACGAAACTTTTCTTGCAATTGTTTCTCTACCTTTTTATAAGGAAAAGGTAGAGGCGAAGCATGTTGATGCTCAAGTTTCCTCCTTTCCTGTATCTCCCTCCATCTCTCATCCTCATCCTTCTTCTTCCTCTCACGCCCATTTACCTCGACATTGTTTCCCTGATCTTCTTCACTACCCTTCTTTTCTTCTCTCCCCTCAAGATTTTCCTTATGCTCAGTTTCTCTTAGAAAACCACTATCCTTCGAGGAATCTTCCCCTAGATCATCTCTATTAGCTATAACTGGAGCAGAGTATGAGGTTCCCGATCTTAGGAAGATTGCCTTACAAGTGTGATGTTTAGGGTTGGAGTCAGGAGTATTTTATGGTGGAGGTTAGGTGGATGGGTTTTGTTGAGGGGGAGAAGGGAATAGCAATAGTGGGGGTGGATTGGCGATCTGAGCAAGCTGTGATTCAAACAACTTCTATTGTGCTTAAAGTTGTTGCCTTTAATTTATTAAGGTTTGATTTTTCTAGGAGAGGGTTTGATTTTACTGTGCCAGGGAGTTCACTTGGGTGGAAAGTTAATCATTATTTGGAGGCGGGTTTTGTGGTGGCTGTGTAGATGGATAGGGTATGTTGGGGTTGGGTCTTGGTACTTGAGGGTATGACCTATTCCCATTTGGCCTAGGAAAACTCCCATTTGCTTGATTATTGGAATTGTACCCTTGGTTGAAGTTTCCTTGGCCATAATTTGGATTGAAGGGAGTTCTAAAGGGTTGATTGTTGTAAGGACCTTGTTGAGCAAACCCTTGGTTTTGACCACCATACCCCATAGCTGCCACATAATCGGGATTGTACCCATAACCATCATAGTTCATGACCGGGGTTCCTTCTTGGTTATACCCCCCATAGTTAACAGTCGCTACATGTTCAGAATTCGAACCCCTACAATATGATGTATCATGATTTATGCCCCCGCAAATTATACATGAAAAGGGTGTCTCTTTAACCGATGATACATTGGCACTACCTTGAGCTAGTTTAAACTTGGACAGTTTCTTATCCATGATAACCTCAATTTTTGAGCTAATCGTGTCTCAGTTACTTGAATCAATTATTCCCCTCGGTAGTTCATTACCTCTCACTCTTCCCCAAGAGCTATTTTTGGCCACCTCCTCAATCTTAGCTTTCACTTGATTGCATTGGGACCTTTGAAAGTTGGCCACCAACAACAGAGTCTAGAAGTGCCTTGGTGGAGTCATTTAGACCATCATAGAAGAATGTATTAAGATGGTTCTCCCCATATTCATGATGGGGGCATGCTCTAATCATTCTATTAAGCCGACTCTAAGTAACAATAAGGTTTCCATCATCCTCTTGAGTGAATGACACGATTTTCTTACGCCAATCTTGCGTTCGAACTTTAGGGTAGAACCTTTCTAGAAAAGATGTTTTTAATTGAGCCCAATTAATGATTGAGTTTGGCTCTAAGCATTTATACCAATCCCTAGCATCACCAGCTAAACTCAAATGAAATAAATGCATCTGCACATAATCCGGGCTATTGGGGCATGGAGGAATTAGACCGCAAATATCTGAGAATGCCTCCAAGTGTTGGAGAGGGCATTCATTTTTCAAACCACAAAAAGGGGTCTACTTCACCATCCGAGTGAATTGAGGATGTATGTGATAAGGATTTGAAGCTATGGGTAACACTACACTTCCTTGAAATTCTTGGGACCCAGGTGTCCCAAATTGACTAAATAATTGTTTGTTTTTGTCCATTGGTGGTGTAGGGGGGTTGGAAGTATTTGGTTGTCATGAGGTTTGGGTAGGAATTCTCCGTTTACTGCGTTGAACTTCAGGGTCGTATGGTTCTAGTTGTTGATTTGATCTACGTGTGTTAAAGGGCATGCAAACAACACTAGAAACCAAGCGTAAGCACTGACAAGAAAATTAAGAGACAATAATATAAATAAAACAAAAATAAATTACACCAAGACTATAATCTAAACACAGCGCCTTGTCCTCGGCAATAGCGCCATTTTGATAATTGTTCTTTTAGCGTTGTTTTACTTAAAGATTACGTATAAAAATAATATTTTTAAACACCCTAATACTACTGCAACTAGTGTAGTGGTAAGTCGGGGGTCTAACCATAAGGACAAGGGATGATAGGTTTTAGACTTGATGTAATGCGTTTCTTTGAATTGCAAATTGATCAAACTATACTAATAACAGAAAAATGAAGCACAATTAAAAACAATAATATGCTATGAAAGAAAATCAGGGATAGATCAGCTCCACCCTAGGAAGGACCATTGAACTAGCAAATACGCTAAGTTAGGGGAAAATCAATCAACAATCAATCAAGACACTCAAGATAACGAGAGGAAGTTTGTGACCCTATAAACCACATGAACAACCTAAAGTCTCCCTATGTCTCCTAAGGAGTGGGAGGACAAGATTCGCATCGAATGTAAATCAATCAATCATCAACAATCTCAAACCCTAACTCTACGCATGAAGAACGAGCCAACCAAGGGTTTCGCCAATCAAACCCCTACGAAACTACTCACACATAGTAACAAAGACTAGTGCATAAACAGTGAACAAGAACATGATTGAAAGCATAAACAACATGAATGTAAATGAACAAGAGAACAAAAAAGGGAACATGAAGAACTATAGCAAAACCGACAACTACTTTATCAAAACTGTAAATGTAGCAAGAACAATAAAAAGAGGAATGGAATTAACGAAAACAATAAATGAAAGCATTAAACGAAATAAAACAATAAAGAATTGATACCTTGCATAAATGAAATTGCGTGAATGAAAGAGAATCTGAATTCGAAATACAAAGCTTGAAAAGGAGAACAACGAAAGTTGTAAATCTAAACTAATGCATGAATGAAATAAAAGAATTAAAGTGATGTTCTAGGTTGAGGCATAAGAGCTCTTAAAGTAGGCATGAAGGGTTTTTGTACAGAGTAAGAGGGTATTTATACCTTAGGGACATAAGGGGGTAAAACCATAGAAAAACCCTCGTGGGCCGACTAAAGAAAGAACCAAAAACTGCGGGAAAGAAGGCCATTCAGCCAAATAAAGAGGGGATTTCGCCGAATGAAGAGTGGATTCGGCCAAATGAGGGGACATTCGACCAAATGAGTGTCTCATTCGCCCATTACAGAAGATTGGTGTTTTCTCACCCTGTCTACCATTTGACAGAAGGAGCCCATGCATTCAACCGAATGGTCCTTGATTCGACTGAATGAGAGTTCATTCGGCTATTCTCGAGAGCTTGAGTTATATGCGTGAGTCCCTGTCTTCCATTGGACTGAATGGATGTCAGATTCGATCAAATATGATCCTAAACCTTGCTAAACAACTCCTTTGAAGTGTCTAATGGCTTTCGGAGTTTGTGGGATCTTCTAGAGTGACTTAGAACGCGTGCCCAAGCTATAATATGTGAATCTAAACTCTTGATAAGAGTGTCAAAGCCTCGAACACGTCACATTTTACCTCAAAATCATCAAAAGTACCTGAAATGACCTAAAAACAGCTCGAGGACAAGGTTAAGGTAAAATTGAATGTAATGTGCATAAAATCAATCTAAAACTGCGTGACTCGACACTAAAATGGGGTTGTAAATGTGCTCTAAAATGAGCACATCAAATGAAACCTTCTTTGACTCATAAATTATTTAGAGATTTCCATTAGCTACACACATGTGATTGGATATTTAGTGTTTTAATTTAATTTAAATAAGTTAATAGTTGTTAATTTGTAATTTATCTTTTTTGGTAGGGTAGAATACTAATTAACATAAGTTCGTGTTAGAGTTTTAGTAGGATTATGGAATAAATAGGTGGCACTATCCTATTAGCTATTAAGTGGTTATTAGGAGTCTTTTTAGAAGTAGGAGTCCTAATCTCACTGTGATTCAAACTCTCAAGCTATGGGTTAAAATAGGTGTACACCCAAGCGTGGAAAAATTAGATTTTGTGATTATTTTCTTTTTATTCTTCTAATAAATTTTTGAGAGTTTGTTGTTTTTCTTTATGTGTAACAACGAGTTGTGAATTGCTTTGCTTTAATCAATTCTCAAACTTTCACCCTAGATTTTAAACCTTTGATGAGTAGCTTTAGAGGATTTGATATCTAGTTATATCCCTTTTAGTGGATTAAGGTTTCAATACTTAGATTAACATCACATCAGCAAGTTTTTTCCAAGATTGAGAATATGAATGAACAAGTCAAGGCACAAATTGATAAAAATAAGAGGGATTTGAGATTCAAAGTGGGTCATGTATGGATTCATCTAAGGAAAGAACATTTTTCATCAAAAAGATGCTCCAAACTTAGCCCTAAATCTAACGGTTGATAACCGTTGTTTTAGGTTGTTTAACTAAAAGAATAGTTATGCAAACTAAATTTATAAACACCCTAATACTACTATAACTAGTGTAGTGGTAAGTCGGGGATCGAACCACAAGGACAAGGGGCGATAGTTTATAGACTTGATGCAAAGGGTTTATATGGGATTTGATAAAATGAAACTAATGACAGAAAAGTAAAGCAAGAACTAAAACGATAATATGCTATGGAAGGAAAATGGGGACAGATCAGTTCCACCTTAGGAAGGACAATCAAACTATTAATACGCTAAATTAGGAGAAATCAGTCAACAATGAATCATGACACTCAAGATGACGAGAGGAAGTTTGTGACCCTATAAATCACACGAACAACCTATAATCGCCCTATGACTCCAAAGGAGTGGCAGGACAAGATTCGCATCGAATATCAATCAATCAATCATTAACAATCTCAAATCCTAACTCTACGCATAAAGAACGAGCCAACCTAGGGTTTCACCAATCAAACCCCTAAGAAAACTACTCAAACATAGTAATAAAAACTAGGGCATAAACAACTAAAAAGAACATGATTGAAAGGACGAACGAATTGAACGTAATGAACAAGAGAACCCAAAACAAAGACCTATAACAAAACCGACAACTACTCTATCAAAACTGTAAATGAAACAACGATAATAGCAAGAGTAATGAAATTAAAAAAAGTAATAAATGAAAGCATTAAACGAAATAAAACAGAAAAGAATCAATACCTTGCATAAATAAAATTGCGTGAATGAAAGTAGGCATGAGGGTTATTTACAGAGTAAGAGGGTATTTATACCCTAGGGACATAAGGGGTGAAACCCTAGGAAAAACCCTCGAGCGCTGGCCTAAGAAAGAACCAAGAAAGTCGGAGATAGGCTCCATTTGGCCGAATGAATAGGGGATTCGGTCGAATGGGATGGCCATTCCCCTAAAACAGAAACTTGACGTTTGTGCACCTTGTCCACCATTCGGCCGAATGAGTGCTACCACTCGGCCGAATGGGCCTTGATTCGGCCGAATGAGTGTTCATTCGGCTATTCCCGAGAGCTTGATTTATGTGCTTGAGTCCCTGTCTTCCATTCAACCGAGTGGATGTCAGATTCGGTCGAATCTGAACCTGAACCTTACTGAACAGCTCCTTTGAAGTGTCTTGTGGCTTCTGGAGTTTATGGGATCATTGAGAGTGACTTGGAATGCATGCCCAAGCTATGATATGCGCATCCAAACTCTTGATAAAGGTTTCAAAGCCTCGAAAATGTCTTATTTTACCTCAAAATTATCGAAATCACTTGAAATGACCTAACAACAGCTCAAGGACAAGATCAAGGTAAAATTGAATGTAATGTGCATAAAACCAATATAAAAGCATGAGACTCGACACTAAAATGGGGTTGTAAACGTGCTCTAAAACGAGCACATCAACTTCCTCCAAGCAAAACCTTTGCTAGTCCCTAGCAAATGAACTAGCAAGGCAACACCGTGAGCAAAGCTTATGAAAAGCAAGGTGAGCAAAAAATAAAACAATGTCAGCCGTGTATGGGCAAAACTCTCCCCTAGCCATGGGTGTGCAAGTACAATGGGCTCAAAAGAGCATAATACCAAGATTAACAATGTTTTCCACAGACTCGGGATTACTAGAAAAACTACAACACAGGCTCTGCCACCCACTACCTAATGAGGTCACAAGTCCATGCGCCCCATGCTATTTCCCAAAAGATGTAGGAAATTTCCAGTATGCTCGTGTGTTTAATACGGTACATGTTTCGCTCTGAATCATCCAACTTAAGATGAGTCGGGAATTAAACACTCAATCAAGGAGAAATCTTAGGGATTGTATCCTATCTACTCTCCAGCACAGAAATTGCTAATCAGGCCAAGTCGAACAGGTTTGGAAACGGTTGCAATGTAGGCTGGGATCAAGGTAGGGTAAAATTTGGGGATGTGGAGTTCAAATAGAGGATAGTAAGCGATCCAAGTTAATCAAACCAAGGATGGCTACGACTTTCGATGATAATGCCACTTTCCAAAATTCTCTAGATACGCATAAATGAACTCATTACACCAACTTTATTCTCGAATTTCTCTTTTTCTATAATTTTTTTTATTTCTTTTCTTTTTCTTTTCTTTTTTTTCTTTCTTTTTTTTCTTTTTTTCTTTTTGTTTTCAAGATAATGTTTTTAAAATAAACTATGAGTAATGTAAAGAGCCATATCATACGACAACGATTGTTCAAACCGAAATCTTTCACCACAATGCAACGGGCACCACTTCACTGTGATCACTTGACTATCCTCTAGGTTAGAAGAGGGAATATGTGGCTCATTTGGAGTTAGGTGATGGAGCTACGAAGAAAATGTAAAGGCACAAAATTGGCTTACCCTAAAGTCAATCGATATTCATGGTAGGCAATTTGGCCATGTAGCTGTAACTACAAACGTGCCTTTAGAAAAGAAGACTATGCTGGAGGAGAACAGACACAATACTTAGACTCTCTAACTAGAACTTAATAACATATGACTCATAATGGAGTCCTATAAGGCTCAATCCTCACTAGGCTAGTCGAAATGTGCCTCAATAGGTAGTCATCCAAGCCACAAACCAAGTAGGATCAGATCCCCAAGTTAGATGGAAAACAATCAATCATTCGGTCCCAAAATAGGCACAAGGCTAGGTAAAACATTAGTATGCATAAGACCACTATAATGTACACATCAAGAGCTAGCATGTCAGTTTCACAACTCAAGCACATTAACCTTAACACACCAAGACATGCAAAGAAAAACTAAAACAAAAACCAAGTCAATAGTATCAATAATGTTGATCTTTCACAGCTTTGAAAACACAAGAAAACACAAGGACCCTCCCCCAAGCCAGCTCAAGAGCCGTCTCGGCACTTGGGAGAGGAGAAACAAAAGGGAGAAAGATCTGCATTATGGACGCTATTGCTATACAAATAAACAAACAAAACAAACACCGGATTATCTCCCGTAAGTACTTTTGTTTAACGTTGGTAAGTTCGACACATTTAGGCACAAGTTTATACAGAAAAAGAAAACAACCAAATCATACCTACCGTAGGAGTGGATTCACTCCTAGCATCACCATCACCTCCAGCGTGGGGAGTCAAAACTCTCCACCGAGCCGCAGTGGCGGAAGTAAGCAATGAAGAACTAGGGTCATCCGGAGGTGGGTTATAATGCGGGGCTCCCCCAAGCCAGGATGGAGCCGTCAGTCTCTTTTTAGGTTTTCATTTTCTAGCCCTTTTCCGTTTGCAGGCTGGCTCATCAATACCCTCAGATTTGTAATACATCTCCATTTGCGGAGCAATTCCCTTCGTAACCCTAAAAACAAGACACTCTTGCGCGTCCTCCTCATCTGACACCTCAACTATCATTGGGGCAGCAAAAGCATTACACCTCTTGATCTCTTTCGCAGCATCATTCTCAACCACCCCAAAGGAACAAATCCGCTCGACCATGGGTTCCTTTGAAGACTTAGAAAAGGCAAACACAACCTTCTCTTGGGCTATCGTAACGGTTATAGTTTCTGATTCACAGTCGATCAGGGCACCCAGAGACTTCAAAGCATCCCTCCCTAAGATGAGGGGCGTATAAGGATCCCTAGCCATATCAAGCACCACGAAGTCACATGGTACCACTATGTTTTGGATCGGAAGGTCCTCAAACTCCCCACATGGCACTTTTATACTATGGTCGGCCAGTTGGATCGTTTTCTTCGAAGGCTTAAGCTCACAGGTTAGCTGGTTGGCAATGGACATTGGCATTAAGCTAATGGAGGCCCCAAGGTCAGCAAGTGCTCCCTTAGAATTGAGTTTTCCAAGGGTGACTAGGAGCACAAAGGGTCCTCAAGCTTTTTCTTTCTTTGCCCATGTGCCCTGAATGATGCCACTTACCTGCTCTGGTAAATTGATAACCTCGCCCTCAAGTTTTCTCTTATTCTTTAGGAGGGTTTTCAGATACTGAGCATATTGTTGTATTTGCTCCATGGCCTCTAAAAATGGTACGTTCATTTCAAGTTGCCTCATATGCTCTAGGAATTTAAGAAACTTTTCTTGCAATTGCTTCTCTACCTTCTCGTAAGAAAAAGGTAGAGGCGGAGCATGTTGACGCTCAAGTTTCCTCCGTTCCTGTATATCCCTCCATCTCTTGTCTGCATCTTTCTTCTCCCTCTCAAGCCCAATGATTTTGATATTGTGCCCCTCATTTTCTTCGCCACCCTCCTTTTCTTCTCTCCCCTCAAGGTTCTCCTTATGCTCATTTTCTTTTAGACTGGCACTACCCTTCGAGGAATCTTCCCCTAAATCATCTTTATTGGCTACAACTGGAGCAGGATATGAGGTTCCAGATCTTAGGAAGATTGCCTTACAAGTGTAATACTTAGGGTTAGAGTTAGGAGAGTTTTGTGATGGAGGTTGGGTGGATGTGTTTTGTTGATGTTGAGAAGGAAGTAGCAATGGTGGGGGTGGACTAGCCATCTGCGCAAGATGTGATTCAAAGAACTTCTGCTGCGCTTGAAGTTGTTGCATTTGATTTATCAAAGTTTGATTTATTTGCGAGAGGTTTTGATTTTGCTGCACAAGGAAGTTCACTTGGGTGGAAAGGAATTCATTAGTTGGAGGTGGGTTTGGTTGAGGCTGTGTAGATGGATAGTGTAGGTTGGTGTTGGGTCTTGGCATTTGAGGGTACGGCCTATTCCCATTCGGTCTAGGAAAACTCCCATTCGCTTGATTGGTAGAGTTGTATCCTTGGTAGGAGTTCCATTGGTTAGAATTAGGATTGCAGGGAGGTCTAAAGGGTTGATTGTTGTAAGGACCTTGCTGAGCAAACCCTTGGTTTTGACCACCATACCCTACAGCTGCCACATAATCGGGATTATACCCGTATCCATCATAGTTAGTGGTTGGGGTTCCTTCTTGGTTATACCCCCCGTAGTTAACAGCCGCTATGTGCTCAGAATTTGTACCCCCACAATATGATGTATCATGATTGGTGCCCCCACAGATTCTACATGAAAAGGGCGTCTCTTTAACCAATGATACATTGGAGCCACCTTGGGTGTATTTGAACTTGGACAACTTCTTATCTATGGTAGCTTTGATTTTTGAACTAATCGTGTCCAAGTTACTTGAATCCATCCGTCCTCTCGGTAATCCACTACCCGTTGCTCCTCCCCAAGAGGTTTTTTTAGCAACCTCCTCAATCTTAGCCTTCACTTGGTTACATGAGACTTTTGAGAGTTGGCCACCAACATGAGACTCAATCTTAGCCTTCACTTAGTTACATTTAGACCATCATAGAAGAATGTATTGAGATGGTTCTCCCCATACTCAAGATCGGCGCATGCTCTTATCATTCTCTTAAACCGACTCCAAGTGGCACTAAGGTTCTCATCATCCTCTTGAGTGAATGACGCAATTTTCTTACGCTAATCCTGCGTTCGAACTGTGGGTTAGAACCTTTTAGAAATGTTATTTTTAATTGAGCCTAATTAATGATTGAGTTGGGCTCCAGGCATTTATACCAATCCCAAGCATCACCAGATAAACTCAAGTGAAACAGATGCATCCGTACATAATCCGGGCTATTGGGGCATGGAGGTATGAGACCACAAATATCTGAGAATGCCTCTAAGTGTTGGAGAGGGCATTCATTTCTCAAACCGCAAAAAGGGGTCTCTTTCACCATCCAGGTGAATTGAGGATGTATGTGATAAGGGTTCGGGGCTATGGGTAACACTACACCTCCTTGAAATTCTTGGGACCCAGGCGTCACAAATTAACCAAATAGTTGTTGGTGGTTTTCGTCCATTGGTAGTGTAGGGTGGTTGGAAGTATTTGGTTGCGACGAGGTTTGGGTTGGAATTCTCTGTTTGCTGCGTTAAACCTTAGGGTCGTATGATTCTAGTTGTTGATTTGATCTACGTGTGCTATATGGCATGCAAACAACACTAGAGACCAAGTATAAGTACTGACAAGCAAATTAATGGACAATAAAATAAATAAAGAAAAAATGAATTACACCAAGACTATAATCTAAGCACAATGCCTTGTCCCCGGCAACGGCGCCATTTTAATAATCATTCTTTTAGGTCATTTAAGTAAAAGAATAGTTATGCAAACTAAATTTATAAACACCCTAATACTACTACAACTAGTGTAATGGTAAGTCGGGGATCGAACCACAAGGGCAAGGGGCGATAATTTATAGACTTGATGCAAAGGGTTTATATGGGATTTGATAAAATGAAACTAATGACAGAAAAGTAAAGCAAGAACTAAAACGAAAATATGCTATGGAAGGAAAATGGGGACAAATCAATTCCACCCTAGGAAGGACATAGTAATAAAAAGAACATTGAAGGTTTTAGAGCACTCAAGAGGGGGGGGGGGGGGGGGTGGTGAATTGAGTGTTAAATAGTCTTGGCCTATTTTCTCCGTTTTTCGATCTGTGGGAGGAACCAGTTGTGTTGGTTCCTATTAGCAGTGGAATGTATGTAGAGCAATAAAGGAAGACACACAATTTAATGAGGTTCAGCCAACTCAGGCCTACGTCCTCCTACTCTATGCTCTTTTATTAATCTACTCCGAAAAACAAAGGACACAGACACTCAACTGTTTCCCTACTCTGGGAACCAGCTCACCCCACACTCTACTCCGAGTGTGCACTCAACTTACACTAGTAAGCCCTTCTGTGTTTGAACTCGCAAACACTCTCCCAGCCTATCAACCCCTCTGTTGAAGGCTCTTTACAGAATCAAACTCTCCTTTGATCTTGCTTCTAGAAGCTAATATGAGAGAAAAATATAAGTTCTAATGGTACTTGTGTATATGACTTAATGAAAGGTTTTTATGCTTTAAGAGTGTATAATGCTCTCTAGAAAATAAACTTATTAGATTGATTAGATGAGTCTATATATATGATTACAAAAACCCTGGCTTTCCTAAAATCACATAATCTTTTGAGCTGTCACCTTATGTGAGTTTAGGAAAGTATTTATCTTACTTGACTTAATCATATAGAGAGAATCAAATAAGGTAAATACACCTAGTTTTTAGGTAACCAATATATTCTCATCTAATCTACCAGCTGCTCAATATATTTTCCAAAAATAATTCTTTAGAAAATATTTTTACAAAATCTTTTCAAAGATACGCAGCTTGATATTCCATTCGGTAAACCCGGTTCCTTGAACCTGGTTCCCTGAATTAAGTAAGTTATGAATTCTGTTCCAGCTTTGTACCAGAATTCATAACATGACTTATCACACTTAAAACACTTATATTAACCTACTCATATAAGTCATACTACGGAGCACATTACATGAAAAACTAGATTAACAGTAAAGTACAAATGATCTTCTTTTCATGTAATCTTCAAGACTTGAATCTTTCTTGAATGCTTCATCTTGAGCAAGGTATCTTTCTTCGAATGTCTTTGAAAGGCTTCTATGCTCCAAGTCTTGGAATCAGCTTAACTATTGCACATATAACATGGTTAACATGCTATAGATAATATGTGACTGCTTTACAGCATAGCAGTCAAGGAGACAGTTCCAACTTCTTGTGACCTATTTCTTGTAACTGTTTGTCATCATTCAAAACATCAAAACTTAAGGAACTCAACAAATTCCCCCTTTTTGATGATGACAAACTAATTGAAGTTCCTGCAATCCAAGCACATTGAAAACATACAAACTCCAATAAAGTACTCAACTAGGATTGAGTACATCAACAATCTTTAAGAAAAAAAATGAACACACACTAAAAAAAACTTTCCTAAGTTAACTTGACTCGACTCCTATTTGACTTAATCTAAAAATCCTAAAAGGATAAGAAGATCCCAGGCCTCAGCTTCAACTCTTTCCCCCTTTTGGCATCATTAAAAAATATACTCAAGTAGAAAACAAAATGCACAAATTATTAAATGTACTCATCCATGTAGTGGCATCAACCACTATTCAAGTTAAATGCTGCAAAAATTAGATTAGTCAAACGAGGCATGTCATAGCAGAAATAAAATTGTTTAAAGCAAATACCAAACAAAGTTCAACAAATTAAAGACCCCAACTCCATATCATAAGAACAGTTCATGGAGTGGGAAGAAGCAAATCAACAGAATCAGTCATAAGAGAAAGGGTAGGCAAACGAAAACAGAAAATAGAATCAATCTTCATCATTCTCATCCTCCTCTTCTCTGTCAGCATCCTGGTCTCCATCATTAGCAGGTTACCCATCGTCATCTCCTTCCTCAGCATCATGCATCTCTTCTTCAGGAGGAGACTGTGGAGCAGCAGCACTTGTACCAGGTGCTTCTTAATCATGAGATCCAGCAAGCTTCTTTTAGAATCAATAGAAGAGAATAAATCTTAGACCAGACCAATGATGTTTTTAAGCAAATTCTTGTGATCCTCTAACCTTTTCAGAACTAGAGCCTAACCTACTGGCTCCTCTACTTTCTTATTCTTCTTTGTTAGAGATCTCACATCCTCCACTTGTTCCTCTGATTTAAACAGTAGCTGATCCCCATTTATATCTAAACCCTTCTGCTTTAAGATTACCTTGGTAAACACTGTAACTAGGACAGTGGAACCACTCAGGGGTACATTGTTAGATTTGAGCAGGTGGGTTATAAAGGATCCATAAGGCAGGGAGTGATGAGATGACCCATGGCAGTTCATCATATGGGCCAACATTAATGCAGGAAGATTGATTTTCACCTTCTTCTTTATCAGATACATCAATACCATTTCCATTATTCTCACAGTACCTCTACCCTGAGCCCTTGGTATTAAAACCTTGTTACATAGAGTGTGTAGAACAAGCATAACTAGTTCCTTCAAATTTACTGACTTAAGAACCCCTGGCTTTTTGGGCATCTTCCCTCCAAACATAAAAGCATATATCTCCTCTGGTGTGACCCCAACAAGCATGGGCCACCAGTCACCTGAGTACTTATCAAAACCATCTCTTGGTATACTTAACAGACTTGATAGAGAGGTTACTGAGAAACTGACATCAACCCCATTCACACATGAATTTATGGACATATCAGGCATTTGCTTGATATTAACATAAAATTCCCTAACTTCAGACACATTTGCAGCACAAACATCAAACAACTTTAACCAACCTTGATAATCAAGCAACTCCTTGAACTTAGATAATGCAGCAATATCAAAATATCCTTTTTCAACACCACACCCAGACAACACTAGTCTAGAATTTAAATCAATAGAACCAGTAGGAATAGATTCTACAGATTTACCTTTTGAAGTACGAGAGATTGTAGCAGGCAACCTCTTTTTCTTATTTCTTTGCACAGAATCAGCAGACTGATCCTCCTAGGTGTCATCAATTTTCCTTTTTACAGAAGAACGTGTGAAATGACCACTTCTCCTAACCTTTTCCTCTGGTGATCCTTCTTTGAACCCAGTAACCTCAACCACTTCTACTTCGTCACTATGCTCTTCAGCACTACTAACCTCCACTCCTTGGCTCACAGATTGCTGAGCTTCTGTCTCCTGTTCCCCCTGAGATGGTACAGGTTCCTTGATGACGGAATCATCAGTTTCTGGAGGATGGAAGATAGGCTTAGGTTATTTTGATGAGGGTTTGGTCGATTTTGGTGGTGAGGAGGATTTTTGAGGGGAATCTGGGATTATGGTAGGAGTTTCTGAAGGTGATGAAGCTACATTGGGTGATGAAGGTTCAAATTAGGTTTGTTTTTGTTGAGAGGTAGGTGAAACAACGATGGGGGTTCCTCTAGATTGAGTGGAGTCACTAGTAGACCCCTTTCCTCTTCCTCTCCTAGATGAGGCTATAGTTTTTCTTCCCATTGTGACAGAGAGAAATAATGAAGATGATGAAAAGCACTCTGATGGTTGAGCAGCACGCAAAAGAGAGAAGGAGAGTGATGAATGAGAAGGAATGAAGCTGCACAAAGGGTTATATATATTTTTGAAGCATAACAGAAATATGGAAATTCAAAAGTATGACAAGTTTTAAAAATTGAAAAGATAGCTATCATTACTTGCCATAAATATCTTAACCATCCTATAAACTAGGCAAGTGATTGATTTGCCATTATTTTTATGGTAAATGACTGAAATAAGATTATTTCCTTCCAAAAGGAAAATATCTTATAATAATCTTCCAAAGATAAAAAAATATTATTCGGAAGACATATCAGTGTTGATCTGCTGTTTCCCAATCATTCCTCTATAAAGTGTGGCTTCAACATCTTTTCCCTTTAGATCATTATCTAAATTTTGTGGATGTGGGAATAGGTGTATCATAAGCCTTGCTGTTTTCCATGCCAAATTTCTTCAGCAATTCTTTCAAGTATTTTTGTTGATGTATCATGGTTCCATTCTCTATTTGGTTAATCTGCAATCCTAGAAAGAATCATAGTTTTCCCATCATGCTCATTTCAAACTCACTCTGCATAAGATTAGCAAACTCATCACATAGTACTTGATTAGTAGCACCAAATAAGATATCATCAACATAAATTTGTACTATAATCAAGTTGTTCCCCCTGGCCTTGATAAACAGTGTCTTGTCTACTGTTCCCCTCTTGTAATCATTCTCCATTAAGAACTTAGACAATCTTTCATACCAAGCTCTTGGAGCTTGGTTCAATCCATATAGAGCTTTATCTAACTTGTAAACATGTTGGGGAAATAGCTTGTCTTCAAAACCAGGTGACTACTCTACATATACCTCTTCCTTCAAATATCCATTTAGGAAGGCAGTTTTTACATCCATTTGGAAACAATTTCATATTCATGTGAGCAGCATAAGCAATTAAAATCCTAATTGCCTCTAGCCTAGCTACTGGTGCAAAACTGTCATCATAGTCAATCCCTTCTTGTTGATTGTAACCTTGCACCACTAGCCTAGCTTTGTTTCTGACTATTGTACCTAGGTCATCCAATTTGTTTCTGAAGACCCATTTTGTACCAATAACTGACCTATCCTTTGGTCTAGGTACAAGATGCCAAACCTGGTTCCTATGGAACTGATTTAATTCATCCTGTAGTGCTAGAACCCAATCAGGATCAGTTAGTGCCATTTTATAGTCAGTTGGCTCTATATTAGACAATAAAGAATAAAAGACACAAAAGTTTTGAAAAATATTTCTTCTCGTTTGAACTCCTTTATTAATATCACTAATGATCTGATCTGGAGGATGAGAAGATTGATATTTGAAACTTTTAAAAGAGAAATCATTTTGTGCTTCTTCATTTGATTGGGAACCAGCATGATCATGAATCTTATCAATTTCTTCGGAACCAGTAAGATTCATATTCACGCTATTTCCATTAACATTACTTACCTCAGGTTCAGAGGAGGCATCTTCATTCATTCCCCCTAAACTCCTTACCTATCTGTCACTTGAGGAACTATTTGGTCTTGGTTCCTCTTCTGAATTGTCTTTATTTTCTTCTCTAGGCTCCTCATTATCATTATTTTTTAGAGTATCAAGTGAGCCTAGATCTGCTTGCACTTCATTTAGGGGACCAGTATCATGGTTCCCAGTAAACTCCATCAATCCAATCATTTCATCAGGTTGTACTTGCGCAATCTCAGAAGACATGTTAAATTCATCAAAGATGACATGCACACTCTCCTCAACACACAAAGTCCTTTTATTAAGGACTCTATATGCTTTGCTTTGAGGAGAATATCCAAGAAAGATTCCCTCATCACTCCTAGGATCAAATTTATCAAGCTGGTTCTTCCCACTGTTATAAATATAACATTTGCATCCAAATACACGAAAGTATGTAATATTAGGCTTTCAACCTATAAGGAGTTCATATGGAGTCTTACTTAACTTTGGTCTAATGAGACCTCTATTTAAAATATAGCAAGCAGTGTCCACAGCTTCACCCCAGAAACTCTTAGGGAGACCACTCTCAATGAGCATTATTCTGGCCATCTCCTCAAGAGTTCTATTCTTTCTTTCAACAACACCATTTTGCTAAGGTGTTCTTGGGGCTGAGAAGTTATGACTAACTCCTTGTTCCCTACAATAATCAACAAAGTTAGCATTATCAAATTCGGTACCATGGTCTGATCTTACCGAGACCAGCTTGTGAGAGAGCTGGTTCTCCACTTGCTTCACCAATACTACCCATTCATCGAACGTTTCATCTTTTGAATGTAGCATTATTACCCAAGTGTACCTGGAATAATCATCAACCATAACACAGACATATCTATGACCTCTTCGACTTTGTATCCTCATGGGACCACACAAATCAATGTGTACAAGTTCGAAGGGTCTGCTGGTACTCAAAACAGTTTTAGGCTTAAAAGAGATTTTGACCTGTTTCCCTTTAACACATTCTGAACAAACTTTATCTGCCTCATAAGTGATGTTAGGAAGTCCTACCACCAAATCACGAGACCTTAATTTGTTCAAAAGTGTCAAGCTAGCATATCCAAATCTCTTATGCCAAATCCATTGGTTATTATCAAAAACAACTTTCAAACAAACAGACTTGTCTTGAGGAATTTTATCTAGAAAGGTGATGTAAACATCATGCTTTCTGGTTCCCTCATATACAAGTTCGCCTGTTTGAGAATTAACTATGTGACAAAGATTAGCTTGAAACTCAACTCTATTACCTTTATCACATAATTGAGAAATACTCAAGAGACTATGTTATAAGCCCTCAACATAATATACATCATCAATTGCATTTGAAAGTGTCTTACCTACCTTACTTAAACTAGTGATGGTTCCCTTGCTGTTATCTCCAAAGGTGACACTTCCACCGTCAAAGGCTACTAGTGAAAGGAATTGACTTTTATCCTTGGACATGTGTCTTGAGCAACCACTGTCCAAATACCAATAGGTATCTCCTTTCACTTTAGCCTGCAAGAACAAATCAAACATTAGTTTTAGGAACCCAAACATGTATGGGTCCCTTTTCAATAACATTAGGCTCTTGTTGGTCTTTTCTTCTCCAGACCCACTTCACATGTTTATTGTTCTTATTCTCACTGTTCTTCTTAGCGAGACACTCATGTATCTTATGCCCCTTCATTCCACAATGATAACAAACATGCATCTCTTTAGTCATTACATACTTACCTCTTTTGAATTCTTTAACCCACATGGTTTCCCTGGGGGACCAGTTACTCCTGGTTCTCTTTCTAGTATATCCAAGACCAACTCTTCCTTTGTAACTTTTAAATAAAATTAAAGAATTCAAAGTTTCCTGTGCAGTCAATAATTTTTCAACATGTCTATGACTATCATGAAGTTCTTTCTCTCTGGTTTCAAGATTCTTAATCAACAACTCGTTTTTCTCTTTTAGAAAATCAAAATCACTTTTTAAGGATTCAAGTTGTAAATTAAGTTTCGAAACCATAGGATCAATAGTCATGTCAACAATTACTGATTGCTTATCTTTTTTCAGTTTATGAATCTCAACATGCAAATCACAAATAGTACCTTCATAGTCATCTATTACATCACTAATCTTAACACTGGTACCTCTAGGGGAAATAATGAACTGAGCAGCCTTAAGTGAAACAAATTCTTTGTGTATTTCTTCCAACTTGTGAGCCAATATTTCAATGGCTTCCAACAAGGAAGTTCTACTACATGAATTTGCTTTACCTATAGCTACTGAAAAATTAAGAGATTCACTAGCAGTTGATAAGTCTCTGGGGGAGCCAGGAGGTCAGATCTTCCTCACCATCACTAGGACAGTCAGATTTAGAAGACCTTTTCTTCTCCAGTTCCACCATACACTTGTCCAATTCAACCTCTAGTTCAGCTACTTGATTTTTCAATTCAAAGCAAACTTCTTCTAGGTGATCACAACTAGCAACAGCAATTTCGCATTCAACACGTTTTTCTTTAAGTTTTCTTTTGCCAGTTATGTAAGTTTCACCAAGTTTATAGCATTCATCTAATAAAGAGTCAATACATTCAAGCATATTATCTCTATCATATTCATGCATATCTTTCCTAACTTGTTCTAAGTTTACCTTGTATTCGTGTAGCACATCCTTCTTTGCCATTAAGCATTTTCTGAATGTACTGGTTCCCCCTCTTGTTCCTGAGTCAGTGATGTTTCCCTGAATGTTTGTAAAGGCTGTCAAACAAACATCAAAGTTAGGTGATTCCACGTCTTCATCAGACCCTGAATCAGAATCACCCCACATGGCTGCTATCATTGTATTTTTGAAGGCCCGTTTATCTCCAAATTTGGATTGTTTGTCCTTCCACTTAGGGCAATCTCAAATAAGATGTCCCTTATCTCCACACTTGAAGAAACCTACAGAAGAAGAGTTAGATTTCTTAAAGTTCTTACCTTTGAAATTCTTCCTTTGATCACGAAGAGTTCTTTCAAATCTTTTAGCAATCATGCCAATCTCATCTTCTTCTTCTTCTATTGTTCCCTTAAGAGTTGTTCCTCTGGTTGGTTCCTTCTCAGACTTAGAAACAATCAGCATTTCATAAGTCATGAGGGAACCAATCAGTTGTTCCAGAGATAGAGTTGATAAATCCTTTGCCTCATATATTGTTGTTACCTTGGATGTCCATGCATCTGTCAAACTGCGTAAAACTTTTCTCACAAGATCCTCATCAGAAAAGTTCTTACCAAGAGATCTAAGGTCATTAACTATTGTCATAAATCTATGAAAATAGTCATTAATCTTTTCATTTTTATTCATAGCAAACAATTCATACTTAGACATAAGTAAATCAATTTTGGACCTTTTTACCTCGCTGGTTCCCTCAAAAGCAAGTTCGAGGGTATCCCAAATCGTTTTTGCATTGCTGCAACTTGAGATCCGGTTTGTTTCACTCTCACCTATAGCCTGTTGTATAATTGACATTGCTTTGGCATTCTTCTCCAGCAGTTTGTAGTCAGCAGTAACTAGTTCACTATCTTTCTTTGGAATCCTGTTTCCCTCTTCATCTGTCTTGAAAATGATGTTGGGACCATTTTTGATAACTAGCCAACATTCATAATCAATTCCCATGATCACATTCTTGATCCTGTTTTTCCACCAAGCATAGTTGTTACCATTGAACTTTGTTGTCTTATTGTCATAGCTCATAGCGTTTAATTCATGAGTACTCATAATTGACTTCTCTAGATGTTACTCTTATGAGAAGCCTAGGCTCTGATACCAATTGAAGGTTTTAGAGCACTCAAGAGGGGGGGGGGGTGAATTGAGTGTTAAATAGTCTTGGCCTATTTTTCTCCCTTTTTCGATCTGTGGGAGGAACCAGTTGTGCTAGTTCCTATTAGCAGTGGAATGTATATAGAGCAATAAAGGAAGACACACAATTTAACAAGGTTCAGCCAACTCAGGCCTATGTCCTCCTACTCTATGCTCTTTTATTAATCTACTCCGAAAAACAAAGAACACAGACACTCAACTGTTTCCCTACTCCGGGAACAAGTTCACCCCACACTCTACTCCGAGTGTGCACTCGACTTACACTAGTAAGCCCTTTTGTGTTTGAACTCACAAACACTCTCCCAGCCTATCAACCCCTCTGTTAAAGGCTCTTTACAGAATCAAACTCTCCTTTGATCTTGCTTCTAAAAGCTAATATGAGAGGAAACTATATGTTCTAATGGTGCTCGTGTATATGACTTAATGAAAGGTTTTTATGCTTTAAGTGTGTATAATGCTCTCTAGAAAATAAACTCAGTTTTCTTCACGTGAGTGACTTGTATTATTAGGTTGATTAGATGAGTTTATATATATGATTACAAAAACCCTGGCTTTCCTAAAATCACATAATCTTTTGAGCTGTCACTTTATGTGAGTTTAGGAAAGTATTTATCTTATTTGACTTAATCATATAGATAGAATCAAATAAGGTAAATACACCTAGTTTTTAGGTAACCAATATATTCTCATCTAATCTACCAGCTGTTCAATATATTTTCCAAAAATAATTTTTTAGAAAATATTTTTACAAAATCTTTTCAAAGATACGCAGCTTGATATTCCATTTAGTAAACCCGGTTCCCTGAACCTGGTTCCCTGAATTAAGTAAGTTATGAATTCTGTTCCAACTTTGTACCAGAATTCATAACATGACTTATCACACTTAAACCACTTATATTACCTACTCATATAAGTCATACTACGAAGCACATTACATGAAAAACTAGATTAACAGTAAAGTATAAATGATCTTCTTTTCATGTAATCTTCAAGACTTGAATCTTCCTTGAATGCTTCATCTTGAGTAAGGTATCTTTCTTCGAATGTCTTCGAAAGGCTTCTATGCTCCAAGTCTTGGAATCAGCTTAACTACTGCACATATAACATGGTTAACATGCAATAGATAATATGTGACTGCTTTACAACATGGCAGTCAAGGAGACAGTTCTAACTTCTTGTGACCTGTTTCCTGTAACTGTTTGTCATCATTCAAAACATCAAAACTTAAGGAACTCAACAAACATGATTAAAAGGACGAACTAATTGAACGTAATGAACAAGAGAACGAAAAACAAAGACCTATAACAAAACCGACAACTACTCTATCAAAACTGTAAATGAAACAACGATAATAGCAAGAGGAATGAAATTAAAAAAAGCAATAAATGAAAGCATTAAACAAAATAAAACAAAAAGGAATCAATGCCTTGCATAAATGAAATTGCGTGAACGAAAGTAATTCTGAATCCGAAATACAAAGCTTGAAAGGAAGTGTAATGAAAGCTATAAATCTAAACTAATGCATGAAAGAAATGAAAATCTTTAAAGTGATGTTCTAGGTTGAGGCACAAGAGCTCTCAAAGTAGGCACGAGGGTTATTTACAAAGTAAGAGGGTATTTATACCCTAGGGACGTAAGGGGTGAAACCCTAGGAAAAACCCTCGATCGCCGGCCTAAGAAAGAACCAAGAAAGTCGGAGATAGGCTTCATTCGGCCAAATGAATAGGGGATTCGGCCGAATGGGTGGCCATTCGGCCGAATGGGATGGCCATTCGCCTAAAATAGAAACTTGATGTTTGTGCACCCTGTCCACCATTCGGCTGAATGAGTGCAACCATTTGGCCAAATAGGCCTTCATTCAGCCAAATGTGTGTTCATTCGGACATTCCCAAGAGCTTGATTTATGTGCTTGAATCCCTATCTTCCATTCGACTGAGTGGATGTCAGATTCGGTCGAATCTGGACCTGAACCTTGCTGAACAGCTCCTTTGAAATGTCTAGTGGCTTCTGGAATTTATGGGATCTTCGAGAGTGACTTGGAACGCATGCCCAAGCTATGATATGCACACCCAAACTCTTGATAAAGTTGTCAAAGCCTCGAAAACATCTCATTTTACCTCAAAATTATCGAAATCACCTGAAATGACCTAACAACAGCTCGAGGACAAGATTAAGGTAAAATTGAATGTAATGTGCATAAAACCAATATAAAAGCATGAGACTCGACCATAAAATGGGGTTGTAAATGTGCTCTTAAACGAGCACATCAACAGTACATTTTGAATCGTTTAGAAGATCAATAAAAAGTCTTACAAGGTAGAGCTTTCAAGTGATTATAGGGTTTTTGCTACCGTTAATATTGCTAATCGTAGTCCTTTCTATGAAGCTCATGAAGATTTTCTATGTTTGAGGGCAATATTTTCTAAAGAAGGGGAGGATGTTGGGGATCAAGGAGCTATGCAATTGAAGATTACAAGAGATCCCTCAATTATCAAGGAGGTAGCCTAGTGCATTGCAAAAATGGTAGGAAGTCAACAGGAGAAACATACTTATTCTAGTATGGTCTCCTAAAGTGTTGACTTATATTGCCTTTCCTAAAATATAAACATTCTAATTTGGGAAAGTGGTAGTAGGGAAGATGGAATTTTCGTAATATGCAAGTAAGGATTAAATAAAATGTTTTGAACCATAAGGGTTTGAACTTTAGGAGTAGGGCTTAAATTGAAGCTTGGTTAAAGTTTCTCTAAAGTTGGTCAAAGTTAGGTGAATGTGAAAGTTAAAGTTTGACCAAAGGAGTTGGTCTGTGTTCGTGTATTCCAAGATGGTGTGGGAATTAGGGAGTTAATTTTCTTCATTCTTGATGACTTAAAAGACTTAGATATGTTAAATAGACTTGACGAGTTTCATGGGGGATGAAGACTAGAAGATAAGAATGCTCTAGAAAATAAACCGGTTCAACTTATTCAAAGATAAGGTAGATGGAGTTTGACTTGTTAGCTAGTCTTATCTTTTGAGTGTTTTTTAATTACTATGTTTTACAAATAACCTATCATAGAAATTTCATATTTCATGCGTAGTTATCTTAAATAGTTGGTTCTTTAATATTTCTAGTTAAGATTAATTATCTTAGGGATAGTTAGATAAAGTCTTCATTCCTAGGGATTCACGTGTATTAGTGTCATCATAGCTTAAACTACTTGTTAATTATGTATTTAGGCTGTTATTCATGTGTTCAACTAGAGTCTTAGTGTTATTAAATTTCTTAAAAATCCTAGGAGAATCTTACTTTATAAAGGAGTCGAATGACATTGAATGAAATCAAATTTTGAAGTTTAAACCTACTTGTCTTTGTGATATTTTGAATTTTCTAAGTTTTTAGATTAAAACATGGTTTATTTGTTTATATAATAGTATAATTATTTATTGGTGATTTAGGTGGTGTACTTAGGATACATTTTGGATAATTTGGTGGTGTTTTTGCATTCTACTAATCTTTAAAGTTAGTAACTCATTTATCCTTTTTATTTCAAGGAAATCACGCACAAACATCCAAAACACACACAAAAAACATGGTTTTTTGATTCATGATTTTTGCAATTGTTCTTTATAGCAATTTATGATCTTTAAGGCTTGTATTTTTTTATTAGCATATCCAAAAATACTAAAAAAGGTGTTCCACGTGTTAAAAGGATAAGAGTCATACTCTTCCCTAAGGACTCCATTTGCCTCTACCAGTGCCTTAAGCTCCTTGGGAAGACAGTAGTCTAGACTTCATCACTGGACTACCTTAAACTTAGCCCAACAAAGACTTAATCATGGTGGTTATGGGCATATTCTGTATAATAGCGTATTTCATTCCATGGTGCACTCCATATAATGTAGTTCAGGTTGCTAATCTTTACTTTATAGTGGTGGTTTGTCTACATTGGGATCCCTAAGTCTATGGACTATGGTGAGTGATCGTAATTCAAAGTTTTTAGTAATTTTTGGCTAACATTATGGAAGAAGATGAGTACAAAGTTGAAGTTCAATAATTCTAGTCATCCTGAAACTGATGGGCAAACTAAAGTGACTAATCCACCTTGAGGATAATTTTTAGATCGTTGATCACTAAGAACCTTAGGTAATAGGAATAAGTGCTACCCCACGCAGAGTTTGCATACAACAGGGTTCCAAGCAAGATAACAGGCCTTAGTCCATTCAAAGTGGTATATGGATTTAATCCATGTATGCCTATCGATTTAGCTCAATTTTTAGTAAAGGCTAACTTTAGACAAGACGCAGAAGAGAGAACTAAAGAGATTACGAAAATTCATGGGCAAGTTTGTTCCAAGATTAAGAAGATAAATGAGTAAGTCAAGGCACAAATTGATAAGAAGAAGAGGGATTCAAGATTCAAAGTGAGTGATTATGTATGGATTCACCTTAGGAAAGAACATTCTCCATGAAAAAGACGATCTTAATATGGAAGTAGGATTCAATTAAACGTCTTAAACCCCTAAAGGTTCAAACTTTTGGAGTAGGGCTTGAATTCGGGCATGGTTAAATTTTTTCTAAAGTTGATCAAAGCTTGGTTAATTTGAGAGTCAAAGGTTGACCAAGGAGGTTGAAGTGGTGTGGGAAATTGAAGAGTTTTGATGATTCTTAATTACTTGAAGAGTTGGATATGACAAGAAGACTTGAATAGTTTGATGGAGGATGAAGACTTGAAGATAAACACGCCTAAGAGAACAAACTAATTCAACTTCTTCAAGGATAAGGCAAATAGAGATTAACTTGTAAGCTAGTCTTATCTTTTGAGTCTTTTCACCTTGGAAGTTTGTTTTTTAAATGTTTCTAGTTATGCTTATCTTAGGGAATTTTGTATATCTTGAAACCTTACTTAGTATTTAGGATACTAAGCTGGTAATTCAATTATTTATGCTTCTTGTTAACCTTTGGCCATGCTACTATATAAAGGCGGTCATTTGCATTGAATAAAATTTAGATTTCACTGAATTAAAACCCATTGTCATTGGTGGCTTTCTTAATTCTCTGAACTTTTTGATTGAAGTTAAATGTAATCGTCCTTTACTAGCCTATTTCAATCGTTGATGAAATTGGTTATTTTCTAAGGTAACTTTTTAGATTTTTTTGTGGTGAATTTGTATTCAAACAATCCCTAAAGCTAATAAATGAAAGTTTCCATTTATTTTATTCTTATCTCGTACAAAAACAAAATAACATATGATTAAATACAACCTTATACTAATCCGTTTGTGGCGATTATTACTTAGCCAATATTAAAACTAGTATTTTCCTATTTGAATACCTATAAGTACAATATGATCTTATACCTATGGATGTATGTCATGTGTTTTTAGGAAGACCTTAGTTCTTTAATGGGAAGATGATGCATGATAGATATAAAAACACATATGCCTTTACCAAAAACAACTACGCCATTACCATAACCCCCATGACACAAAATAAACCTAGCACCATAAAACAAACCCTAGCCTTCCCAAAACTAAAACACATACCCTTACCTTTATCGTGAAAGTTGAAAAACATAAACATTAGCTTAAATTACCCATTATATTGGAGAGTCTAGAGGAAGAGGTGGAACAAGTAAAGGACAAACCTATCCACCCTTTAATAACCCCTTTGCTTAAAACCTTTGGAGATTACTCTTGGGCTTCCTCAACAAGGTCACGTGACATGAAACACTAAATAAACCTTATCCCAGTATCTATTTTACCTAATAAACATACCTAATGAATAAACCCTAAAGAAACTGAAGAGTTTAAGAGGCAAGTAGAGCAATTAATGGAGAAAGGGATGACAAGGGAGCTGTTGAGCCCATGTGTCATACCTACACTATTAGTACCAACAAATAATGGAGAGTGGCATGTGTGTGTGGATATTAAAGCCATCAATAAGGTCACCATCAAGAATTATTTTCTCATTCCTAGGCTAAAAGTCCTTTTGGATGATCTTTATGAAGCAAAGGTGTTTTCAATAGTAGATTTGAGGAGTGGATATCACCAGATTCGAATCAGTGAAGGGGATGAATAGAAAACCATATTCAAGACTAAAGAAGGGTTTTATGAGTGGGAAGTGATTCCCTTTGGCCTTTCAAATGCACTTATTACTTTCATGAAGCTTATGAACATGTGTCTTAAGCCCTTTCTTGATGCCTTTGTCGTGGTTTACTTTAATAATATTATGATTTATAGCAAATCTGAAGATGAACATTAAGAGCACTTACAAAGGGAATTTGAAGTACTTGCTCTTGAAAAGCTCTATGGAAACATGGAAAAAATGTGACATCTGTAATTCACAAATGTGTTTTTGGGCTTTATTGTCTCTTTTCATGGTATACAGGTGGATGAAAGAAAAGTGGAAGCAATTCAAAATTTTCCTGTTCCCACAAGCATTCAACAAGTTCAAAGCTTTCATGGTCTTGCATCATTTTATACGAGGTTTGTTTGAGATTTGAGTAATATCATGGATCCTCTTAAAGAAATCACAAAACATAAAAAGTTTGAGTAGAATTCTTAAGCTTAGAAGGCATTTGAAGAGGTCAAGCATCAGTTAACTTTAGCACCAATCCTAGCACTTCCCAACTTTAAAGTTTTTGAAGTGGAATTTTATGCATCTAAGATCGATATTAGTGCAGTATTATTTCTACCAATCCTATTTTAGTGAGATGCTTAATGAAGCCAAATCCAAGTACTCTACCTATGATAAGGAGTTATATGCCCTAGTATGTGCACTTGATCATTGGAGCCACTATCTGATCCTAAACGAATTAATCCTTTATTCTGATCATGAGGCCTTAAAGTACGTACAAATCTAATAAAAGTTACAACCTTGACATGCTTAATGGGTTAAGTTTCTTCAATCTTTCCACTTCATGATAAAACACAAGTTTAGAAAACTCAATAAGGGAGTAGTTTCACTTTCAAGAAGGTATCTTTTTCTAAATTATTTTCAGACTAACGTTATTGTCCTTGAGATCTTGAAGGAATGCTACAATGGAGATGCTCACTTTAGAGAACTCTTTGAGAAAAGGGGGAGTATTATCTTTTCGAGGGGTTTCTATTCAAAGCAAGTGAAGTCTGTATCGTAAACACTATTTGACAGAGTACTTCATTACGGAAGTTCATGAAGGAGACATGGCTAGACACTTTGGAATTGAAAAGACCAAAGAACTTCTAGCTTAACATTTCTTTTGGCCCAAAATGGCACATGATGTGGAATTTATAGTCAAAAGGTTTCCCACGTGTTAAAAGGATATAACTTACACTCTTCCCCAAGGACTCCATATGTCTGTACCAGTGCCTCAAGTTCCTTGGGAAGATATTACTTTAGATTTCATCATTAAACTACATTGAATTTGGTGCAATAAAGACTTAATTATGGTGGTTGATGATAGATTCTCTAATATGACATATTTTATTCCATGTCACACTACTTATGATGTAGCTTAGGGGACTCGTCTACATGGGATCCCTAAGTCTATGATGAGTGATTGTGATTTAAAGTTTCTCAATCATTTTTGGCTAACATTATGGAAGAAGATGGGTACTGATGTGAATGCATGCGTGGAATTCTTATAAGCTAGTTAAATCCTATTCCCTCTAGGTTTCATCACATCTTTACTAATCCTACTGTAATAAGGATTTGTTTCTTTTATTTTTGGTACGAGTCTTATCTATCGTATTGTATGTGGAAGCCATGGAAAAGAGCATTAGGAAAAGTTTCTTAATTAAAAGATTCAATCTTGAAGAGTTACTTGAAGATTGAAAATTTTAACCAAGAAGGAAAATTTTTAAGACAAGGGGAGGCGCTCATTATAATGGACGATGCTTATTACATCTTGTTAGTGCTTTATTACAACTTTAGTGTCATAGCAAGTGACATGGCATGGGTATGGGCGTGGCTACACACATGTGAGTGGTTATTTAGTGTTTTACTTTGAATAAAATAGGTTCAGAGTACTTAAATTAAAATTTTATCTTTTTAGGTACGATAAAATTGTAATTAACATAAGATAGTGTTAGAGTTTTGGTAGGATTAGGTAATAATGTATGTGGAAATATCCTATTGGTTATTGGGTCGTTATTAGGAGTCCTTTTACAAGTAGGATTCTTATTTTCAATGTGATTCAAACTCTCAAGCTATGGGTATAAATAGATGTACACCCAAGCTTAGAAATATCAGATTTTTTTACTTGCTTAGTAATTTTATGCAATAAATTTCAAAGAGTTTATTATTCTTTATGCGTAGAAAAGATTGTGAACTAGTGTTTCTTTAAGTTCACGTGAGGCAGTGAGAAGAATTGAGGGTGTTTATTTAATCAATTCTCAAAACTTTCATCCTAGATTATAAGACTTTGGTGCATTTCTTTAAAAGGTTTCAAGTCTAGTTCTATACCTTCATGTGAATTAATGTTCTTATACCTAGATTCAAATCAACTTTTGGTGGTTTTATTGAGAGTATTCAAAGATGCTCGAGCAACGTGGATTCTAGTAGTGATGATATTCACAAGGTGCAATTGGGCTTTAAAAAAGGTTTGATCTTACAAGAAGCCAAATGTTGTGATTAGAACATGAATTAAAAGAACTCAAGAATGGATGGATAAGCTATTGCTAATCATGGGGAAGAAGGAAAAGTCCTTAAGCAGAGGTACAAATTTTCTTTATGAATCTAACTTTTGCTATTGTGATGGTGAATCAAGTGTTAGATGTTCAAGGAGACCTAGCAAGAGAGACCCATTATCTTTAAGTGATGAGTAGTCATAGAAAGGGTGTAAGAGAAGTAGTTTAAGGGGGAAAGAGGTTTAAAGCTTGAGACTTGATATTCTGGAGTTCAATGGTAGCATGGATCCAAACAAGTTCTTTGATTAGGTTAGAAGAGTAGAGAGGATTGTCAAGTACAAGAACTATGATAATTATAGAACCTTAATGGTGGCTTAACTAAAGTTCACTTCTTTTACAAGATTATGGCTTAAAGGTTTACAAAAGAAGAGGGAAAAGGAAGGAAGATCCAATATTACATCTCAAAGCAAATCAAAGATATACAAGAGAAAACGCTTTGTTCAACAATAAATTGAGCAATATAACTTCATTAAGTCACATACTTTGAAACAAGATAGAAAATTTATTGAAGATTATATTATGGAATTCAAAAACCCCATCATGACTTGTGATTTAGAAGAGAAAGAAGTCTTTATGGTGAATAAAACGAACATTTTCCATGAGATGGAATAAGAAGGACAAGGATATGTATGTACGGTGGCTTTAAATGATGATGATGATGAAAAACCTATTGTTACGAATTATTCATTGGAAGAAGTTAAGAATGTACTTCATAATGATCTACCATCTAGAATACCACTTTTGTTTGAAAAACAACCATCACTAGAGTTATATGGTATGAGTTTTCTTTTATATTATTCTATACTAGAGCATGAAAAAGAAATATTAGAAGAAAAGATTAATACTAATATTGATTCTACACCATTTTGGCCAGTTTATTCATTTATGATTAGTAAGTATTCATCATTCACTTGGTGATAAAGAGGAAAATAGAGTATCTTTTCTTTATTATAATCTAATGATTCTAATTTCCAATAACCAACATGCTAATGATATATTTTCTATAAGGAAATTAAAAGGATCATCAAGGTTATAATCCAAATCTTGTAATTTGGACAAAATTATGGTATGGATATCTCTCATCTTATGTTTGATGGTTAGAAACTTTGAAGACTAAGGGAAAGAGAGCAATACCGGTATTGTATGTGTTATAATATCTCCATTTTAGTTCAAAAGATTTGGATGATCTCTTAGCCATAACAAAACTCAAGGGCAAGTTTTTTCAAAAGAGGATAAGATATAATGTGAGTGCATACATAGAATTCTTACAAGCTAGTTAAATCCTATCCCCTCTAGGTTTCATCATGTCTTTACTAATCCTGCTCTAATTAGGATTTTTTCCTTTTATTTTTTGTATGAGTCTTATCAATCGTATTGTATGTGGAACCAATTTGAAAGAGTGATAAGTTCTCATTTAATGTGTTGATAGAGGTGTTTTAGGATGGTTTTTGATGTTCTTCATGGAGTTTTATTAGTTTTTATAAGTCTTAGCCGTTTTAACTCACTTGTGTGCAACTAAGGGAAATTATGGAGTTGAAATGACATGTTGAACTTGGAGGAATAATGAAGAACGATCTACATTTGAGCAAGAACGATCTACCTTTGAGCGAAAAAGATTTCAGATCATGAATATCAACACAAGCTGCCAGAGCCACTACCAAAGGCAAAGGGGCAGCTAGGAGCGGCACTTACAGCAAGCAAGAGAAGGAGGATGCTGCCTTAGCCGCTGCCAGCGGCTAAAAAGCAGCTGGAGCGGGTCTTCCAGAATTTCGCAACTTTAGTGTTTTCATTAAGTAAACTCTTGTTTTGGGCCGTCTTAGGTTAGGTATCTATAGTTTAGGTTAGTTAAGGGAGTTACCTATAAATAATGATTGTAATCTAGGGTTTTAGGAGCACTTTTGAAATTCAAGAAAAAGCTTAGGTTTGAATTTCTTCTTTGCTCTTTGGTGGAGAAGAACTCTATGGAAGCTTAATCTACATATTCTTGGTTAAAGATTGAAGCTTTTGACTGTAAGTTATGAGATTTCTCTTCTATTAATATATATTGAATGTGTACTATTCGCTTGTGTTATTTCATGATTTGCTTGAATCAAATACTAGGTTTGGTTATTTGGATTCGCTTACATCTAGTTAATCTTACCAAAGTAGTGACTTTAGGTTATTAATGCATGCATTATAATTGATAACTTGAAGGGAGAATAGTATTATTGAAGAAATTAGACCGCTTGTGTTAATTTCATCACTCCTTGTTGATTTCCTTGCTTGATTAGTTCTTGTGAATGATTTAGAGTGCTTATCTTGAGTTGTTCACTAGAAAGGGTTAGAAAGGAACGCTTTGTTATTTCTAGCTAATTCATGAGAATATAGAATTTTGGAATTCTACAACATGGTGTTCAATGGTGTTAATTGAGGAGACTTCTATGATTAACTTGTAGTTCATAAGTGGATTTTAACTAACCAAGAATGCTCTTTTCACTGATTTGTCATTTAACTAGTTTTAGTTATAATTAGGTTATTAAATCTATCTTGTTATGGCAAACCCCCATCTTTATTTAGTTTATTGTTTTGCTAAGATAATTTTACATAGATTTTCAGTTATTAAGTATCTCTTCTCCGTGGATACGAACTTGACTTCCCTAGCAACATTCATTTAAAGTAAGATAAGTTTTGATTTTGTTTGGTAGCCTACGACAAGGCACACCAAATTTTGGTGCCAAAAGTTATCATTGAGAATATGGATGAGGAGAATCCCGATGAGCAGATGGATGAGGGGCATGATAAAGAAGTTAGAGATGATGATTGGCCTAGATGGAGGGCTCAGTTAGATGATCAATTGGAGGAGGTTTGTGATGGGATGCAAGAGCTATTGGCATACCAATGAAGTATGAGTCGGTTCTACACGGCTCAATATCCCGCTCTTTACGAACCTCCAAGTGAGGCTTTCTTGGACCATCTTGCCTCTCGAGCCTTGCGTCGTTTTGAATGGCGTGCTTTCCGTGATAATCTCGAACCTTCCAACTCTAGGAATCCTTCTACATGATAGCTAGCTGCATGAGGCCTTATCCCTGTTTTTTTTTTGTAGATCGCCTAATCTTACATTGAGGACAATGCATCATTCAAGCATGGGGGGAGGCTATTTCGCTATTTTTTGAACTTTAATGTTTCTTGTATTAGGTACTTTAACTTAAATGTTCTTTGTATAACTATTTCAAATACTTAAAAAAAAAACTAAGGTCCCGAAGGTAACTATGTCGTACTTATGGGCCATGACTCCTTCGGGTGTCGGTCGGCATTCCTGATGGGGTTGATATATTTGTCAATAGTTATTTAAAAGTGCGAAGCAATTCTAGTGTTCATATTAGCATGGGTGGCATGGTTACTTTATTAGCTGAATATTTGGGAATTTCTCCGCCTCAAAATCTTGCACCATTGGATTCCACCTACCTAACCTATAATGTGGCTACATTGGTGAAAATAGGGCTACTTTTGTGTTCCACCACGGCGGGTAGCTATTTCTGGCGCTATGGGCCACAAGGGTTGAATTACTTGAGAATTCCTCGGTTAGAGGGCACGGAACTCCCCTATGGCCCTAAAATCGCGGACTTCTTCATACCTGCTGATCCCGATGTTGCACCTTACTTGGTTGAAGATACCCGCTTAGTCGAAAACCTGTGAAGGCGGCTTAGGCAAAAAATTGGGGGCCCGGTTAGGTTGAAAACCCGAAAGGGAAACCTAAGAAAAAACGTGGCCATTGAGCGGGTAAGGTGGTGAGATTCGAAAGAAAAGAAAGGCTATGATGAAAACCCGAAAGGGCTCCTAGGCAAAATGAGAGAAAAAGAGAGATATTTTCTGGAAATTTTCACATGATTTTGCCAGAGTTGGTGTCATAAGTTGGGAAGATATAAGGAGGTTTTAGGTAGGTTTCATCTTGATGATTTTGGTGTTAGTTGGAGGTTGGACAGATATGTTGGTTCATCTTAGAGATTTTAGGGGCATGAGTTGTTTCCTTGTGTTTAAGGTGGAAGTACTTTATCATTGAAGCATGCAGAAGTTGAGTTGTTTCTAACTTTTTCAAGCTTTCACTTCTTTTCGTGATTCTAGAGGATTCACATACTCAACACTAGGAATTAGTTTGTCTTAAGGTGGATTTGACATGAAAAAAAAAACAAGAAAAGAGAAGAGAAGAGAAAGTCAAGGTGTGACGGTTAGAGAGGCAATTTATTAAGGAATGCTAGATGAGTTTTGTGTATTTGAGAGGATATAATCTATTGAATTTTTCTTTACTCCTGTTTTGAACCTTATTGAGGTAAATGTGTTCTCTAAGCTTACACGAGGACGAGTAAAGGTTTAAGCATGGGGGAATTTGATAAGTTCTCATTTAATGTGTTGATAGAGGTGTTTTAGGATAATTTTTGATGTTCTTCATGGAGTTTTATTAGTTTTTATAAGTCTTAGCCATTTTAACTCACTTGTGTGCAACTAAGGGAAATTATGGAGTTGAAATGACATGTTGAACTTGGAGGAATGATGAAGAACGATCTACATTTAAGCAAGAACGATCTACCTTTGAGAGAGAAAGATTTTAGATGATGAATATCAACACAAGATGCCAGAGCCGCTACCAGAGGCAACGGGGCAGCTAGCAGCGGCACTTAAAGCAAGCAAGAGAAGGAGGATGCTGCCTTAGCCGCTGCCAGCGGCTAAATAGCAGCTGCAGCGGGTCTTCCAGAATTTCGCAACTTTAGTGTGACGGTTAGAGAGGCAATTTATTAAGGAATGCTAGAAGAGTTTTGTGTATTTGAGAGGATATAATCCATTGAATTTTGCTTTACTCCTGTTTTGAACCTTATTGAGGTAAATGTGTTCTCTAAGCTTACACGAGGACGAGTAAAGGTTTAAGCATGGGGGAATTTGATAAGTTCTCATTTAATGTGTTGATAAAGGTGTTTTAGGATAATTTTTGATGTTCTTTATGGAGTTTTATTAGTTTTTATAAGTCTTAGCCGTTTCAACTCACTTGTGTGCAACTAAGGGAAATTATGGAGTTGAAATGACATGTTGAACTTGGAGGAATGATGAAGAACGATCTACATTTAAGCAAGAACGATCTACCTTTGAGAGAGAAAGATTTTAGATGATGAATATCAACACAAGATGCCAGAGCCGCTACCAGAGGCAACGGGGCAGCTAGCAGCGGCACTTAAAGCAAGCAAGAGAAGGAGGATGCTGCCTTAGCCGCTGCCAGCGGCTAAATAGCAGTTGCAGCGGGTCTTCCAGAATTTCGCAACTTTAGTGTGACGGTTAGAGAGGCAATTTATTAAGGAATGCTAGAAGAGTTTTGTGTATTTGAGAGGATATAATCCATTGAATTTTGCTTTACTCCTGTTTTGAACCTTATTGAGGTAAATGTGTTCTCTAAGCTTACACGAGGACGAGTAAAGGTTTAAGCATGGGGGAATTTGATAAGTTCTCATTTAATGTGTTGATAAAGGTGTTTTAGGATAATTTTTGATGTTCTTTATGGAGTTTTATTAGTTTTTATAAGTCTTAGCCGTTTCAACTCACTTGTGTGCAACTAAGGGAAATTATGGAGTTGAAATGACATGTTGAACTTGGAGGAATGATGAAGAACGATCTACATTTGAGCAAGAACGATCTACCTTTGAGCGAGAAAGATTTTAGATGATGAATATCAACACAAGATGCCAGAGCCGCTACCAGAGGCAAAGGGGCAGCTAGCAGCGGCACTTAAAGCAAGCAAGAGAAGGAGGATGCTGCCTTAGCCGCTGCCAGCGGCTAAATAGCAGCTGTAACGGGTCTTCCAGAATTTCGCAACTTTAGTGTTTTCTAGCGGCATTTTCGTTAAGTAAACTCTTGTTTTGGGCCGTCTTAGGTTAGGTATCTATAGTTTAGGTTAGTTAAGGGAGGTACCTATAAATAATGATTGTAATCTAGGGTTTTAGGAGCACTTTTGAGATTAAAGAAAAAGCTTAGGTTTGACTTTCTTCTTTGCTCTTTGGTGGAGAAGAACTCTATGGAAGCTTAATCTACATATTCTTGGTTAAAGATTGAAGCTTTTGACTGTAAGTTATGAGATTTCTCTTCTATTAATATATATTGAATGTTTACTATTTTCTTGTGTTATTTCATAATTTGCTTGAATAAAATACTAGGTTTGGTTATTTGGATTCGCTTGCATCTAGTTAATCTTACCAAAGTAGTGACTTTAGGTTATTAATGCATGCTTTATAATTGATAACTTGAAGGGAGAATAGTATTATTGAAGAAATTAGACCGCTTGTGTTAATTTCATCGCTCCTTGTTGATTTCCTTGCTTGATTGGTTCTTGTGAATGATTTAGAGTGCTTATCTTGAGTTGTTCACTAGAAAGGGTTAGAAAGGAACGCTTTGTTATTTCTAGCTAATTCATGAGAATATAGAATTTTGGAATTCTACAACATGGTGTTCAATGGTGTTAATTGAGGAGACTTCTATGATTAACTTGTAGTTCATAAGTGGATTTTAACTAACCAAGAATGCTCTTTTCACTGATTTGTCATTTAACTAGTTTTAGTTATAATTAGGTTATTAAATCTATCTTGTTATGGAAAACCCCCATCTTTATTTAGTTTATTGTTTTGCTAAGATAATTTTACATAGATTTTCAGTTATTAAGTATCTCTTCTCCGTGGATACGAACTTGACTTCCCTAGCAACATTCATTTAAAGTAAGATAAGTTTTGATTTTGTTTGGTAGCCTACGACAAGGCACACCAAAGAGCATTAGGGAAGTTTTCTTGATTAAAAGATTCAATCATCAAGAGTTTCTTAAAGATTGAAAATTTAGACCAAGAAGGAAAATATTTTAGACAATAAGAGGTGTTTATTACTATGGACGGTACTTATTAAATCTTGTCAGGGCTATATTACAACTTCAATGGCATGGCAAGTTACACGGTATGGTCATGGACGTGGCTACACACATTGGATTGGATATTTAGTGTTTCACTTTAAATAAAATAGGTTAAGAGTAGTTATTTTAGAATTTTATCTTTTTAGGTAGGATAGAATTGTAATTAACATAAGATAGTGTTAGAGTTTTGGTAGGGTTATGTAATTAGTAGGTGGCATTATCCTATTGGTTGTTAGGTGGATATTAGGAGTCCTTTTAGAAGTAGGATTCCTAGTTTCAATGTGATTCAAACTCTCAATGTAAGGGTATAATTAGATGTGTATCCAAGCATGGAAAAATTAGATTTTCTTACTTTCTTATTCATTTTATGTAATAAACTTCAGAGAGTATATTATTCTTTGTGCATAAAAAAGATTGTGAATTAGTGTTTATTTAAGTTCACATGAGGAAATAATAAGAATTAAAGGTATTTCTTTAATCAATTCTCTAAACTTTGGTGTATTGCTTTGGAAGGTTTCAAATCTATCTCTATCCCTTTATGTGAATTAAGGTTCTTATACCGAGATTCACATGAGGTAGAAAGTTGAAGTATAGTATTTCTAGTCATTCTCAAACAGATGGGCAAACTAAAATGACTAATCACACCTTGGAGACGCTTTTGAGATAGTTGATCACTAAGAACTTTAGGGAATATGAAGAAATGCTCCTCCATGCAGCGTTTGCATATAAAAGGGTTCCAAGTATTATAATAAGCCTTAGTTCCTTCAAAGTGGTCTATGGGTTCAATCCTTGTATGCCTATTGATTTGGTACCAATTGCAGTAAAGGCTAACTTTAGGCATGTGGCAAAGGAGAGAACTAAAGAGATCAAGAAGATGCATGAGAATGTTTGTTCCTAAATTGAGAAGATGATTGAACAAGTCAAGGCACAAATTGAAAGAAAGAAGAGGGATTCAAGATTCAAAGTGCGTGATTATGTATGGAATCTCCTAAGGAAAGAACATTTTCCATCAAAAAGACATTCCAAACTTAGCCCTTAATATGAAGGTCCATTTAGAATCTTGGAGAAGATCAATAACAATGCTTATAAGGTGGAGGTTCCAAGCGATTATGGAGTATCTTGTACCTTTTAGATTGCTAATCTTAGTATGTTCTATGAAGCTCACATAGATTTGCCATGTTTAAAGGCAAACTTTTATGAAAACGAGGAGGATGTTGGGGATCAATGAGCTATACAATTAAAGATTACAAAATATCCCTTAAGGTTAAATAGGTGGCCTAATGCATTGTAAATATGGTGAAAAGTCAATAGGAGAAACATATTTATTTTAGTATGGTCTTTTGAGGCATTGCCTAGGATTGAGTTTCCTAAAATGGAAATTTTCTAATTCGGGAAAGTGATAGTTGGGGAAATATGGAATCTAATTAATATGGAAATAGGGATTAAATAAAACACTTTGAATCCATAAAGGTCTAAAACTAAAGAAGTAAGGCTTGAATTCAAGCATGGTTAAAGGTAGAACATGAGAGTCAAAGTTTGACCAAAGGAGTTGGTCCATGTTTGTGTATTCCAAGATTATGTGGGAATTGAAGGGTTTTGCTAATTCAGGATGACTTAAAGAGTTTGATGGAAGATGAAGACTTAAAGATATACACGTCCAATAGAGGAAAGAACAACAATTTTGATTTAACTTCTTTAAGGATAAGGTTGATAGAGTTTTATCTTGTTAACTAGTCTTATCTTTGAGTCTTTTCAATTATAATGTAACTATATCTAACCAATCATAGGAATTTGAATTTCTATGTATTGTACTCTTAGGAAGTTGGTTCTTTATTGTTTCTAGTTAAGTTTATCTTAGGGATAGTTAGCTAAAGTCGGATTTTATCTTTATTCCTAGGGGTTCATGTGTATTAGAGTTGTCATTGCTTAAACTACTTGTTATTCACACATTTAGCTTTTTATTTACATGTTTAGATAGAGTTTTAGTGTTTTTAACTTCATGTAAACCCTAGAGTGCTCCTACTATATTAAGGAGTCGAATGGTAATGAATAAAATCACATTTTAAAGAATTAAACCCTTTGTCATTGGTAACTTCTGAATTTTCTAAGCTTTTAGAGTAAAGTTTAGTTCATTCATCGTTTGCTAGCCTGTTTCAATTATAGATAAAATTGGTAGTTTTCTGAGGAAACTTTTTGAGATTCTTTGGTGGTGAATTTGTGTCCAAAAAATCCCTAAAGCTAACCAATGAAACTATTCTTTATTCTATTCTAATAATATAAAACAACAACCTAACACATGATCAAACATAACCTTATACCAATCCGTATTGTTTTTTGGATACTCAGATAAAAAAAATATAAGTTAAAATTGCTCAAGAAGTTTGCCAACTGTTGCGCCACCAAATGGATGATATTTGAATGTGTTGGAATGTGTTTAGGCTATGTTTTGTTGTGAGTTATGATAGAACAAATAGGGAAAGTCCACGAATAACTCTAAGGATTGTATGGATAGAGATTCACCACCAAAGAAACCAAAAAGCTTCCTCAAAGAAACTTTGACCAAGCCCGGATTCAAGCTCCACTCCTAAAGTTCGAACCTTTATGGGATAAAAATGTTTTATTTAGTCCCTACATCCATATTAAGAAAGTTCCTACTATCACTTTCCCAAAGTAGAAACTTTCCCAATTTAGAAAGTTTATATTTTAGGAAAGTTATGTAAGTCAAAGCCTCATAAGACCATACTAAAACAAGTATGATTCTCTTGTTGACTTTCCACCATCTTTGCAATACGTTGGGCTACCTAAAGGTCCATTTTGCAACATGTTGCAACACATTTGCAACACAAACGGATGGGCAAACAAAGGTGGTGATCAGAATTCTTGGTGCTTTACTACGTTATTTGGTCAACAAAGGAGGCAAGAATTGGGACTTGAAGTTGGCCCATGATGAATTTGCCTACAATCGAACACTGAGTCGATCCACTAAGTATTCTCCTTTTGAGGTTGTCTATGGGGTGAATCCTTATGTGCTAATTAATTATATCACTCTTCCCAAAATTAAATTCATTCATGGCACAACTAGAGAGAGTACGAAATTCATGATGAATGTCCAAAAGGAGGTGCGCAAGAACATTGAGAAGGCCAACGAGAGCTATAAAAGGCAAGCCAATCAGAATTTAAGAAATATGAAGTCTTTTGAAGTTGGTGATCTAGTGTGGGTGTTCTTGAGAAAACAAAGGTTTCCAAAACAAAGAAAGCACAAGTTGATGCCACGAGCTGAACGTCTATTTCAAATTATTGAGAAAATCAATGATAATACCTACAAAGTTCAGGTTAGTGAAAATTATGGAGTTTCCTGTACTTTAATGTGGGCGATTTATCCCCTTACTTAGAGGACAATGAGTTGAGGACAACTCTTTTTTAGGAAGAGGAGGATGATGGAAAATTCAAAATTTCATCTAATGATAATATAGAGATTTAGTTGGAAAAATCATTTGAAGAAAATGTGTTTGACCATTTTTTATTACATAGCCCATTAATATCTTTGAATGGGTATTCTAGTCTTTCCCTTTCGGAAAACTAAAATAAGTTGTTGGAAGAAGTTTTGTACAAAAATAAAGGAGTTTTTAATTAATTAATTAATCAAGATAATTAATTAAAGTAAGTTAATTAGTTGAAGTAGCTAAATAATGATTAGGCAACAAAAGCAAATAGGCTTGTGAAATGGAGATGTAAGGGACCAAGGTGTGAGTTGGCATGTGTGAGGTGGCATGGAATTAAGTTAGTTAATGCACATGATTAGCTGTACAAAATGGCATGGAGAATCATTGAAGATTAGGGAATATTTGGGTTTAAATATTAGATTTTATTAGCATGATTTAAAACGATATTTTGACCACGAATAAAAATCAAATCATGCTTGATTTATGGGATGATTTTGTGCCGATTTTGTTGAGATCTTTTACCAGATTGATGTGCTTAATTAAGGGAATCAATTGGAGATTTAATTCCCTTAATTTAAGGGATTGGGTTTGACTGATTGATTTGGGGGAGTTATTTAGAGGTGTGTTTGGGAGTATCAAAGATCCTGATTACCTTTGGGTGAATCAAGGGGGAATATTGAATATTTGATTTGTTAAGTTGGCATTTGGATGAAATTAAGGTCATATTCATGGGAAGCTTTAAGGAAACGTTACGAGAAATCAATAGCCATAGTTGGTGTGCTTAAAGGACGGAGATTAAGCCAAAACACATCCATTTTTATTTGGCTTAATTATGTGACTTAAGGGGGTGTTTCTTATGGTTTTGGGACATAATTTTGGATGGTTTTAAGGAGGGTTAATAGGGTCTTGAAGAGGGTTTTTAGCTAACTAATTATGCTCATTACTCTTACTTAAGCCGTGGTTTTTAGAGGAAGCTCGAGGGATTATGTATGAAGTTTAAGGCTCTAATTTACTCCCTCTTAAAGCCTTCTAACTTCTACTTCAATGGGAATTCGGTGGGTATTGAAGGCCAAATTCATGGAGCTATTGAAGACCATTAAAAAGAATAATATTAATGATTCCACTTCTTTTGTATTTCACGTCTTTTGGTGATTCAATTCCTAGAAGACTCTTGGTGTGGTTGTCCAAATGAAGGGTTAAAAGACTATTGGTGTTCCTAATAGTTAATTCTTTGGAGTTAAGAATGAGTTATGGAAAAGAACCATGAAGAGAAGACATAGAAATAGAAGATCCGCCTATTCAAGGTTTGAGGATGGTATTCATTTTTAGATTTTTATTGTTTTTTTTAATGTCTAAACGAACATTGGACTCTTGGTTGGTTGAATTTATTTTGTTTGATTTTCGGTTTCCTTAGCATTAATTTCATAGTATGCATGCTAGGGTTTGTTTCCTATAAGTAGAGAATATTTTATAATGAAAGAGATTGTTGATGGTTGAATTTTTGAATCTCTTAACTTGTGAGTTTACTTGTGAATTGCTTGTGTTTTTTCCAAGATCTTTCTTGAAGGATTTATGTGGCACATAGTTAAGTGGGTATTCCTTCCCTTAGATCTACACATAGTGGGTTATGTGAGAAATCCTTACCTACATATCAAAACTGTTCAACTGAGTATTCCTTATAATCTACCCTTTTAATTCCCTTCCTTTTTATCAAAAAATCTAAACCTTTTTCCCATAAAAACTACATCAATCTTTCGGTCCATTCTCCCAACAAAAATTCATCTTTTTTCCAAGCATAAACACATACTTTAAATCTTATTAAAAGCCTACACAAACTGTCCATTTTCTAATCTATTTTGCGATCCATTTCCTTGTAATTACTAGTTCTTTCCTACTAGTTTTTACATCAGTTGACTTTTTCTGAGTTTAGAAAATTTTGTTCTTTGGGAATGTGGTAGCTCGAGAAGAATGGATTATGTTTAAAATAGTAGGGAGTAAATAAAATGTTTTTAACCTATACATGTTCGAACTTTAGGAGTAGGGCTTGAATCCAAGCTTGGTCAAAGTTGCTCTAAAGTTGGTCAAAGCTAGGTCAATGTGAGAGTCAAAGGTTGACCAAGGAAGTTGGTCGGTATTCGTACATTCCAAGTTGCCATAGGATATTGAAGAGTTTTCTTGATTCTCGATGACTTGAGGAGTTAGGTATGATAAGAAGACTTAAAGAGTCTAATGGAGGATGAAGACTTGAAGATAAACACGTTTAGCATGGATAAGAGAGAAAATTAATTCAACTTCTTTAAGGATAAGGAAGATAGAGTTTTAGTTTATTAGCAAGTCTTATCTTTTGAGTCTTTTCAAGTATTATGTAACTATAATTAGCCTATCATAGGAATTTCAGATTTCTATGCATAGATATCTTTGGAAGTTGATTCTATAATGTTTCTAGTCATGTTTTCCTAGGGATTCATGTGTAACTAGAGTTGGTAGTGCTTTAAACTTATTGTAAATCACATGTAATTAGTTGTTAATGCTCTAAACCTCTTGTAAACCTTAGGGAGCTCCTACTGTATAAATAAGTTGAATTACATAGAATGAAAATTAGGTATTAATGAATTAAAACCCTTGTCTTTTTGACTTTTTAAATTACCTTTGCTTTTCGATAATAGTTAGTGTGTTTGTCCTTTCCTAAATTATTTTAATCATTAATGAAATTGGTGTTGTTCTAAGGAAACTTTTTAGATTCTTTGGTAGTGCAACTGTATCCAATTAATACCTAAAGATAATCATCTAATCTATCCTTTGTTTCTTTAACAATTCATGCACAAAACAACCATAAACATGTCTAAATCACAACCCTAAACAAATCCGTTTGTGGTGATTTGACTTTGAGGCATTCTTTAATCTTTTAAGCCTATATTTTTTTATTCGAGTATCCAAGAATACAACATTAAGAGAAAAACATGGGTATATAATTTGGGGCTGGAAATCTTATATTAAAACACAAAGAAAAGAAAAGGTGATTACAAGGAACACTCAACTTATAGTAAAAGGATATGTAGGGAAGGAACACTCAACTTATAGTAAAAGGATATGTAGGCAAGGAACACTTAACTTACACTACTAGATGAGGGCTCAAACAAGGAACACTCAACTTGTACTACTATGTGTGGGAATCACACAAGAAACACTCAACTTGCATAAAGGCCACTAAAATTTTGGAGGAAGGAACTCTCACTTTACACTCAAATTCTTTAAGTAAAACATGGAAAAACTAAGCCAAGTTTTAGATACTACACTAGGTAAAAAAAAATTCAATAATTTGATAATAAAAAACTCTTGCTTAGTACATAAGATCTCCTCTATATAAGGTATAATTCAAACATAAAACAAGTCTAAAAGATTATAAAATTATAGCTCACTAATGTAAAAAATAGTAATTACAAGAAAAATGGATCACAAAATAGGTTAAGAAAATGGACAAATTATTTAGGTTTTTAAGGTCTTAGTGTATGTATTTAGGCTAGAAAAAGGATGTATTTTCGTGGGGAAAATGGACTGAAAATTAGCGTGAATTTTGATGGGAAGAGGCTTAGAATTTTATGAGAAACAAAGAGAAATATAAGGGTAGATTATAAGGAATACTCGAACAATCTTGATATGTAGGTAAGGATTTCTCACATAACCCACTAGGTGTAGATCTAAGAAAAAGAATACTCACTTAACCCTAAGGACACTACAAAAACTTGTGTGGAGTATTTCTCAAAAGCCACTCAAATCCTTCAAGAAAGATCTTGGAAAACACAAGCAATTCACGAGTATATTGACAAGTTAAGAGATTCAAAAATTCAAGCATCAAATACCTCTTTTATTATAAAATATTCTCTACCTATAGGCATAAAAACCTGGCATGCATACAACTGATACAAATTCTGAAATTACATCTATCTCTAATAGAGTCACTAAGGAGACTTTTGAAGAAAATTGGTTGGACCATATATTTGGTTGCATGCGCCATTCATTATGTGCAAGGGTATTCCAGTTTTTCCACCTTAGGAAACTAGAATATTGTGTTGAATAAAATTTTAGGCTTAAATAAATATTATGTTGTTTTTTTATTTAATTATTTAATATGTTTAATCGTTGAACTAGTTAATTAATTAAAGTGGTAGTTAGTTAAAGTTAGTTAATTGAAGTGGTTGATTAAAAGAAAGTAGTTGAAGTTGTGGACCACTTGTTCAATGTAAGTGTGGATGGTGTTTTAGTTAAATAATGTAGATTAGAGCAAGGACGTTTAATTAAAATATAGTTGCTGAAGAAGGGAAAGCACGTGAATCCATGAAGCATTGAAGTTGGTGTGAACTTTGCATGTGAATTCTAATTAACAAGCTCAAAATCTAATTTTCTCAGCCTGGGCACACATCTATTTATACCCTAAGCTTGAGAGTTTGAATCATATTAAAACTAGGAATCCAACTTCTAAAATCACATTATAGACGTTGTCCTTAAGGAATCAAGGCCAAAAAAAATCACAGAAGTTATTCTTCATTTTATTGCATGATTCATGGAGCATTTAATGGGGAATGTTCAGCAATTTTTTTGGGAGTTTTTTGGATGTTTTGTTGGATTCAAAGGCAGTTAATTAGGGGGTTATAAGGCTCACTTTTATGCCTTAATGTTAGATCTTTCCCACGTTTTTTTTGTCATTTAATGGTTGGTTTTGGAGTTACAATGAGGTTTAGATGATGAAAACTCCATGGATGATAGTATGGATTGAAAAAAAATTAGTATCTTCAAATTCTACCTTCCTTGAAAGATCTTATAATCAGTAATAAAAAAAAAGTTAGAAATTTTTTTAAGCCTAAGTAAGGATTCATTATAGAGTACACCATCTTCTCCATGCGTGGGTTGATAATTTGTGCTCCTCCATTAGAATCATCCACATCCATGATCCCATGAGAATATTCAACTCAAATCCTTCAAAATTTGTGATCCTACATGGCCTAAGCTTCCTCTTCTAGTTCTCCTATCTAATTAATCCAATTTAAAGTTGCTTGTGTCTTTCATTTCAGTTGAACCTCCTCTTCCTTCAATTCTATCAATACTAACTCCTCTTTTGCAAGTGTTTGTTGTAAATATGCCAAATTCAATGTATCTTGTGTTTCATTTTTAGGCTTGGTAGGGGTGATAGGGATGAGTATAATTTTCTCTTGTTATGTGTAAAAGCACATGTATTCTTATCCTAATCATACAAAACTCTCCTATCATACAACCAAGATCTTCCCAATATCATATGACATGCATCCATGCGAATATCATCACACCAAATAGCATCAATATATTTTTAGATTCTAAATTTCAGCAATACTCATTGCATGATATTGATTCCTTCCCCTTGATTCAACCATTGAATCACATATGAAGATGGATGAGCTTTAAGAAATAAGCCAAGCTTATCTATGACCAATTACAAAGAAAAATTAGCATAACTCCCTCCATCTACATTCAAGTTACATACTTTTACTTGAATGGTGCATCTTGTCTCCAAAATAGGTTTCCTTTGTAATTCATCCTCATCCAAAGTTTGAGCATTCAAAATTGTCTTTTTATGTATTGATTAGAAAAGAGGCATAGGAATTCCTTCTTGCTAGGAATTTTTTAAAGCTTTGAATTTGATGAAATTTAATAAAAAAATTCCTCACTTTATAAGGATTCCAACAAAAAATTAAACTCTAAAAATGATTTAGTAGAACTCTGGCAAAAGGCAAAAACTCACATACTATCCAATTACTACGCAAATTGAGATACTCCAAATACTTTGTTCTCCAAAGAGCGCATCCTTCAATAAAATTCCATGAAATTTTAGGAAAATAAAATTTGGAAACATAAGAGTCGAAGAATAAAAGAATCGTTCAATTTGCTTAAAAAACAAAGAAGATATTACCTTTCAAAGTTATAAACAAATTTTATCTCAATCTGACGGTTTGTGTTCTAGGTTTTTTTAGACCAAAGAACACGTCTTTATGCTCCTAATAACCTTATAAGCTTTAAAGTTCAAGACTTAATCTCAAGAATATTTGCATTAAACGAGAAAAGGAAATGAAGTCTTTTGATTCATATTTCTGAAGTTATACATGAATTTGCATGAAATAAAAATGATAAATGAGTTAGATATCTTTACGGATGATTGGATATAGATACATCACAAATGAATCCAAAAATTCTCCTAATAACACAACCTAATTCACTAATAAATAATTAGTCTAGCATAGGAATGAATAAACCAAGTTTTAATCCAAAAACTTAGAGAATTCAAAACATCACAAAGATAAACATCAAAATCTCATTTAATTCAATGAAAATGACTCCCTTTATATAATAGGATGACCATTAGTTTATAAGAAGAATAAATAATTGAAATAATAGCTTAGAATCCTAAGTTTTTTACTAGGGTTTCAGAATACATAAAATTCCCCAACATAAGCTTAACTTGAAATATTTAAGAATTAAACTTCCTAGGATAATTAAGCATTAAATCTGAATTTCCTTTGATAGGCTAGTTTTATTACATAGTGATTAAAAAGACTCAAAAGATAAGACTAGTTAACAAGTTAATACTCGTAATGCTTATCCTTGAAGAAGTTGAACCGTTGTTGCTCTCTTATTCTTGGAATTCGTGATTTATCTTCAAGTCTTCATCCTCCATTAAACTCCTTAAGTCTTCACATTACGTCCAATTCTTCATGTTTACAAGATTCATCCTTTGACTCTCATGTTGACCTTGTGATGTGCTCATTTTAGAACACGTTTACAACCTCATTTTAGTGTCGAGTCCCATGCTTTTATATTTGTTTGACATTACATTCAATTTTACCTTGATCTTGTCCTCGAGCTGTTTTTAGGTCATTTCAGGTGATCTCGATGATTTTGAGGTAAAATGAGACGTGTTTGAAGCTTAGACGCTTCTATCAAGAGTTTGGATGCGCGTATTATAGCTTAGGCATGTGTTCCAAGTCACTCTCGAAGATCCCATAAACTCTAGAAGCCACTAGACACTTTAAAGGAGCTGTTCAGCAAGGTTTAGGTTCAGATTCGACCGAATCTAACATCCATTTGGTCGAATGGTGGACAGGGATTCAAGCACATCAATCAAGCTCTCGGGAATAGCCGAATAAGAATTCATTCGGCCGAATGGTTTCACTTCTTCAGTCGAATGTTGGACAGGGTGAAAAAAGTCGAGGTTTCTGATATGGGCGAATTAAGAATAATTCGGCCGAATACACCATTCATTTGGCCGAATCCTCTATCCATTCGGTCGAATACACCACTCATTCGGCCGAATCCTCCATACATTCGGCCGAATGGAACCTATGTCTGACTTTCTTGGTTCTTTCTTAGGCCGGCGCTCGAGGGTTTTTCCTAAGGTTTTACCCCTTATGTCTCAAGGGTATAAATACCCTCTTGCTCTTTACATAACCCTCATGCCTAGTTTGAGAGTTTTTGTGCCTTAACCAAGAACATCACTTTAAAGATTTTCATTTCATTCATGTATTAGTTTAGATTTACAGCTTTCATTGCACTTCCTTTCAAGCTTTGTATTTCGGATTCAGATTCCTTTTCGTTCATGAAATTTCATTTATGCAAGGTATTCATTCTTTTCTGTTTTATTTCGTTTAATGCTTTCAAGTATTGTTTTTCTTGAATTTCATTCCTCTTGCTATTATCATTGCTTTATTTACGGTTTTCATAGGATAGTTTTCGTTCTCTTGTTCATTTCCATTCAGTCTGTTCATGCTTTCAATCATGTCTTTTATCATTGTGTATGCCCTAGTCGTTATTATTATGTGTGAGTATTTTTCTTAGGGGTTTGATTGGTGAAACCCTAGGTTGGCTCGTTCTTCATGCGTAGAGTTAGGATTTGAGTTTGTTAATGATTAATTGATTGATATTCAATGCGAATCTTATCCTTCCACTCCTTTGGAGATATAGGGCGATTATAGGTTGTTTGTGTGATTTATAGGGTCACAAACTTCCTCTCGTCATCTTGAGTATCATGATTCATTGTTAACTGATTTCTCCTAATTTAGCGTATTGATAGTTTGATTGTCCTTCCTATGGTGGAAATGATCTGTCCCCGTTTTCCTTCCATAGTACATTATCGTTTTAGTTCTTGCTTTACTTGTCTGTCATAAGATTCCTTTTATCAAATCCCATATAAACCCTTTACATCAAGTCTATAAACTATCGCCCCTTGTCTTTGTGGTTTGATCCTCGACTTACCACTACACTAGTTGTAGTAGTATTAGGGTGTTTATAAATTTAGTTTGCATAACTATTCTTTTAGTTAAATGACCTAAAAGAACGGTTATCAAAATGGCGCCGTTGTCGGGGACAAGGCATTGTGTTTAGATTATAGTCTTGGTGTAAGTTATTTTTTTTTATTTTTATTGTTGTCTACTAGTTTGCTTGTCAGTACTTACGCTTGGTCTCTAGTGTTGTTTGCATGCCATATAGCACACATAGATCAAATCAACAACTAGAACCATTCGACCCTGAGGTTCAATGCAGCAAACGGAGAATTCCAAGCCAAACCTCACCGCAACCAAATACCTCCAACCACCCTACACCACCAATGGACGAAAACCACCAACAACTATTTGGTTAATTTGGGACGCCTGGTTCCCAAGAATTTCAAGGAGGTGTAGTGTTACCCAAAGCCCCGAACCCTTATCACATACATCCTCAATTCACCCGGATGGTGAAAGAGACCCCTTTTTGCGGTTTGAGAAATGAATGCCCTCTCCAACACTTGGAGGCATTCTCAGATATTTGCGGTCTCATACCTCCATGCCCCAATAGCCCGGATTATGTACGGATGCATTTATTTCACTTAAGTTTATCTGGTGATGCTCGGGATTGGTATAAATGCTTAGAGCCCAACTCAATCATTAATTGGGCTCAATTAAAGACAACATTTCTAGAAAGGTTCTATCCCACAGTTCGATCGCAAGATTGGCATAAGAAAATTGCGTCATTCACTCAAGAGGATGATGTGAACCTTAGTGCCACTTAGAGTCGGTTTAAGAGAATGATAAGAGCATGCCCCCATTATGAGTATGGGGAGAACCATCTCAATACATTCTTCTATGATGGTCTACATGACTCCACCAAGGCACTCCTAGACTCGGCTGTTGGTGGCTAACTTTTGAAAGTCCCATGCAATCAAGTAAGGGCTAAGATTGAGGAGGTTGCTAAAAATAGCTCTTGGGGAGGAGCAAGGGGTAGTGGATTACCGAGAGGAGGGATGGATTCAAGCAACTTGGACACGATTACTTCAAAAATTGACGCTATCATGGATAAGAAGCTGTCCAAGTTCAAATACGCCCAAGGTAGCTCCAATGTATCATCGGTTAAAGAGACGCCCTTTTCATGTAGAATCTGTGGGGGCACCAATCATGATACATCACATTGTGGGGGTGAAAATTCTAAGCACATAGCGGCTGTTAACTACGGGGGGTATAACCAAGAAGGAACCCCAATCATGAACTATGATGGATACAGGTACAATCCCGACTATGTGGCAGCTGTGGGATATGGTGGTCAAAACAAAGGGTTTTCCCAGCAAGGTCCTTACAATAACCAACCCTTTAGACCTACCTTTAATCCGAATTCTAGCCAAGGAAACTCCTCCCAAGGGTATAATTCCAACAATCAAGCGAATGGGAGTTTTCATAGGCCAAATGGGAATAGGCCATACCCTCCAATGCCAAGACCCAACACCAACCTACCCTATCCATCTATACAGCCTCAACCAAACCCGCCTCCAACTAATGAATTCCTTTCCACCCAAGTGAACTCCCTTGCGCAACAAAACCAAACCCTCTCGCAAATCAATCAAACTTTGATGAATCAAATGCAACAACTTCAGGCGCAGCAGAAGTTGTTTGAGTCATAGCTTGCGTAGATGGCTAGTCCACCCCCACCATTGCCATTTCCTTCTCACCCCTAACAAAACCCATTCTACCCATCCTCCACCACAAAACTCTCCTGACTCTAACCCTAAGCATCACACTTGTAAGGTGATCTTCCTAAGATTTGCAACTTCATATCCTGCTCTAGTTGTAGCTAATGGAGAGGATTTAGGGAAAGATTCCTCAAAAGATAGTGATTTTCAAAGAGAAATTGAACACAAAGAGGATCTTGAGAGAAGAGAAGAGAAGGAGGTTGGTGAAGGGAATGAAGAATCAAATGTCGAAATAAATGGGTATGAGGGGAAGAAGAAAGATGAAGATGAGAGATAGAGGGGGATTCAGGAACGGAGCAAACTTGAGCGTCAACATGCTCCGCCTCTACCTTTTCCTTATAAGAAGGTAGAGAAGCAATTGCAAGAAAAGTTTCTTAAATTCCCAGAGCATATGAGGCAACTTGAAATGAACATTCCGTTTTTAGAGGCCATGGAGCAAATGTGGCACTATGCTTAGTATCTTAAAACCCTCTTAAGGAATAAGAGAAAGCTTGAGGGCAAGGTTATCAATTTACCAGAGCAGGTAAGTGCCATCATTCAGGGCACATGAGCAAAGAAAGAAAAAGCTAGAGGACCCTTTGTGCTCCCAGTCACCCTTGGATAACTCAATTAGAAGGGAGCACTTGCTGACCTTGGGGCCTCCATTAGCCTAATGTCAATGTCCATTGCCAAACAGCTAACCTGTGAGCTTAAGCCTTCGAAGAAAACAATCCAGCTGCCCGACCGTAGTATAAAAGTGCCATGTGGGGAGTTTGAGGACCTTTCGATCCATGTAGGGAACATAGTGGTACCATGTGACTTCGTGGTGCTTGATATGGCCGAGGATCCTTATACTCCTCTCATCTTAGGGAGGGATACTTTGAAGACTTTGGGTGCCTTGATCGACTGTGAATCAGAAACTATAACCATTAGGGTAGCCCAAGAGAAGGGTGTGTTTGCCTTTTCTAAGTCTTCAAAGGAACCCATGGTCAAGCGGATTTGTTCCTTTGGGGTGGTCGAGAATGAAGCTGCGAAAGAGGTTGAGAGGTGTAGTGCTTTTGTTGCTCCAATGACAGTTGAGGTGTCGGATGAGGAGGACGCGCAAAAGCGTCTTATTTTTGGGGTTGCGAATGGAATTGCTCCGCCAACGGAGATGTATTGTAAATCAAAGGGAACTGACGAGCCAGCCCATAAACGGAAAAGGGCTAGAAAAAGAAAATCTATAAAGAGACCGATGGCTCCACCCTGGCTTGGGGGAGCCCCGCATTATAACCCCATCTCCAGATGACCCTGGTTCTCCATTGCTTACTTCCGCCACTGCGGCTCGGTAGAGAGTTTTGACTCCCCACGCTGGAGGTGATGGTGACGCTAGGAGTGAATCCACTCCTACAATAGGTATGATTTCTTTGTTTTCCTTTTCTGTATAAATTTGTGCCTAAATGTGTCGAACTTACCGACATTAAACAAAAGTACTTACGGGAGATAACTCGGTGTTTGTTTTGTTTGTTTATTTGTATAGCAACAACTTCCATAATGCTGATCTTTCTCCCTTTCGTTTCTTTTCTCCTAAGTGCCGAGACAGCTCTTGAGCTGGCTTGGGGGAGGATCCTTGTGTTTTCAAAGCTTCGAAAGATCCGCACTATGGAAACTATTGCCTTGTTTTTTTTGTTTTAGTTTTTCTTTACATGTCTAGGTGTGCCAAGATTAATGTGCTTGAGTTGTGAAACTGACATGCTAGCTCCTAACATGTACATTATAGTGGTCTTATGCATACTCATGATTTTTCTAGCCTTGTGCCTGTTTTGGGACCGAATGATTGATTGTTTCCACCTGACTTGGGGGATCTGGTCCAGCTTGGTTTATGGATTGGATGACTACCTATTGAGGCACATTTCGACTACCCTAGTGAGGATTGAGCCTTCTATGACTCCATTATGAGTCCTATGTTATTCAGTGCTAGTTAGAGAGTCTAAGTATTGTGTATGTTCTCCTCTAGCATAGTCTTCTTTTCTAAAGGACAGGGATGATAACACGTTTGTAGTTACAGCTACATGGCCAAATTGCCTACCATGAATATCGATTGACTTTAAGGTAAGCCAATTTTGTGCCTTTACTTTTTCTTCATAGCTACATCACCTAACTCCACATGCGCTAAATATTCCCTCTTCTTACCTAGAGGATAGTCAAGTGATCACAGTGAAGTGGTGCCCGTTATATTTTGGTGAAAGATTTTGGATTAAACAATCGTTGTCGTACGATATGACTCTTTACATTACTCCTAGTTTATTTCAGAAAAATTTTCTTGAACACAAAAAGTAAAAAAAAGATAAAAAAAAAGAAAGAAAAAGAAAAGAAAAAGAAAAGAAGCACAAGAAATATAGAAAAAGAGAAATTCGAGAATAAAGTTGGTGTAATAAGTTCATTTATGCGTATCTAGAGAATTTTGGAAAGTGGCATTATCATCGAAAGTTGTAGCCGTCCTTGGTTTGATTACCTTGGATTGCTTACTATCCTCTATTTGAACTCCACATCCCAAAGTTTTGCCCCACCTTGATCCCGGCCTACATTGCAACCGTTTCCAAACATGTTCGACTTGGCCTGATTAGCAAGTTCTATGCTGGAGAGTAGATAGGATACAATCCCTAAGATTCCTCCTTGATTGGGTGTTTAATTCCCGACTCATCTTAAGTCCGACGATTATGAGCAAAACACGTACCATATTAAATACACGAGCGTACTAGAAATTTCCCACATCTTTTGGGAAATAGCATGGGGAGCGTGGACTTGTGACCTCATTAGATAGTGGGTGGCATGGCCTGTGTTGTAGCTTTTCCAGTAATCCTAAGCCTGTGCAAAACGTTGTTTATCTTGGTATTATTCTCTTTAGAGCCCATTTTAGTTGCACACCCATGGCTAGGGAAGAGTTTTGCACGTACACGGCTGGCATTGTCCTATTTTCCGCTCACCTTGCTTTTCATGAGCTTTGCTCACGGTGTTGCCTTGCTAGTTCATTTGCTAGGGACTAGCAAAGGTTTGGCTTGGGGGAAGTTGTTGTGCTCATTTTAAATCACGTTTACAACCTTATTTTAGTGTCGAGTCTCATGCTTTTATATTGGTTTTATGCACATTGCATTCAATTTTACCTTAATCTTGTCCTCGAGCTATTTTTAGGTCATTTCAGGTGATCTCAATGATTTCGAGATAAAATGAGACGTGTTCGAGGCTTTGACACTTCTATCAAGAGTTTGGATGCGCGTATCATAGCTTGGGCATGCATTCCAAGTCACTCTCCAAGATCCCATAAACTCTAGAGGCCACTAGACACTTCAAAGGAGTTGTTCAGCAAGTCCAGGTTCAGATTCGACCGAATCTGACATCCATTCGGTCGAATGGTGGACAGGGATTCAAGCACATAAATCAAGCTATCGGGAATAGCCGAATGAGAAGTCATTCGGCCGAATCAAGGCCCATTCGGCCTAATGGTTTCACTCCTTCGGTCAAATGGTGGACAGGGTGAGAAAAGTCGAGGTTTCTGATATAGGCGAATGAAGAATCATTCGGCCGAATACACCATTCATTCGGCCGAATCCTCTATCCATTCGGCCGAATACACCACTCATTCGGCCGAATCCTGCATACATTCGGCCGAATGGAAACTATATCCGACTTTCTTGGTTCTTTCTTAGGCCGGCGCTCGAGAGTTTTTCCTAAGGTTTTACCCCTTATGTCTCTAGGGTATAAATACCCTCTTGCTCTGTACATAACCCTCATGCCTACTTTGAGAGTTTTTATGCCTTAACCTAGAACATCACTTTAAAGCTTTTCATTTTATTCATCATTAGTTTAGATTTACAGCTTTCATTGCACTTCCTTTCAAGCATTGTATTTCAGATTTGGATTCCTTTTTGTTCACGCAATTTCATTTATGCAAGGTATTGATTCTTTTCTATTTTATTTCGTTTAATGCTTTCAAGTATTGTTTTTTTGAATTTCATTCCTCTTGCTATTATCATTGCTTTGTTTACGGTTTTGATAGGATAGTTTCCGTTCTCTTGTTCATTTCCATTCAGTATGTTCATGCTTTCAAACATGTCTTTTATCATTGTGTATGCCCTAGTCGTTATTACTATGTGTGAGTAGTTTTCTTAGGGGTTGGATTGGTGAAACCCTAGGTTGGCTCGTTCTTCATGCGTAGAGTTAGGATTTGAGTTTGTTAATGAGTGATTGATTGATATTCGATGCGAATCTTGTCCTGCCACTCCTTTGGAGACATAGGGCGATTATAGGTTGTTCGTGTGATTTATAGGGTCACAAACTTCCTCACGTCATCTTGAGTGTCATGATACATTGCTGACTGATTTCTCCTAATTTAGCGTATTGATAGTTTGATTGTCCTTCCTAGGGTGGAACTGATCTGTCCCCGTTTTCCTTCCATAGCATATTATCGTTTTAGTTCTTGCTTTACTTTTCTGTCATTAGATTCCTTTTATAAAATCCCAAATAAACCCTTTACATCAAGTCTATAAACATCGCCCCTTGTCCTTGTGGTTCGATCCCCGACTTACCACTACACTAGTTGTAGTAGTATTAGGGTGTTTATAAATTTAGTTTGCATAACTATTCTTTTAGTTAAACGACCTAAAAGAACGGTTATCACCTTGCTTTGACCAACTTTAGAGAAACTTAGACTATGCCTGGATTCACGCCTTACTCTTAAAGTTTGAACATTTATGGGTTTAAAACATTTTATTTACTTCCTACATCTATTTCAAGCCAAAATCCAATTTTCTTGGGGAAAGTCAACTCAATTCAATGAGTAGAAAGTTTGCCAAATTAGAAAGTTTCCAACTTAGAAAAAGTCAACTCAAGTCAATGAAAAGTCAACCTAAGTCAATGCATCAAAATATCATACTAAGATAATTATGTTTAACCTATTGATTCTCCACCATGTTTGCCACACATTTAGCCACATTCTTGAAGGTCAAAGGATCTCTCGTGATCTTCAATTACATAGTCTCTTTATATATAACAATTTAAACATCAAGAACGTGGCCCAATGCGTGGTGAACATGGTGGAAAGTCAACAAGAAAAACATACTGATCTTTGTATGATCTTTTAAAGCGTTGACTTTGGTTGACTTTTCTTGAGTTTTGGAAACTTTTTTCTTTAGGTCAACGTGAGAGTCAAAGGTGTAGCTCGAGAAGTTGACTTTAGCGTTGACTTTTTTCTTGAGTTTAGGAAAGTTGTAGCTCGAGAAGTTGACTTTTTTCTCTAGGTCAACGTGAGAGTCAAAGGTTGACTAATAAAGTTGCTACATGTTTGTACACTTCAAGATGACGTGGGGTATTGAGGAGTTTTTTTTATTTTTAAAGACTTGAAAGTTAGGTATGATTAGAAGACTTGAAGGGTTTGATAGATCATGAAGACTTGGAGATATACCCATCAAACATGATAAGGGGGCAAATTGGTTCAACTTCTTCAAAGATAAGGTAAATGGAGTTCTAGTTGATTATCATGTCTTATCTTTTGAGAATTACTATGTAAATTTAGATACTTCAAATATTATGTTCTCTATAGGGCATGTCTCATAATGAAATATCAAGAAGTTATTGAACAATAAACTTTGCAAAGATAAATTCTAACATAAAAAGAATTGTTCAATTTGGATAAGAAATAAGGGAGATATCATCTCTCAAAGTTATGAGAAAATTCTATCCCAATATGACAATTTATGCTCGAAGTTCTTTATACCAAATAACACGTCTTTATGCTCCCAAAAATCTTCTAAGCTTCAAAGATCAAATATTGCTCCAGGATTAACTCGCAAAATGCAAAGAATGCAAATGGGTTGTTTTTGCGCATTTTAAGACATATGCGTGTTGTTTTAATGTGTTTGAATGGGTTGAACGAATTGGCTAACTATTTAACTCTTGTATACAGATGACACTAACAAGAATTCAAAGAGGCTCCTAAGATCACCACCTAACTTACCAATAAGAAGTTAAGCTAGCATAAGATGTATTTTTCTAATTATCAATCTAGATAACATAGGAAAATTCAAAGGGACTTTGTAAACACAAAGAACAGATTTATAAACTTCAAAATCTGATTTCATTCAATGTAAATGACCCCCTTTATATAGTAGGATGGCCATATATTTAAAAGAAGTATAAACAATTGAAATACTAGCTTAGAATCCCGAGTTACTAATAAGGATTTCTAGACATACGAAATTCCCTAAGATAAGCTTAACTAGAGATATTTAAGAATCAAACTTTGTAGGATAATTAAGCATGAAATCCAAAATTCCTATGATAGGCTAGTTGTAGTTACATAATAATTGAAAGGACTCAAAAGATAAGACTAGATAATATGTTAAAACTCTAACTTCTTTATCCTTTGAAGAAGTTGAACCGATTTGCTCTTTTATCCATGATAAGCGTGCTTATCTTCAAGTCTTCTTGTCATATCCAACTCATCAAGTCATCAATATTCATCAACCTTTTACTCTAAAATTAACCAAGCTTTGACCAACTTTATAAAACTTTAAACAAGCCTGGATTCAAAACCTACTCCTAAATTTCAAACCTTTATGGGTTAAAAACGTTTTACTTACTCCCTACTTCTATTTTAAGCCAAAATCCATTTCTTCCTAACTACCACTATCCCAAAGTAGAAATTTTCCCAAAGTAGAAAGCTTCCCAACATAAAAAGTTTCCAACTTAAGGAAAGTCAACCCAAGTTAATGCCTCTTAATATACAACTCATATTAAACCTTAAAGGAATTAGCCTTTTTAGCGCATATGGTGGAGAACCAACAGAAAACCAAACCAAAGCCTGAAAACACTAGATCCTATTCTAAACCCACACAAAACACAAAAATCAACACTACTAAAACACTTCTTAATCTTTTTAACCCACTAAAACAAACGTTACTCCACAAAATAACCTAATCCAACCCCAACGCAACCCTAGACGGTGTTTTAGAAGTCAAGGCCTAGGGAATATTGCATTGGATTGCCCTAATAAGATGTATTTGATTAGCATTTAAGCATTTTATAGGTGAAAATGAGGAAGATGAATTAGGGATTTTTGGGCCAGATGAAGGGGATTGTCTAGTAGTGAGGAGGGCATTGAATAACATGTTCTAAACCGAAGAATAACTATAAAGAGAGGGTATATTTTTTAGGAAATGCAAAGTTAATATTGCATCTCAATCATTAGTAGAGAAGCTTGATTTGCCTAGTTCACCACATCCACATCCCTATGTGATCCAATGGCTCAATCATTGCAAGGGAATCAAAGTAAGTTCTTATGTCTTACTTAGTTTTAGTATTGGTAGATATAATTATGTGAACCTAGGTATAAGAACCTAAATTCATACGAGTCTTTGGATATTAAACTCATGCATATCTATGGCTTTGTCAAGTTATCATCATCACTATAGCGAGAACGATGATTACATGTCATTGGCTGAGAAGAATACATGTTTGGAGGGTGAAGTTGAGTTGTTAAGGGAACAACTTAGAGACCTTTAACCGAGGAATGTTCAATAGAGAGGGGATGGTCGACCTTCATATCATTCATAGGAGGAGATTCTAGTGTCTCCTATGCACAACTGATTCGGCAACTTAAACTCTATGTTGTCCTTTTTTTATATAAAAGTTGATATATGAGAGTATAATGGAAGATTAGATGCCGATGAATTTTTATAATGGTTGAGAGTAGTAGAAAGAGGGTTTGATTATAAACAAACACCTAATGATAAGAAAGTAAAGGTGGTTGCCATAAAGTTACATATATGCCTCCTGTTTGTGGGAAATCGTGTGTAACAAGAGGGAAAGGATGGGGAAAGATAAGGTGAGGACCTGGGAAAAATATGAAAAAAATGTTAAAGGAGAAGTTCCTGCCTTCCTAATATGTTCAAGAAAATTTTTTAAGATTTTATCATCTTGAACAAGGTGGAAAAATGGTAGAGGACTATGCACGTGAATTTGAGGGGTATTTGTTAAAGTGTGGTGTTAATGAGGATGAGCGATAGACATTAGTCCATTTTCTAAGAGGTTTGGAAGATAAAATTTCTAGGATAGTGGACTTACATCAATATTAAAAGTAATAAGAGTTAATCCCTTTAGAAACATAACCAACAGAAAACCAAACCAAACCCGAAATCACCATATCCTATTCTAAACTCACCCAAAATACACGAACCTACCCTACCCAACATGTCTTAATCTTCATAACCCACTAAAAATGAACTTTAATCCATAAAAAAACATAATCCAACCCAAACAAAATTCTAGGACATGTTTTAGATGTCAAGGTCTAGGGCATATTGCATCTGATTGCCCTAACCAAAAGATTGTGTCTCTAGTTAAATACTCCATGCATAATAATCCTTGTTTTGAGGAATAAGAGGTAGCAAGAAAAGGGGAGAATAAGGAAGATGAATTAGGGAGTTTGTCTAGATGAATGAGAGGGTTTAGTACTGAGAAGGGCATTGAGTAACGTTCCCCAAATAGAAGATCTACGGCAAAGAGAGGCTATCTTCTTCATGAAATGCATTATTAAGGGAATAGTATTCTCTTTGATCGTTGACGGAGAAAGTTGCACTAATATTGCATCTTAAACATTAGTAGAGAAGCTCAAATTGCCTTAATTCCCCAATTTTACAAGTCCAAAAATCAGTACCTAAACAATCAAAACCTTTCTATCAAAACGTGTAACCTAATTTGATAATCCCATAAATCACGTCAAATACTATCCCCATTTAATCATAAACGTCCCAAATGAAGCCTTTTAATTTATTCCCCTTATTTGATCCAAATCTCTAATTAAACACCAGTCATGTAAGGGGAAAAAAATAGATCATTCCTTAACTTTCTCAAGAATCTAATCATTTAACATAATCCCTAAGATCACATCAAATTAGAACCTAATTTTCAACATATGACTTTATCTAATTTTTTACCCATCACTTCCCATAATTCCCCACGTAAATGACCAAGATCTTTTCCTTTTTTCAAACCTAAATCAAGTAGAATTTAACCCCTATAATTCATGTGCTACCAACAAGAAAAATCTAATCAATTCCACTCCTAAACCTGGTTTATTCCCATAAATTTCCTTGAGTAATCCATGCCTAACTTTTGGATAGCAATCCCATGAAAGGCATGCACACCCATGTAACTCCCACTTGAATTAAAAAATGAAAACATCAACTCTCCACCCATAAACTAGTATTTTTATCACCTCCCCTAAGAATATTATTTTAATCACCCCAAATAACTAGTACATCTAATTACCCCATTAACTAACTACATTACTTTACTAGCTTAACAAATAACTACTACTTTAATTAATTAACTAGATCAAATTATTAAACAACGTTAATTAATTAATTAATTAAAACACTCCTACTTATTTATTTACACTAAAATATTATTCAGCACCTGATTTTAGTTTTCTAAGGGAAAATACTAGAATACCCTTGCATAGAAATGAATGGGCCATGCAACCAAAAATAGTCTAACCTATATTCTTTAAATGATTTAACTAGTAAGAACCCCTTAATAACACCATTAATACTAGCTGGAATTTCATAATTCCCATCATTTATGACAAATAAAGTTTAAAAAGGATTAAATAAAAAATTGAGTTTTTTCGATTTTACATCATTTCCCTCTTCTTGGAAAAGAGTTGTCCTCAACTCATGGACTTCCATAAAAGGAAACATATCAACAGTACCCACTTTGGACTTAGGCCAATTGTCTTAGGTTCTCAATTAAATTGAATTCCCATTACATCCAGGTCCTCTATCCACGTCCTTATTCAACACCTTACAAGTTGCGCTTTTTGAAATGCCAAATTTGTTATTTTAAAAAAGGAAACATTCATAATCTCAAATGGTCTACTAATTCTAATAAAGCATGATTTCTTAATCTCATTAAGTTCTTGAAGGATAACTTAAGGGGGGACTAAGAAATAGTCTCCAAAGATATAGGAACTACCATAATTACATCACATGGGGTAGGCTTCCTAGAGAATGTCAAATCAATTATAAGATCACTTGATTCCATGCTCACTTTGTTTTTAACTATGCATTAGATGGGAAAAACATCTTCCCTTTGAATAAGTCTCATTTCAACTTCATTTTGCATACAGGATAAGTGACTCATCATCAAGCTTTGTCTTGAAGAAGAAAATCTTCCACTTGTTCAAATTCTTTATCTTCCTTTCAATCATAAGATTCTAAAGAAACTTCCTCATCCTCACAACTCTCTTTAGAATCATTAAATTCTAAATGAACTTTCATATCATCATGATCCTCTTTAGAATTATAAGACTATAAGGTTACATTGAAATTTTCACCCTCCTTCTCAATGTGTACTTGAAGTGCAGTAGGGTATTTGGGTTTGTTTTTGTGGTGGTAGAAGTGTTTGGATTATAGTTAGGAGAATGTTTCTTGTATGACAATGTGGACTTTAACTAATTAGGTTCCAAACAAGTGGTAAATCAAAGACACTCAAAGGCTTGTGCCTCTTCTTTTGACTATCAAATCTTGTGAAAAATTGCAAACATCATCCAAAGGAAAAGAGTTATGGTCCTTTTCTTTGGATTTATTAGATATAAATGTCTCCATCATCGACAATATACTACTAATTTGTTCATTTCTTTTTACAAGTCGTTATTAGTTTTCTTCCAATATTCTAAGTATCCTTTGTTTATATATTTTAAGTTGCTTGGGATTCATTTATAAAAAATTATATGTTTACCCCTATTCTCCTCCTACTTAACGGGTCAAATGATGTAAAAACTAGTAGAAGAACACTAGAAATTACTACACAAATGGATCACAAATAGGTTAAGAAATGAATAGACTTCATAGGCTTTAGAAAAGGCATAGAAAAATGTGTTTGGCTTAGAAATAAAGGATTTGTTTTAAGAATGTATTTTTTAGGGTTGAAGGATAAAAGAAAGGACATGGTTTAGGAGAATTTCATATGGTTTTTGATAGAATAGAAAGAAATTAAAAGATTGATAATAAAGGACACTTACCTAAAATCAAGATATGAAAAAGAGGAACACTCACTCTTTAACTAGAATTAATTTCATAAACAAGGAACACTCACTTAATGACTTGATTTAAAGAAATTTGGGAGAAAGGAACACTCACTTCTCTCATAAACTCGTTAAGTACAAACTTGGAAAAACCTAGCAACTCAATACGTGAGATTGCAAGTAAAATATTTTAAGATTCAAATCATTCATTCATGCCCCTCTTTCCTCTTGAATGCGTTGATGTACTCCTTTCAAAACTTCATATGACCGATATGATTTAATGGAATAAGCACCCATTAATTTCTTGCATTGACCCATTAATGGAGAGCTTTAAAAGACACTCTTACCTCATCGTAAATTCATGGAAATCAAAGGGCAAGATCGAAAATTTTTGGAAGAAATGTCCATCCTTTATGCATGCATTAAATCATGAAAATCCGAGCTAAACTCAGTTATTTAATACTCTTCAAAGTCTTTATAAAATTTTATTATGTGGTAGTTTAACAAAAATTAAAACAGCCCCATAACTCTCGATTTATGCCTCTTTTAATTCTATTAAACTTTAGTAAAATCTGTCGAAAAGAAACACCTAAAACAAATTGAACAACCTCCCTTAAACACGTCCAAGAAGCCCCCTTAATCATTGGATTAACCTCAAATAAAACTTTGTAACTTTAGCCTTAATTCCCAAATTATTCACGTCCCAAAATCAACTCCTAAACAGTTAAAACCTTCCCATCAAAACGCGTAACATAATTGGATAATCCCATAAATCATAGCAAATACTATTGTTGTATTTTTGGATATGCAAATCGAAAAATACAAGCTTTAAAGATTGAATAATGCTCCAAGGAAGAATTGCCTCAAACAG